>VZDJ01000074.1:289916-304921 GCA_008694505.1 Cyanoderma ruficeps
TGCGCTGTTCCTCTCTCAAAGAAATTATTTGATAAGAAAGACGAGTTTCATTTGGAATCACATCCAAATTATCATTTTCCAAACACACCCAATATTTCAATGCAATTACAGTTCAGCATTAACTTAGCTGATTACTTAACAAAGGTAAGAAGTGTATTTTCAGCACGATCAGATAATCACAAGTTTCACAACCACAGGATGGAATTATACCACACTAAGGTTTTGTAAAAAGGTCAGAGTTCTTTCAATTATGTACTTTGTGTATACCCGATGTAGTTTATATACCACAGTTAAAATCATTAAAGCGCAATGTGAAAACAGCTCCAATTTACAGTATTGGTCTAGGATGTTTCGGTGAGCCCACTGGCTTGGAAATTCTAAAGTACTTGGACAAGTTTCTCTCCACTCCTTTTGTCGTAGGAGGATGAAAGTCTTGGGAAAAGGGCTGGTTGCCACAAAATCTGCTCCAGCCAGCCTTCAGCTGGCAGCAATTCTGGACAGTTTTAACTAAAATATTATTACATAGGTTTCAAAATGGCACAAATTAAAAAGTTGAAACATATCATGGAACATTCACCTTTTTTAAATGTTGCTTTTGTTTGAAATTTGGAATCTTGAAAATGAAGCCAAATGACTCTTGCCCCTCCTCTTCCCTGCTATGATACATTGAGCTCAGACTAGCTTTAAAACTAAATTTAAGCTACTGAGTTATTATGACTGATATTTTGTAATGTGGAAAAAGAACTGGTGCCTGCAAATTTGCTCTGTATTCTCACTGAATACTCCCAAAATGGTTAGATAGACATGTACAAAGAAAAAATGCATACACAAACCTTGAATAAAACCTTGAGAGCGTCTTCAAATAATTACTCAAATTTTTCATGATACAGTAACCTTTTTGTTTCATTAAACACATAACCTGCTTCATGTACTTTAAAAATTTTGACTGAAATCAAACCAGTATTTTAGTAGCCCATGTTTAACCCGTTAAAGACATACACTACATAAACCCTTTATGTCAAATCCAATGAGCCATGTTTAAAACCTCAATATGCATGCATTTGTCATGCAGAGTAAGGACACTGGTATGCAGATTACCCCCAAAAGCAAAGTGGACACAGTAGCTCCAGGGAAAAGAAGCTGAAAGAAAGGAACAAAATTGTCTTTTGTAACCAATTGCTCACCTAGATAGGATCCACTGTTGTGACCAGCACATTCAGCATCTTCTGGACGAAGGGTAAAAGCATACAGAATAAGAGCCAAGAAATAAAGCAGAATAGTTAGAAGCCCAGCAAAAAATACAGCAGAAATTATTTTTAAAATGACAACTGTACAAAGCATGGCATTAAAATGCCTTCAATAAGCCATTTTCTTAAAAACATAAAACAATATTTATTGTTTTATATTTTAGCAGGAGATATTCTTGGATTTTGCAGCATGCACACTGATCTTTTTACCTTTTCAAGCAAAAGTTGTGATGACAACAAACATTCTAAAAAAAATTCTAACACTGTATTATTCACGTTTTATCAGTTAATAGAGAATATGCCACTTAAAAGAAAGTAAAACGATTTGATGTAAATCAAGCTTTTCAGTAAACTATACATTATCAGACTTTAGCTTTATGTTTTGGCTCACTGGATTAGACAGAAAGGTTTTTGATCAAAAACACATCCTCTCATTTAATATAAAATAGCTGTAATGTATATTTTTACATGCCAGAGGCCCTTTGATCAAAAATACGAGCTTCAATTTTTAATGCTTTTATAAACAAAAGCCTCTTAAGTAAAAAAACCCAACCAACCAACCAAAAAAACACAAGAGATCAGCTGCTATTATTTTAACATATGCTGCAAACATAACAATAACTGGCTACACACAGAGGGCAACTCAGAGGGAAAACAGTAACGATGATGAACCTTTTACCATCTCAGAGAAACAGTCTGTCAGTATTAATTAGAAACACAAGACCTCTCATGGCCATGTAATTAACTCGGAACCATCTCTCTCCATCCCAGCCCACCCAAGTGCTGCCAGTATTATTCTATCACACTGCTTTTCCATACATATCTTGCAGAAGTTCAAGAGAGAGATAGCAGTTTAAAACAACAGTTCAAATTACTGATCATTAAATGAAGCAACTGGGAATATTCTGGTATTTTTGTCTACTTTAAAACATGATTCAATGTATTTGGTGGCAATATAAAAGCATCATATGTATAACATCTCTTAGAAACACTGTACTATATTCAATTTAATTCTAAACACATGTTCTCTAAATAAAATTATTGGGCTATTCAGGGAAACTTTTATACATGTACCTTCAATTTCCTCTGAGAAGCACAAAGGAGAAATAGGAAAGGAAATCATTAAATGGAGTGAAAACATAACTTAAGAAAGAAAAGTTAAATTGAAGAAGAAAAATGCACCTACCACACTCAACCGCTTCCTCATCTTAGAACAGCCAAAAAGACAAAGTATTATTGTTTAATACTTCATAAATAGGAAAAGAGTCAGGTATGTATGCTACTCTCAAATTCTCTTGACAGCACACATTATATTGAGGCATATACAAATATACCAGTAGTGAGTTTAACTACACTCAGAAAAGGATGCAAAAAGGCATTGAAATACTGTGTGCACTTTAAACTTCCCATATGTGGTTCTTCCACGATTTATTTGGTAGAAATGACCTTACCCCGTTGTCATGGAAGATCTCTTTGGTATTAAATGCAAAGTTTATTAGTTCCAATTCATCAGTCTTAACCTAGAATTTCTAAGAATCACTACAATGAATATGATCTCAGTATTTTTATGCACTTAAAGTAACAGCTGGGACTGTCCTTCAAGACGGATTTTGAAAAGTTTTTTTGGTTGCAGCTTTTTTTTTTTTTTGGAAAGTCTACAATTGCAGCTGAAAACATGCTGAAAGAATTCATATACTCTTGTAATCTTTTCTCTGACATTATCCTAATACAAAAGATCTACTTAAGACTTTCTCCTTACCTATAGTAAATCAATACATTTCTGCTGCCTCAATAGTAGAAAACATCCATTTTTGTAATTATCTTTGAGGCTATACAGAAAAGCAAGATATGTAAAATGAATTTTTGTTCACAAAGATATTATATGCTAAGGTTAAGATTTATAGAGAGATTTAACAATCTACCTCTCATTCAAATTTCGTTTAGAATGTGGATAAATAGGCTTAAAATTTAAAAAAAATAATTTCAAAGACTTTCCATGAAGCATGTATTTTCTCAGAATGTGAAAAATTATACAACAGCCATTTTACAATCTTTTATGCATAATGAATGTCCAAAACAAAGGCTAGACCAAAATTCTCCTGCATATATGACCGCATGGAAGAGCTCTTCTCATTTTATGTCATGAAATGGACATAAGAGTCTCTTCCGCTGCTGGAAAAATACTGTGTTTTACAATCATTTCTTGTACTATTTTTCTTGAGGACTTGCATTCTGAATTTTATTTAAAATTTATTTCTATGGTCAAGGTGACCTTATGGTTTAAGTTGGCTGGGAAGTCCTCTAAGTCACTCCTTGGCTGACCACATCTAGTGCCTTAAAAGAGTGTAGATGGTTTTGTGAGTTGAAGGCAAAAGCATTTTTTTCTCTTGACCTTAAAAGCTCCCAGCTCTTGACAAAGAGCAGCCTAAGGCTGCATCTAGAATGGCAGGCTGGCTTCCAGGTACTAACTCATTTCTCCTTTTCTGTGATGTATGACAGATTTTTCTGTATTTCCATTTCCATTACTTTCAATAGACTGCAATGTATCTCCTGAAAACAAGTCACTAATGCTCAAGGCCAATTCACATAAATAGATCTTAAAAGCCTCCTGAATTCAACAATGTTATTTGACTTAACTAATGAGTGTGCATTTTAAAACACTGTGGTATTTTAACACTGGTAAGCCCTCATTTATGAACATGAAAACCCAGACCAGGAGCAAAGGAGGTTAGTATGTGCACATGGACAGAGGTCTGTACAGGTGTACACTGGCTCAACCCTAATCACTGCAGATCTCACAGGAGTCCTGCAGGTGTGGTAGATGGTGGAGTTATAGCATCAGGGCTAAGAACGCTGACAGGAATCCAGGCTTCTGGGCTACCCCTGCCAGGAAATGAAATCCATAAATGAAAGACATGAGGATTCCCAAATGAGTCAGCTGATCCCAGAAAGCACAAGCGAAAATGTCTACAAGCTGAGGTTTAATGTTGAGATGAAGGCATTCTGAATTACTCGTGTTTTGTTAAAGATCTTCCTTCTTAAGACTGCTCTTAACTTTGTTGGGCTACTCTGAAGGTTGAAAACAAAGGTCTGTAATGAAAAGATCTTGGAAATCACAGGGTTTTCATGGCTAAATGCAGCTATAAACATGTAGCTCCCAGTTTGAACTTCCTAAGGAACTTTACCAGAGCTATTGCCTGTCCCTAGTAAAGTCAGAGGTTACTTGCCAGGAAACTCGGTATTGTGATTCATTACTAAATACAGCTCTGTGCATCTGAAGCAGGTATGCATGCAGCAAGTATGTGCCCAAAGTTCCAAAATTTTGAGACATGAAAAAATGGAGCCAAAACAGTTTCACTAAACGGGCTGAGAAAGGAAAGGCCTTTAGCTGGAAGGGACAAATTAAAAAACAAAAGAGGCCAAAGACTAAAAAGGAGGAAATCTGATGGGAAGTAGGAAAACAAAAGCAGTAAGAAAATCAAAAAAAACCCCAAACCATAAGGCAACACGGAACAAATTAAACACTGAGAAAAGAAGAAATACAATCAATTAAATATATTGTGGTAAGAAGGCAGAGGAAGTTCCAAAGGAAATAGTCATTAAACAGGTTTATGAAATGACAACAAAACTCTAACAGGACAAATGGGACAAAAGAAATAGGAAACAAGCGGAATGGAAGCTTAGGTGGTTTTATTCATTTTAGAAAGATTTCAGTGTAGCCAACAATGCTAAACTATGACAATGAAAACCAATATCATATAAACTGTTATTGTATGTATTTTAACTGAAATGTAATCAAAATTTGGTTTTTGGAGACCTCACCTAAATTGTACTACTTAGGAAGCTCCAAACCAGGGCCACTTCCAGGAACATTCTCAACTCTTGGGAACAATCCAGAACCAGACTAAGGTTTTTACCTTTTGTTGACTTTCTTTGAAAAATATTTCCACCAAGCAATTTTACTTAAATGTTTCTCAATCTAAAATTTTATCCAGCAGTTCTGTTCTAGTTTCTTATCGTAAACAAGTTGCGTTATTCCTTAAACTACACTTTACTTCAACAAGCAAGAAATTGTGATGCACAATGGTCAACATTACAGTGAATATATTAAACACACTTGACTTTTTAGTGATGAACAGCCCCACATAGCAATCGAAATTTATACTGTTTTGAAGGTTTTTTAATCTATGTAGTTTTGTAGATTGAATGATACATTATGTTCATGCAATAGGAAATTCAAGATGATCGAATTTAATTCTCTCATAAAACCATCAGATAACAGTATTTCTATGAAGATAATTTGGAAAATGAAGAGAGATAGTCTTGCAGTGA
This sequence comes from Cyanoderma ruficeps, assembly GCA_008694505.1. Classification (NCBI taxonomy): domain Eukaryota; kingdom Metazoa; phylum Chordata; class Aves; order Passeriformes; family Timaliidae; genus Cyanoderma; species Cyanoderma ruficeps. The sequence continues at coordinate 295,496 of VZDJ01000074.1, forward strand.
AGGACAGATCCATTTCCAGTTCTGTCTCACGTGACCTTGACTCAAATGTCATCCAGCTTCAGGTTTCCTTAATTTCTCTGTGGTAGCAGGAAGTTAAGATTTGTAAGGACAGGAGACTTCTGAACAAAAATGCTAATGTGCTAATTTAACTCTATAGGTCCAGTTTATTTTTTGTTTATACTCGTAACTACCTGCAGGTGGGCAATCAAGTTCCAAATATGAACATAGAAAAATACTGAGAAGAAAGGCAGAATTAAGATTGTGCAGCAATTATAACAAGCACAAGAATCCTACTATACACTTATCCTAAATGTTTGGTCTTTAAATACATGTAGTACAAAGCATTTATTCTTTTAGCCTGTTTAAATTTTTTTTGTTGGCAGGACATAATCTTCAATTCAAGACACTCAACTATGGGTAAACTGGGTTACATCTTGTTTGAATGAACACCATTTGGCTGCAGTTAAGTCTTTCCTCTTGCTCACACAATGTCAATCACATATCGTAAATCAAAATTGAAAGTAAAATGGGTTTAAAACCTTCAGAAAAACTATATGGTGATGGCTTTATCACAGTAAGTATTTACATTTAGCATTAAGTACACAGAACAAATATATTTTCATGGAAAAGATCTCTGAACAACTCTGTCATATAAGCTATATACATATATTAAACTGTACACACGGGGAATGGGAATACACATATACATATGAACACAGTGCACAAGTTGACAGAGCTTACAGGCTACACTAGCATAAAATATAAAATTACCAGTAATTTTCATCAGAGACAACACATACATAACATAAGAATAAACACAGTAACCACTGCGAAAGCAAACTTATGCTGAAGGAATATAATTTCTCGCCTAATTATTGCAGTTTATAACAACTACAGAATATTAAGTTATTTGGTTGTTATTCAAAGAATGTTTTTCCTTAACAAAACAGGCTATCGCTTTTGCCTACAAATTAAAATAAGCTACACGTGCAAGAAAGACCAAACCTGTTGGCAATATCTGTTATAGTCAGAGCATGAGTAGTCTTTGTATTGAAGTTAACAGACTGGGAGCTATTAAACAAATAATTCTTCCCTGTACAAACTCTCATGTCACTCCAATTTAGACAGCATGCAGCAACAGAAGAACTCACAGAGGCAGCTCCAGCTGACAAGCTGTCTAAGCTAACATGACCACCTAAAGCCAGGAATGCTGTTAAGTATTACTGAGGAATACCAGGTGAGCAAGTTTCTGCGGAGCTGGCATTCAGCAGTGGCTCACAAGCTCAGACACACAAAAGCCAATTGCAGGTAGGCAGACACCTCTACAGAACCTCCCTTTGTATCCCAGAGAGTTCCCTCACGTCCACTCAGGTATATGGCTCATTCACCATCCCAGCATGTGCAGGGTTAGTGCTACTCACACATCTCATGCAACTCTGTTCCTTTACTTTCATTCCATTTTCCTACTTTTTTCCTATGCTGCTTGTTCTTCAATTTTTTCCCCAGTATCATTTCCCCACAGTATTAATGTACAAAACTGCTTTTTTTCTGAAAAGTCATTGCTGTTAAGTATGGAAAAAATGCTGAAAATACTTCCGTGGTTTGTTACTCCTCCATCACTTCTGCCATAACTCTAAGGCTGAAAATTAATGTATCAATCTTATCAGCAGGTCAGAACACCTGAGAGCCACTTATCTCATGCATCAAATATTACTGTTGAACTTACTAGGGTTTTCTACCAACAACAGCAAAACAAACCAGGTCAGAGTTCTCAACAGTAATTTTTGCATTCACTGTTTCAAAGACTTTAACAAAGTAAATATATTAGTATTTTATTTAAACAGAATCAACAAGCATCTGAAACATTGTACAAATAGTGACTACAGCAATGCTCCTGCATAATACTGTTAACTGCATTAATCTAAGAATTTCAAAGCCTATCTGCTGTGGGGTTTTGCTTAACGGGGCTCACAGGCAGTTTTTGTCCATGTGTTCCTCCACTGCCCTTGTTGCAATACTTTCTCCTTTTCCTTGCCCTCAATACAAAATTTCATTTCCTCTCTTTTTGCTATATTTTTTTATTCCTACTTTTTTATATCTTCCCCTTGTCAGTGCAGGCTCCACCCACATTACCAGTTTCCTTCAACTTCAGACCCAGATACCATCAAACTGCATCTTCTCCATTTGCACACAAGAAAGTGTGATTTCACTTACCTTTCAATATGGAGAGTACACGTTCTGCCCCCTCCTCCCGTGCACACATGACATATGAAATGTTTTTCACTTTAACGGGTACAGTGTGAGAATGATTTTGCCTTTCAAGAAAAGGGCTAAATGCTGAGATAGGCATGTGTATTTACACATAGACACAATGGAACAATTCACTATTAAAGTGAAAATAAGAATTTGCATTTCCATTAAAAACCGATCCTTTTAATAACTTAGATTGGGTTTGTTTATTTCAGTGCAAATAATTCTTGCAGAAAATGTTTTTTAGGAAGTATTTTTTAGTTTTTCCTCAATATGGGTATGCATATGATCATCATCAAAAAAGCCCACTTTTATTTTGTTTCCAAATGTATGATACACAAATATGTGTAAAGATTAGCAACCACATGCATTGATATGCTGAAAAGAGTGAAAAAAATCAAAATAGGAAACCAAAAGAAGGCTTCCCAGAAGTAATCCAATTTATTTCCTTTCAGGTCTTAAAACAACTTAATTATCAAAGCAAAAACAGTTGTTGACTGTTTCAGAGAGCTCTTTGTATAGATAAATGTAACAGTCCTTTCCATTTCCAGGACTGGCTTGAGAAGAAAGGAAAAAAAAGAAGTCATAGGATACTTCTTGCACATTCTATGATTTTAACTGATTTCTAAATTAATTTTCTAGTAGAAGGACACTACCACTCTGGAATCCCACCTAAGAAACCAGAGCTGACTCACACTTTTTCGGTATTCAAGAAAACAAAGTATTTTTTCTCAATTCTCCCTATTAAAAACAAAGGTATGTATCAAGGCTTTTCCCTCATTACAAATCATGGGATTTGTGGAATAAGTTGACTGAACAGAGCAGACCAACATCCACAGCTACATATCATGTGTGAAGAAAGCTTCCTACTGCAACTCCCAGTCCCACCAGGAAAGGGACTTCTCTCAGCAGCTCTCCTGAAGTCAACAGGTTTTCACCTTTCTTGGAAGCCATAAGAATATCAACTGGCAAACTGCCCTTTTTTCTCCAAACTGCTAAGAAAATTCAGGTCACATGACTGGATAGGATCCACTGCAAGCAGCCTCTGAATATACATGAAGTTCAGGATCATCTACAGAAATGTCTCACCACATAATTACCCTTTTATGCACTGGAAAACCCTATATTTAAGATGAAGGATTAAAAAAAAAGCCTGAAGAAATCAAACATTATCAATTTACCACCTTCATAAATAAGCTAAAAAAAAAAAATTAACCCAGGAGTTCTTTCCAATTTTCTGTTCTCTATGTCACCTTCCTTACACATTTCTGGTCCTGTCTGAATGCTGTTTGTTTAGCTGAGCAATGCATGATTGTCCAGCATCTCCCAGTTTTAGCAAGATGATTGCTGTGCGCAAATACAGACACGGCTTCACTGCTATGCTTGGTAACACAAAAAAAAGCTGATTAACTTTAGAAAGACCACATAGGTGCAGAGTTTCCGAGCAGAATCTTCTTGAAAATCCAAGCAAGTGAAGTTTTTCCTGAGAGCAATTTGAGCAACATCCTAGACACAATGATTTTTTCTACTGCTGAATTCTGATCCTTAAAATGTCTTCTCCATGAAGGATCTGAATTCCCTCCCAGCACTAAAAACACGTTTAGTTTTTGAATGAAGGGATAAATCTCTACTCAGAACAGCATTTGCCCTCTTCCCATGAAAACCTGACAGATACAGCAGCAGACTGTCTTAAGAAAAAAAGAAGAGAGAGAAACCTACATTATTACTCTGCAGTCTTTCCTCTTTCAAGAGGCATCACTGCCTTCTAGATGGTATTTAGATGGGACTTGCTTTTTTCAAGGAAATTCCAAGAGAGAACAGTAATAGGCATACTGCTTGACCCTCATGCTCTGTCATGTTTTAAAGGCAAGTGGAGGAAGAGAGCAACTCTTCTCCTCGTTCAAGCTAGTTAAGGCAGTCTGTGGAAAAAGCAGAGGCAACAGTAGACATTGTACTCTGGGTCTTCTTTGGGTTGTAATTTTGGCAATTCCCAATCAGGTTCAGGCTGCCTATTTGGAAGGGTGAGATGCATCTTGTAAAACCTTTCACTTGAAGGTCACTAGAAAGATGCAGTCCATTTTAAAAGGATTCATGTGGTGTTGCTGCAGCAGCTGATTTACCTCTTCAAAAGCACCAGTGCCACCTTAATTGAAGGCTCTTGTTGAGTGTATTATCCAGATTCAAGAACAGTGGGCAGAGAGAAATAGCTATACCCTGGGATCAGACACTTTTCCAAAACTGGGGCAGAGCAACTTGACCTAGAACCTAGAAAAACAACAGATTTACTACAAGCTGGAGAAGCTCCTCTTGTTTCTATGTAAATAGAAAAGCTATAGTGCAATTGTAATGTCTGTTACTGTAATTACAAAGCTAATCAAGTGCTTTGGAGTTAACGATAGCATTAGGGCACACAATCAAACAGTGAAATGGAATGAAAGATAGAAAACACAGATTATCAGAAAAATAACAATTATAGTCAAGCTTTAGAACACAACAACCATAGCAAGAAGTTAGGAAAACTGCAAGAGAAACCTTGGTGAGGAGTTTTAAAGTTAAAAGCATTTAGTTTGGCACTTAGTGTGCCAGTATCCACGGTTTGCCATAGTATCCATACTTTTCCTTTCATTGTTAAATAATGAAAGGTGGTTGGAAATATTAGACCACTTTCTGAATACTTCTAGGTGAACTTACAATCATGTTTGTATTTAAGATTTAGATACTACTGTAGCATGATAGTTTCTTACATTGCTCACTTTGTTGTGAGTCTGTACAACTGAAAGAAATAACAGATCAAGTAAAATATGCAATACTTAAAACAGATGTTGATGTAAATTCCAGTGAAAAATATCTGTTTCAATGTGTGCGCTTTCTTAGAGGTTATTTCTCTTATATTGTGCAACTACTGTATTTAGAAACAGAGACTATTAAGGATAAGTTTGTTTAAAAAAACAGTAAAAAGTGATCCTATGAATGTGTATCAATGAACAGAATGGTCTGACTTTTAAAAAATTCTACTGCTTCACCGAACACAAAAAATTATCAACTACATGGGGGAGAGAGGAGGAGACTATCAGACCTTTTATCTTACTCTCATTTAAATTTCACTGTGTTGATGCAGTCCAAATAATATAAAATGTTAAGCCAATTCTGTACTCTTTCAACAGGAAAAGAATACTCTTCAACCTTTGAAATATTAAGTATCAAAATATTAACTGGGTTCAGTACTTCAAAAACAAAGTCAGAGAGCAGGGAATGTTTCTAGCTGCTTTAGAAGACATTATTTATATTTATTTTCCTACTAATACAATGGAATCAAGAAGCTGTCGTGCCTGGGAAGAATATATCCTGTAGTTGAAACAAACTGCTATTTTATAAGGTTAGAGATGTGGAGTATTATTTCTATTGCAGATTAACAGACTTACATGATTTTCTGTTGGAAATTTTCAGTGGCTGAACCTGCACTTCTGGTCTTCTTAATGCAAATCTCCTACAAAATGGGGGGTGGTGGGGGAAAAGACACAAACTCCTGAGTTTTCACTGCAAATTTGGGATTAATAAACACATAATATCATGAGACTATTGCGAAATATCCAGAAGATTTTATAAGAAATTAACTTAAAACAATTCAATCTATTCACAATCTAAAAAATGTCATCTTGCCTGAAATTTTCTTAAGCTCTCCAAAACCTGCTGCAGTTCTTATTCCTGCATAGTACATCAGTGTGTATGCAGATACTGATGTGCTATTTTCCATATGCTTTTTCTTTCAGTCTGGATCAGTGATAGCCTATCAGTTTTTGTCATTATTAATTCAAGCCAGAGGAATATGGAAATCCAGACTATTTCAGCAACATGTTTCCAAGTTCAGTTGTCCTGCTGCAAATGCACATTTATTGTACCCATGTAATCTACGAGCATTACACGTGCCAACTATGCAAACTTAACAACTCAGCAATAAGTCTCTTCTCTTACTGCAAAAAATAATGGAATTATTCTCAGTAGCTCACCTCTCCTGGAAATGCTTTGAAGGGATCAAGCCTGCTCTGGGATTGGCATCACCTTCATGTTTGGCTTGCCACCAGGTTGCATCATCCNGAGGATATCTCCTTTTCTGAAGGCAAGTCCAGCTTCTTTACAAGGAATAGCTTTATCTTCATTAGGATCATAGTCAAATAAGGCTCTAATAAACATCTGAAACAAACAATGTTTGATCTTTAGAATAAAATATTAAATGCAATCCAAAGGTATCTTCCTTCTCTGTTTCTACTGTTCAAAACCACTGAACTAAATATGGTAAATATTTACTGCTGCAAAACATCCTTATGGATATCTGGAATTGGAAGTTCATATGGAAATGTTCAACTCATTGCTTCGGCAACTGCAGTCTCAATGGAGCAAAGGCTCTGTGACTCAAGGCAGGCAGGACTTTGCAGGTGCACAGTGTGCCCATATGAGGAACAGATGAGAAGATACTGTTGAACCAAGATGCTATCAAGTGTCTTCTACCTAGTAAAGGATGGAAGGAGCACTTGGAACCAAGCCTTCTTGTAGAAGGTGGAAGATTACCTGTCAACTACACAGCTGAGAGTTAAGGCTCAAGAACCATGTTACACTCACTCATAAATTCAGCAGCTGTGTATTGAAGTGTACAGTGTGCTATATACTGTCAGGTTACAAAAGTTGAATCCACAGGTATAAATCACATTCTTGGTTCTGTTATCCAAGCAAAAAATACGTATCCTCAGCATAACAGTTACTGTGATGGCTTCTGAAATAGTTTCGCTTACCTTGCCTTCCTTCATTGGCATTTCTTCCTTCACACTGGGTATAATTTTAAATGTAATGGCTCCTTGAGACTGAGCCTGGTGAACATTTGAAAAGAAAATGCACTGAGAATTAAGCTATACATTTCAAAGAAATCTTAGAAGATAAGGAAACTCAAATGAATTTAAAAGAATATAATGAGTATCCTCTCCCAAGCATGATCTCTGGAGTTGGAGAGCTTCACTGTACCAAACTTTGTATTACAAAAATTAAAATACCCACTTAAAATGCTTGGGGTTATTTGCTTCTCTGGTGGGGCAGTTGGACTGTTAAAAACTGAGACCTGCATGATTCAGAGGTCCCACTTCTGTACTGAATGCAGGAGAAAATGCTACAGCTTAAATGTATATTAGAAGCAACTGCTGGACTCCTGCCACAGTTTGGACATCCCTGGAAAAATAAAACATTTCATTAAAAAAAAAGAAAAGAAAAGAAAAATTCAAACAGGTTTTGTGCCATATTTATCAAAGAGAGCGACTGGGGGGGGGGAATTTATTCACTTGGCAACTTTAAGAAACTAGAAAAGAAAAACATATTTGAATAGACTACGTGTACTAAATGGAAAAAGCCCTCCACTATAAATCTTAAAACAAGTTAGCCATCATCAACCACCTCATCCATTCATCTTTCCCTATATCCCACTTAAAGTATGTCTGGCTGCATTTTTGTTAATAACCACAGTATATTCCCACTGCCTCAATGACATTTTGCTATTGAAGGAAGTGCTAATCAGTTGGAGGTTTTGCTACTACTGCATGCAGCCAACAAGTTTCATAAAATGAGCAGAGTGCAACAGACAGCCAATGATTTAAGCAAAATGGAAACAGGCCTGTCCACTACCAAGTGAGACATTCTTCTGCCGGCATGTCTGCAATCCAAGGCTGCTGTTTGACAGGCAGCAGCCAAGGCCTTATTTCACTCGCCATAGGACTGGAATCAATGATTTTGTTACTTTTGAAACAAGCTCTAACTAGCTTTTGATATTTATACTGTACCTCAAAAAGGTAAATAGGGAAATTGTTCACACCTTTTCTAGTGGTATTTTGTTTCTAGACATTTTGAAATATTAATTTTTGAAGGAAACTCTGGTTCTGTAAGGAACATGAAACCATAAAGCAAGAATGAATATCATCAGGCTAGCACTTGAATGATCCTGGTTACTGAACCAAACTGTGAGACAGCTGCTCAATTCAGCAGGACAGCAAGGTATTTATGTATATAGACATGCATACAGCATGAATAACAGAGCTGTCACAACCCTCATCAATTTCTTTGATGTAAAAATATTAAATACTTCTGAAAAAGTCTAATTTATTTAATTTGCAACAGTGTTTCAATAATGAGAAATCAGGGTGGCTTTAGAGACTATGCAGTTTAGAAGAGTGCAGACAGAATAACATATACGGCTATATACTGTAAATCAATGTCATATAAAATCTTCATAGATCAGTTATGCTGTCGATCTAGTACCTGTATTATTAATTAATTGTCATATGGAGTGACAGTGAATTATTAAAGAATACATTTAAAATACTTTGAATTCAACAGATCATGGTGGGCCTTAAAAACTGCAGATTATAAACTAAAGTCTGCAACATTCTGCAACATATTTATGGCAATATTATGTCTTTAACTCTTCACAAGTAATCTATAATTGCATATATATGAAATGCATGGAAAATCACTCTACGAGAAATGACAGGTTTGTAAATGATGGCACTGGAGGAAAAGCCATTATCGTAGAATATACATTTTTCTAAGAAATACAGTAGAAATCATAAGTCTTGCTACTTTTTCTTGACTCTCCTAAATTTATTTTAAAATGTTTGGTATTTACCAAAATCTGTATTATTTCTTCAGGCTTTTTATCATCTACAGGAATCCCATTGACTTCCCTCAGTTCATCACCAACATGAATAAGCCCTATAGAAGAAAAAGAGGAGTTGTCAAACCGCAGCTATGTATTACACAAAAACTGCCCTTAACATTCAGCTTGTTTCTCCCTTTTTCATATACATTAAGCTCCAATTTTCATACACTTTAAGCTCTAAGTTAAAAACAGGAATGTATGTGGTGAACATAACAGCTACTCTCCTCTCAGACAAAGTTGATAAGGTGGTTGGCTAACTCACTTCTCTGTCTCCCTCCTAAAAATTAGTACCACCTTCTCTACAGCTTTTCCAGACTTTCATGCAGATGTTTGAAAAATATCTGCGCCAATGCTTTTTCTGCTCATATTACTTTCTTATTGCTACACAGCTGCAAGTAGTGCAAAGAGCACTTAGGCTGGGAGTGGTAATTCGTGGCACAAATGCTTGCTAATCTATATCTATCTATCTATCTATCTATCTA
>VZDJ01000074.1:304944-427409 GCA_008694505.1 Cyanoderma ruficeps
TCTATCTATCTATCTATCTATATCTAGATTTACTCCATTACTGCATCTAAGAGTGAATCACAGCTGTCTTAGATTTTCTTCAGTGAAAAGAGACACCTTAATGTATGATTCAGGACTTCTTGCTTAAGTTTTTGCAGACACCGAGCATCCCAAACTAAACAAGGATGTGCTGTTATTTTGAGAACTACCAGCTGAAACTCCAAACAAATGTCCAAATATAAAATAATGTCAGCACCCCGAGTTCCTCCATCAGCAGATTGGCATATGCCATCATGGTGTGATTCTTGGGGTGTCTGGCACAGGGACAGGAATAGGACTTGATGATCTTGATGAGTGCCTTCCAACTCAGCATATTTTATGATTTATAAACCGATATCATCAATTGGAAACAAACCATGATATATATAAAAACCCCTCTGTATCCACTAACTCAAAGACACCTTGCTGCAAGTGAACTGGGGAAAAAATCAGCATACTTTCAGCAATACTGAAATATCACTTTGGAAAACTGTCCAGAGCCCAAATACTTCTGTTTGTCATAGTGATGTATTTACTTCCTACAAAATATGCCACTTTATCTCATCTTGTTCTGAGCTCTTGAATGGCTAGTGCCAAACAGCAACACCTTACCACTTCTATCTGCAGCTCCTCCACGCATTATCCTGGCCACTACAATTGCACCAGTATGTTCATCCCTTTTAATAGTAGCTCCCTTGGGTAAAAAAAAAAGAAAAAAAAAGAAAAAAGAAAAGTTATTTAGTTAATATCAGCATAATTTTAATACTGTACACTAAAAAACATTTGCTACGTAAAACTGCAAAAAGCTGACATATTAATATGTGATTAGGCCAGAAATGATACTTGCTTATGAAAAGAATATACAGAATACATTGCTCTATTTCTGTCCTCTTACAATGTGTCTTCTTTTTCCATCAGAAGTAACTCATACATTCTGTGAGTACACAGGTTTAAAGAAAAAAAGACAGCGATGGAAAAAGCTTTTTCTTTTCATAATTGTTGCACTTTATGCTCAGAACTGGCTGTGCACCCTTTTCCTTTATAGTGTTATCAATAAACAAACACATATTTGAGAAGTGCCCCTGAATGTTGGGGCTCACCTCGAACACTAACAGGACAGAAATGCAGAGGAAGGGAACATTTCCTGAGTTAGTCATGGCTGTTTTCATACATTACACGTAGACAGCACAGGGCACTGAGGTAAAATGACATTGTGCAGTTAAATTTCCAATGAACAGCTGTCAAGATGAGAAAAATGCCTTTGTAACAAGAACTGGGAGGGTGCACTGAGAAGAGGCACAAGGTGATGGGGAAGCAGCAGGCAGCAGCAGTGCCAAGTGAGAAGGGAGGTGGAGGTGCAGGGCCTCAGCTGCAATGCCAGTCCTTTCAGGCAGAACTGGGATTGAGAGAGGAAATGCTGGTCTTGTTCTCGGAGACAGAACAACAATGGGGATTTTGGCTAGGTAACTCCTACTGCATAATCACCCCCAAAAAGGTTACTTGATCCAGTATTTTTAAAAAACAACTGAAAAAAAAAAGCATGCCTTGTCCATCAGGTTTTCAACTGCACATGGTTAGTTTCCCATATTAATCTAATTCGTTATCTGCAATGGCTCTAACTTTGTTAATCAACAGAGATATTACGGACTCTTGTCAGGCAAGTCAACTTTCTGAAAATTTCCATATTTGCAATTAGTAAATTAACAGTATTACTTCACCTCTGAGTGCTACATGCCCTCTGTCATCACTAGTTAAAATTTCCTTCCATCAGAGAAGTGTTGTGCTTGGGGTAAGGTAAGTAAGTACTTTTTAAAGAAGTTACTTGAATAATTTAATGGCTTTTATAGCTACCTTGCTGTATTTGTTTAGAATAAACATGAACATCATATTTATCACTACTTCAATTTTTAAGTGTTTCATTAATATAAACCTGAAAATTGTACAAATAACAGCTGAGATTTTTCTACAGTTAGCAATTTCACCAACTGTAAATAAACTTTTTTCCTCTCTACATCTAAGATGGAAATATAGCACAAGTCACAAAGACAAAAAAAGGGAGATTAATTTATATTTTTATATGCAAGTTGCATTTATTGCAAAGAGAAAAATTAAAACAGCCACCATTCACTTTGGCTGAATCTTCACCATCATCCAGCACTTCAAAGAAAAGTTGATGTGCTATGTTTGTGCATTTCATTTACATTCTAAATTTATTAGTATTAAATTCTATCTATACGTAAACTAATTCTGCAATTTGCCAGCCTTATTCTTATGTTTTGCTAATTATGCAATTATATCAGCATGCACTTGTTTGCATTACAATTTCAAATTAGTCTGAGAGTTTCAAAAATACAGATTTAGTTGCAGCTAATCTCACTTAAAAAAATCATTACTAGACTTCTGGACAAAAAGAATTGCACACCATTGTGGTTGTGTGTTTTGTACAGTAAGTTTGATGTAAATCCATGGTGGCACAAAATGTTTTTTCTTTGTACCCTTGTTCAGTTCACTGTACCCCAGTGCTCTTTTTAACCCTAAGGTGCTGCAAGTTGGGTCTTTTCCCCCAGATTTCCCCAGATGCAGTCCCTGATTGGTTTGCTTTTCCCGCCTTGGCTGCCTGTCCATCAGGTGTCAAGAGACTTTCCTGCCCTGCCAGTCACCCCAAGACCTGTCCCCCAAGTCCAGAAGCTTCAGAGAGGGAGCTTTGGTGACTAGCTGGGTTGCAACTTTTCCCCTCCTATCTCCATGTATGTCAGTGTATGTTATATTAACAGCCACTCCATGTTGTATCCCATTGGCTCTGTTCCTACCCTCCCTGAGATCCCACCTTCTGTAACAAAACCCTCTCTCTCCTCATGCTCGGGGTCGCTCCTGAGGCACTGGTCACGAGGCGAGGGGTCCGTGCTGATCCCAATAAACCCACTCTCGCTCTAAGCCTCCGGAGTGTCCCTCCTTTCTCCTCTTGCCATCGTCTTGCTGACGCTTCCCGGCTGCCAAGAACCCCAAGATTTGCCGCGGTGTCGGGGCTGGCCGTGCCGAGGGTAATATAACACACTGCCGCACACCATCATCAATATTTTAAACAGCCTTAAGCCCCCCAGTTTATATGTCAATGTTAAGTTCTGACCTTGCAGCAACAGCTACTAATTTGAAGTTTATAATAATACCTGAAAAGTTTTACTTATTTTAAAGTAAAAAGCATTTTGTTGGTTTTTGTTTGTTTTTGTTTAATATATCCATCAAAAAGAAAAAAAGCAGCATTAGGATGCTAGAGGCAAATACAAATACAGGACATTTCCACTACACTGTCCATACAAAACAGACTCTCCTAATTAATCAAGGAAAAAGCCTTTATCAGAAAGGCTTTATGCCTTTTACCTAAAAGACAACACCATGAAATGCCACCAAATTCAAAAGGCAAGCAATGACTAACAGGCCTCCCTTGTGATCACCCACTACCCCAGCCCCACGCTGATGTCTGGAAAGTGGTATTTCACTTCTCTGGGCTTTATAGACAGATGCTAGAAAAAACCCTGTGTGCAATCAAAGACCACACTATTGACCCAGACGACATCTGGAAGTAACAATAAGGCTCTTGTCCAAGTGGAACAGTCACTTCATGCTCTATGTGATTATCACTACTGGCACAAAATGAATTTTCCTAGCACAGATTAACTGATCTGAAAGATGGCCCCACGAAGATAATAGGTAAATTGGAATTTTCATACAAGGGAGAAAAACAAGTTCAAAATTACTTTGAAAATTATTTAACCCAAGTTGCTCAGTGTCAGTATCTCCTCTGCGGCAAACGCAAAGTGAATGGGCAGGTCCATGTAAAACACTACTTGAGTTTATGTATTTATACCTTTAGTACACAAATGAAAAAGGAGGTTCTATAAATTCTACTTTCCTCCCAATTTAGAGCTCTTAAATCATAAAACACAAGTGGATTTCTTCTTGAAAACCTGAAGAGCTGATATTCTGAAAAAGCAGCTTCTCTTGTACTGCTGCCAGCCCTGCTTAAACTATGAGGTATATATAATCTGGCAAGAAATTCCCCTTATAAGATGTTCAGCTCCAGTACTTTCAGTTACATGTGCAGTGCAGCTCCTCATTTAGAGCTTTAAAAATGGAAGAAGGTTAGACTGGACCTTGAGAGCTGGAAAATATTTTCAGTGTTGTGAGCCAAAAGTGTAAGTTACCCTAAATGAGACATATACAGATGTAATAGCATAGCTTAGTTTAAAATACTTCTAAAGGGAAAAATAAGGAGTTTGGGAGCCATATGGTGATCAGACTGAGAAAATGCCTAAAGGTATACCATACAAAAGCACTAAAAATAATACAAGCTGCTTCAGCAAGGCCCTTTCATTGTTTTTTAGTTGATTCCCCCCCCCGCCCCCCATTTTTAATGTAGTACCACTCATGGGTAAGCATTGTTCAGGGTTTCACAGATGTGAGCTTTATTAGTTCATCCATTTATCTGCTGGTCCCAGAATATAAACATTTTAAGTCTTTATTTTTAAAGAAGGAAAAACTAGCCTGTAAAATAAATTACTAATAAGAGAATTTAAAACGTGAGTAATATTGTTGCATACCTCTCTGTTAAACAAAAGCACATGCAGGTGACAAATGCAAAGAAATACTTCAATAGGCCTTATTTTAATTCATTCTCCATTGAAAGTGCAAAAGTATGTTACCTACCTTACAGTGAGGAGTTATTTAAAAGTTGATGTCCACTTACATGTAGACTAAAGCTAGCCCTACATCCAAATGAATCCCACCAAAGAAACAGCTAGGTTCATCCACTATTGCGAACTGAGCTACAGGCACTAAGAGTGTGAGGTAAGTGAAAGCTGTTGCACCTGCATGGACAGAACGCATAAATGACTCCTTTAAATCACCAAAATTCATTTCAACCAAGTTCAGCTATTGAAATCAGGTAAATAGTTCAATTTAGATGTCCAGGCTACTTCTGTAGCTCTGGAGACTGAATCTTCCTTTCATTGAGTCAGGAATCTTAAACAGATGGCATGGGTCATTCTCTGGAGCTTCCTATTTTTCTCTTGACTATAAACATGGCATAGAGGATAGTTTTCAAATGACCAGATCTATGTGAAATGAATTTTTGTGACAAAGAAACAACCATCCTAATGTGAAGATGCATCCTGTTCAGAGTAACAGCTGTAATGAACCTGGAATATTACATTTGGAAGCTGGAGGTAGTAGGAGCCCAGGTACTGAACTCCTGGTAATGTGGTTATTCATCTTGGATATCAGGAATGTTAACTAGGAACAGGGCTGGGGCTGAAAAAGTCTTGGAGAGGTAGGCATAAGTAAAAACTCTCCAAGCTCTCTGATAAAAAGCCAAATCATAGACAGGTGAATTTTGGATTGTCTCTGAAAGGAGATGTTTCTACTCTTTATGTAAGGTTCAGGGATGTTCCAAATTTCTTTGTTAAAACAAAACATACTAACATAATCTCACCTTGCTCGAAGGAGACACTGCTGGAACTGCATTTGCTAACAGAGCATTAAAAAAACCCCACATCCAATACTGTGGAAGGATTAATAAAAAGTTTAAAACATCTCTCTCAAAAAACTGGGGCAAAGTTCAGCACTGACTTCTGAATTGATGAAATCTGGCAAACAGAAGGCCCTCCTACAAACCATGTGTTTCCTCTCTTTTGAAATGATTACTCCTGGGAACTCAGGGCTCATTAATATATGATTAACCCCATCTAAGAACATTGGTGAGTTGCTTAACTCAGAGAAAAGCAAGAACAGGAGCATAAGAGGAAACATGGTGCAGTTTTATACAAAAATGGTCACTAGGTATATTCTAAAGAAGTTAAGAGAGTGCCTAATTGCCTCACAGTGAGTACTGTTGAAAGTCATCCAAAGGAAATGCAATTCAGAATGTCCAGGGTGTGCAACTGACGTAAATCTCGTGTTTTTGCAGGAAAACAATCCCTACTGCTCAGGTACAAATAGAATATGACTCTGTGTCTGGAGTGGAAGAAAGGTTCAAAGAGCTCGGTATCTTAAAGTCAAGAAAAAAGACAATCTCTACCCCAGTAAAAAATGTTTCATAATACCTCCAATCTCAAGCACAGTTGCTAAAAATAGAATCCTGATACAATGTTGCAACTGCAAGTCAGACTTTTTGACTGGAGAAGAGTGAATGGATTACCAGAAGTAGAGACTCTTTGATCTCTACTAAGAATATCCAAGACTTCAGAGCAAGCTCTGAAGGAAAAGCCATTAAAAAGACATCAAAATAAATAGTAAACTAAATTGTAATTAGTTTAGTAAACATAGATCACGGTGTATCTTCCTTCAGTAAAACAACTTTGGAAAGCACAAACACAGTAGAGCTAACATACATAGTATAAGCCTGTCTTCAGCTATCCTGCCATGCTATATTTCAGTAAGACCTTATCTGAATTACTATCCATGGTTCTTCTTCCCCCCATCTAAGGGGAAAAAAATCTAGAGAAGACAAAGACACAAATAATAGGTTTGTTATGTATTGTGGTGATGGTGTCATAGAAAGTCACTATAAATCTGACACAAAGAAATTGATGTTTGATGTGAACATGAATGATATTAAAATGGATTGCCGGTGTGTTATGGAAGAGGAGGAGGACACTATACTCTATGGACTCTCCTTGGAGAACGAGTAACAGGACTCACCATAAGTTCTTCTCTAACAAAAATAAAACACCAAGATAGGCTCAGGATCTGGAAAGATCACAACTGTAGTTTTCCTACACAGATAAATAAAACCTTAGAAATGTTGGAGATTCCACATATCCAGTTAGTCTGCTCCAGTGCTGGACTTCCTAACTAATGGACTACCGTTATTTCTTAGTCTAAACCTCCCAGGGTTGCACCTGGTTGTTTGCCCTGTGTTTTAGCATCTTTCACTGCTGAGGAGTTTGACTTTATTGTCCTTGTGAGCTCCCCACCCTCAAGTACTTGTACACTGCAATTAGCTCCCACCCTTTGCCTCTTCCTAATAAAAGGTCTACAAGAGATTCCATTGTACGGCTGTTTTCACTTTGGTAAAGAAACAAAGCTGTCTTAAACTAAAGAAATTAGTTTGCTCACGTTTTTTATTTTTCATGGCTGCTGTCACGTCTAGTAAAAGATCTAAAAGCCCTTCTCTGTTACCTCTGTAACAGAAGAGCTGTGCCAAGTGTGGATTTATGGGAGTGTACAGGTTTTGGCTGGGATAAGGTTGATTTCCTTCATGGTAGCTCCTTTGTTTTAGATTTGGGATAAAAACAGTGTTGATAACACATGGATAATTTAACTATTGCTGAGCAGTGCTTAAACGCTGTCAAGGCTTTTCTGCTCATCACCCCACAAGTGAGGAGGCTGGGGATGCACAAGGAGCTGGGAGAGGACAGAACTGGGACAGCCAACCCCACCTGACCAGAGGAATATCCCACACCATGTGCTGTCATGCTCATCAATAAAACTGGAGGAAGAAAAAGGAAGGGGGGATGTGTGGAGTGATGGTTTTTGTCTTCCCAAGAAACAACTACAAGTGATGGAGTCCTGCTGTGCCAGGGATGGCTGAACACCTGCCTGCCCAGGGGAAGTGGTGAACAAATTCCTTATTTCACTTTCCTTGCACATGCAGCTTTTGCGTTACGCATTGAACTGTCTGTCTCAACCCACGAGTTTTCTCATGTTCATCCTCCTGATTCTCTCCCCCATCCCACTGGGGAAAATGAGTGAGTAGCTGTGCAGGGCCAAGCTGCAGGCTGGGCTGAAATAGACACACAGGAAGAGCTCAATGTCCCACCAGAGTGAGGAGGCAAGAGTGGAATTTGAGGAACAGTCCAAGGATAGCCTTTGGCTTAAGCAACTGGTGTCTTTAGGAGAGCTTGAAATCTTAAATGCCAATATACAATGTATATATTTCATAGAAGTTTTCAGAAAATACCTGAGTTATGTTTTACAAGTTAATATTATCCAATTCACTTTGAGATACTATTAACTTATAGTTTTGAACACCTAAGTCTTTAGTAAGAAATCATGTTTGTAATACGAAACTATGTAAGAAGATTTTATTAAGCTTTTTCTGACAATCTTGTTATAATTAACACTAAAAATAGGCTCCTTAATTATTCATTTCATACTGTATTCAAATCTTCATTTCATACTGTATTCAAATCTCCACAAATCTTCCTTTCAGAAGGAATAATCTTTCTGATACTAAATCCTAAAGCAAGGTTGTTTATTTTCTCAAATACTTTCTTTGATAAAAATATACAAAATGCTTCAAGCTGCTATTCAAATATTTGAGGAAAAAACATTTATTATGTTAAAACAAAGTAAGAACTTTCCATATGGTCAAACTTGTAATTATGCCCATGGGCACCTAAATTCAGTCAATAAGAAAACTCATTTCTTGTTCATTTATGCCAGAAATTCATCAAGAATTAGAGTAACAGTAAGGTATCTACTGTGGGACAAACTACTCCTGTATGTCTAACAGAACCAGCTCTCTCTCACTGTCATCTCAAGTACAGAATTACTTCTCAAAGTAAATTTGCAGGTATTTCTCCAGGATTGCTGTCCATTAAAACAAATATTCAGTATAACATAAAACAAAGCTCTTACTGGTTTGCAGGACAAAAAGAACATAGTTAAATTTTATACAAGATGACTCCCACTCTACAGCACATAAAAAGAAGCAAATCAGTAAAGCATTTTAATATTCTTGTAATACAACCTAGGTTTAATCCATTCATTTTTCCAGATATCCCCATGAAGATATTAACTTTCTAGTATTCATAATGCAAAGTACAACAACAGACATTTTAAATTTGCCCAGATTTCAATTCAAGCATTTTAAAATATGTTTTCATGCTTTCTTTTCAGTGTATTGAAAGGTCATGTATTTTTACATGAACAGTTACAGGCACAGTTCACAACACAGGTCAAGATTTCTTCGGGGATTCATTCTTTGTCTCACATTTTAAAGTAAGTTCATGATTTGAATTCAAGATAAAAGACAAATACATATTTGATCTAAATGCTCAGACTGGCCCACATATATAGTGCTTAAACACCATGATGATCACTCATTGATGATGATTATTCATTTCATATGCTTTACTAACAATGACTGTGAATGGAAGTCACAAGTGTATTACTCAAGGTTATGAATAATCATGTGTAATGTCTGTCTATCCATGTTTCAAGTTGATATCACCCATTCATGTTCATAACCTGAGCACTCCCCACCCTGCAAGCAAACGCAAAACCCCAAACCAAAAGACAGGGTTACCTACCAATGGCTCCCGGTTTTTGACAAGCCTAATTATTTTAACTGAATCTTCTTCTTCATCAATGTCATCAGGCATGGGGGGCAAGACAGGATCATAGTTCTTCTGAGCAACAGTATCATGTACAGACAGCAAAGCCTAGAAAGATTAATAGTCAGTATATTATTTGGCATCTGAAAAGTTTAGGGAAGGGAAAGCAGAGGACATTATCCATACCCTGACTCTACTACTGTGATGCAAGTACACTTAATATAATTTTTGCATATATTTTACATAATTTCAAATTGATGAAACAACTCTATAAAAAATATGTTTCCTTAGATATAATGTATGGAACTAGTAAATTGTAGATGGAGAACTGTGTCTTCATACACACAAAACCACCACGTGCTTTGCATGCTAGCTTGAAATTACAAGAACTATGAACAGGAGAAAACCTTAGCTTCCAAAAGTAAATAAATAATTATACTTGCAGTAAAGTAAAAAGTTTGATACAGTAGGCAGTCCTATGAAACAAATAAACAAAATAAGCACTTTCCAAGACTTCTGTTCAAGCACAAGATGTATAACATGAAGCTGTTGCCCAACCATTCCCTTCACAGGAGCCCTGAAAGCTTACCTGGTTACGGGATTCCTTTCATGTGAGGCTCAAATTATCTTAGGAATTTTTAATTTATTATGGAATTCATAACTGAGATTGAGGAACAAACTACTGCAATTTGGTTTAGGCAGGTGCTTATCAACCACCTGTTGCATGTCTTTCTTGCCTCTTTTCCTTCTCTATTGCTTCTCCAGTTCATGCATAGCTTGAAAAATATGGTTTTCAAAGAAAAGCCTAACAAAGATTGACAAAAGGTTCCATCTTAAAAATAAAATAATTTAAGAACTTTCAGGAAATAAGAATCTTGAAAGGCAAAGGAAATTAGAAAGCCCATTCTCCTAAGGCTCGAAAAACAAATCTTGGTGATAACACAAAATTCACTTTTTTTCCTAGATACAGAACTTCTGAAGTTCTTTTCTGTTTTGAAAAGTCTTCATGATTTGTAATACCGTGTACACTGGTGAAAAATGCTTAAGTAATGCTTCAGCTTTTGCAGTGAAAACTACATTGTACCACAAAAAACAGCCATATGTATATCCCAGCTGCTGTTTTGCTGCTTCTGTTTTCAAGCAGCTTCCTCTCAATACATGACTATTTAACAGCCTTATTTAATAAAGGACAGAAAATGGCTACAGTTATCTGATGCCAGCTTCCTTACTACTGAGTAATAAGTGGCCAGTATTTTACTGAGTACACAAATGATGAGAAACTCTATGTTCTCAAGGATAATACAACTGTTTTTAAAAAGCACGGCACTTCCATTATGCTCCAGTTTGGGTTTTTGTTCTGAATGGAGGAAACTTATAACAACAAAAAACAATTTCCAGGCAATGCTACAAGCTACCATGTCAAAAGCTGAAGGCAAAGAGCATATGGCAATTTTAAATTCTGAAGCATAAATTTAAACATAGGGCTTCAAGAAAGCAAACACACAGGAAGATCATACCAGCTTCGTGATAAATTACTATTCTTTTACTAATCTTTATGCATGTTGCAATTTAATAAAAACACTTCAACACACTAATTATTTCTCGTTTTCTTCCCAATACACAGCCATGAATTGATACTACTTACCATCAGAAATTACCATCTCCCTCCAACAAACGATCAGTTTTACTTTAGATCTGAGCTAAAAACCTCAGGCTAGCAATTATGGATCCTCCTGGAAATGTTAATTGTGATGCATTACATATGTAAAAGCCATGCAATCACATGCTGTCCTCTAAGATGTATGTGAAATATCAAAGATACACTCAAACAAAAGTTGTGTTTGCTTTTACTTCAGACTACGTACAGTTAAGACTTCCAAAACTAGTCTTCTGCAATTAAATTTTTCCACATAAAGCTAGGGCACATTTATGGACTGGTTCAATTTAATGAGGTTCTATATTGCAGTTTAAAAACAATCAGGCAGATAGAGAAAACAGATGAAAATAATATAAAGCACCATTTCCAGAGTAAAGGGCAGACACTTAAAGCATGTTCAAAAGAACCTACCCTTGACAATGAAACTCGCAAAACCAATTCTGTCCACTTTTACACTGAATTATACCACCAGTTAATAAGACACTTCCCTGCTCTGATTGCCAGATCAGGCTCCTGGACACTGCATACAGAACAGTGATGCATTCCCAGTGCTACACACCAATACCAATCAATGCCTGGTATTTATGATGCTTTTCTTCATTTCAACTTCACAACAACTAAAACTTGTCAATCCATTCCTTTCTTCGCCCAAAAAAAAATTTATTACCATGTACTACAGTTAGCAATATAAAATCTTTTCCTCTAACTCCAGCACTACTTTATCTCAGTGCAAAGATACATATTTCAGATAAGAGCAGGAATGCCAGAAACGATGTGCCTTTTCTCAGTCAAGCTTTCAGAAGAGCTACTGTCATCACAAACTTGTTTATGATGTACAGTGACCATGCTAAGATTTCTTTCCTTCTTGTCTTCTATCGCTGCTTCTTTTAACACACTACTCTCTGTCCACTGTAGTTGTTCTGAAATAGTCATCAGCACAGACTTTGGGCAATAACTAATTTGCAAACAAAACTTTAAAAGCCATTTTGATTTCACTTAACATGTTCTACAACTAGAAGTGATCAATCTGCCCGCGAGAGCACTTCTGTATGTTTTGAACACAAGAATAAACTGCTGTATGAACATATCTTCAGTAGAATCCTTGTACCATTCAATTAATATAGTCTAAAAAACTATGTATCAGACCAGATGTGTACAGAGAAGGTTGGTACTTTATTTAAAATAAACAAATTGCAAGTGCCAAGGTGTCAAGTGCAAGTAATAAAACTTGGATCCTAAGATGAACAAGATTTACCCAGAATAATTGTGCAGCAAATGCACAAGGCAATATAAAGATACCAATGTTCTCTTTTTGCATATAAGAAGTGAAGAACTGATTCATTTCCATGATAGTAAACTCTCACAGGAAACTGCAAGAAGTGCATACCAATCTTTTTCTTTTTATGCTTTGGTTTTGTTTTCAAATATACAGCTCTTCAGAACTATGTACATAGGATCTGAGATTTGGGTCATGTATATTTAAGCACCTCTAGAGAAAAAGATTTTAATTCAGCTCTAAGTTCTATGCTTATGATTCACTAATGTAAACATGGTCTGTATTTAGAACTTGAAGAAGGTATGATTCAAACTCCCGCACTACCTAAATATAAATATTGATGTTCAGCTAAATTCTTAGACATGATCTAGCTGGAAATAAATACTTTCATTGGACCTCTGAAATGTCTAATAACTAGTGCTGTATTTTTTGTATTAAAACTATCACTGGTCATTTCACAGTTTATAAATTGAAATTTTACGCTATCAACTTACATGAAGAAAATCTGACATTGGAAATGTTCTAAGTTCTTTTTCTTAAACTGTTCTGAAACTTTAAATGTTTATTTAAATTGAGAATGTTATTAATAAAAACAGTTCTACACTTTGAAAAATGTGTATCACTTAACTAGACTAATTACATTTTTGCTCTTATAAAACAATGACAAATTTCATATTATTTTTTGCTTCTCTTTTTATTTTGAGATCTGTAAGAGTAAAAATACACTAGTCCCCGAGTCATGAACACAGTTCCTTATGTTTTTTAATTCTTATTATTAAAAAAATCTCCACCTAAGCTTAACTTCTCATAGATACTTTGTGTTTAATAGTCTAGAAAAGCATTTTAGAAAATTGTAAGTTAAAGAAACAAAACAGAATAGGTGAAGAAACAAAAGCAGCCTCTTTCTTAATAGCACTTGGAAAAAAACATTATTAGAAATTTAAATAGTCAATAGTCATCAACAGAAACTTTGCAGACTCAAACCAACGTTTAGGAGAGCCAACACTGCAACAGAAGTGTGACACTGCCAACACAGCAGCTGGTGACCCTGCCTGGGGAGCACATTACTGCCCTGGCAGCACAGTCAGCAAAATGGAAGAAAATGGCCCATGACTGTGCTGTCCCACTGCACAGCTTGGATCATTAGCAGCAGCCACCTTCTCTGGCAGTTCAGCTTGAACTCCATTAGGTGAGACACAGACATTTTCCCACCTCTTTGCTTTGCCATGGTGCCAGTAATTGCCACTGAAGCTGGCACAGAAAAGTTTCACTTGAGGAGAAAAGTAACTTTATCAGCAACCACAGCAACATGCCCCTGAACTCACCTGGCAGAGCTCATCCTCCAGAGAGCTCTAGCCATATTATGCTTTCCTTTGAGATAAGATTACAGAAGAAATAAAAAAAAAAAANAGCCATATTATGCTTTCCTTTGAGATAAGATTACAGAAGAAAAAAAAAAAAAAAAAGGATGAAACTGTTGGTGGAGAAAATTATTCAAGATTGGCAAGATTAATTTATGAGTTAACTTGCATAAAATTAGACTAATGCTAGTGAAGTCATCCAGCAACAGATACCAAAGAAGAAAACCTGAAAGAGCTGGGAGAAGACTGAACCCCTGAAGGAAAGACCATCAAGAGCATCAGAATCGAAGCGGAAGCACACAAGTCATAAAAGCCAAACGTGCAAGAATTTACAAAACAGTAGAATAAACCAGTAGAAAGCTGAAGCACTATGGTGATGGCATAGAGACTCTAGCCACTGTGGGGTAAAGCAGCCATCAGAAATCAACAGCACATGACAATCTCTTTAACACCAACTCTGCCTGCTAAGGGACTATGTGCAACTCTAACTGTGATGTAAGATAAGGGTTAACAAGGAAAGAAAAAGGCAGGTGAGAACACACATCTCAATCAGCAGATAAAAATAACCACATTAGCTGAACTCTCCATCTTGGATAAAGCATGAAGCATAATCCAGAAGCAGAAGGAGCAATAAAACTAAAGGCAGGAGAAACTCAGGTGTGCTGCTGAAGTGACCACAGGATGGCAAGAGTAAGAGCAAAAAATATTTTTTACAAGCTAGAGTAATCACATATCAAGCAGAGAAGTAGTATTATTCCTTCTGATGCTGCATTAATCTAATCGCTTTCCAAGAGAAATGTGGTATTTTCTGTTCTGTACAAAATCCCCAAGTTAAATATATAAAGCATATAATATTAAAGAAATCAGTTAACTTCCAGGTAAATCAGTTTGCTTTTGCCACTGAGGATCACTGACACTATTCAATCAACGTAAGTAAAAACCTTTGACAGGGACAGTAGGAAAAATTAAATAAGGTCCTTTAACTTAAGCATATTTTTATGTTCATAATCAGGAAACCAACAGGTGTACTAAGTAAGAGGTAAAAAATCTGGGCTAATTTACTTCCTTCCATCCTTCAAATGATGTCTTTTCCTGTATATCCTTTATAAAATATGCAGAAATTATACATTGTATGAGAAGACAGCAGTTACATATGTACAAAACAGGAAATGATATTCCATGCTTGCAAGTGTACTTGCATGCTTGCATCTGTACTTAAACTAGAGCTGCCCTCTGGTTTAAGCTTGTCCAGCTGGCAATTAAATCCCTTCAGTGGTTCAAAATAATAACACATACTGTGTATATGTGTGGGTTTGAGTTCTTAATATCTACCATAGACTAATGATCTTAGCACAGCAACATCTCAGTTGGATTGATATTCAATATATATTACTTTTTCCTCTTTACTATGGTGGACTTTATTCATGACTGTGTGAACTTCCTTTCACAAAAGGGTAATTTCCTTGTCTGAAAATGCTATTTCTTGATTTCAGATTCACCAGTCTGAAGTGATGGGTTTACCTGCAGCTGGTAGCCAGACAGCAACTGCCAACAGAAAAATGAACTTTCTGATTCTTCAGACCCCCGCTTCCTCTGGCTCAATGTTCACAGCCCCTGGAGATGCTTCCAAAGTCAAACTGTTCTCAGTGTACACAGAAACATGCACCCCGTCCATCCATGTCATCTGGTAAAGGTGTTAATACCCTTCCAGATGACAGCCCTATGTTTTCCCTCAGTTGTGGATAACAGCAAAAAAAGCTCTGATTTTAAATCAATAGTGAAGAATTTGAACAGTCTGTTTTATATTCGCAACACGATTCATGTAGCTAAACTGTCCTTGAAGCTCTAAGCCTGTTTAAGTAACTTCCAGGAGTACAAATAGATGGTTTTCAGAGTGGAAAATGCCAAGACAGCAGCGCTGTTTCAATATTTTGGCAATCCTTAATCGATTTCTTTTTTGAAAAAGTGGCAGCTTCCCAAGGATATTAAGTGTCTACAGTGGTAGCATGTACCTTTTCTTGGTTTAAAACCACCCAAAGAGACCCCAAAGAAATCATATGAAAATATAAAGAAAGTAAAAGCTGAGCATGCAGTTGCCTTTTCTAAAAAAGCATCTCTAGGAATGACCCAGCCTTTATTTGACATTGATATTATGTCTGAACTCCTCAAAAGAAAAAAATCTATTGATCCAAGAGGTTAAAAGAATCTGAATAAACTTAATTCCTCCAGAAAATAGGAGCATATATTCATCTATGATAGGAAGGTCTTAAATTCAGCTACAAAGTACTCATACTATATGGGAACCGAAGTAAAAATTAAGTAGGAAAGAGGAGACTGTTGAATGGAGAGTTCAAATACCATATGATCCAACAAATGTAAAGGAAAAACACCACTGAAGGAAAAAGCAGCATAAAAAGATGACATCTAAAAAAAAGGACCACTTGCTTTATATTGTGCAGTTTCTCCATTTCACTAATTTTTCATTTTCAGTAGATGAATGGAATTACTACTTGAAATGGATGTGATTATATCTGTCGTGACTTCTTCCTCCTCCTAAATTACTGGCTTTAGCAATGTTGCCAACTTTTATGTTTTGTATCTGAACGCTGTAGCTACATGCATGCAATTCAACATTCTTAGGTGGGTAAGAGTTGGTTCCCTCATGCTGGAAAGTTTGTATATATAACCAAAGATTTTCTTTGATTTACTTTTCAGATTTTATATTTTCTGCTGCCAACCTGCCTGGCTTCACTTTTGTTTATGTTATCTATCACTGTGTTTATTATGTGTTGGCTGCTAGTGAGCATTCTCATATCCATATGTCTAAGATTGACAGACAAGCCCTGTACTGGACATGAGCCGAGTTATCACCAGATGGACCTGAGAGCATTTCCAGAGTAACACGATGGTTGTTACTTAAATATACTCATGCAGGATATTCATCCACCTCCTTTCTATCATTTCGTCTCTATGCTTCTAATATGGTGTATATTGTTACATGTCAGTTCCTACAAAAGCTGCCACAACTGCTTTCTGATTTTCTCTGCCTGACAGATGTGAAAAATCAAGGTTTTTCTTACTGTTTTATAAGGACTATTTCACCATTACATTTTTGTTTTACTTACTCTATCCCAGTAACATGAACATTCCAAAAATAAAGACAGCAACATATTTCCCCAGCTCTCCTTACCCAGAAGAGTTTTCTTTATAATTTTTTTTTTTAATTATGGGTGCAAGCAGAAATGGAAATCGGAAGTCAAGGCCTAAGCTGAAAAGAGTTTCAAATAAAAAATATTTTTCCTCCAACTGGTTGCCAAAATATGCGATGGATAGCTTCCCAAAGTGGCAAATATTTTAAAGATACAAAACACTGGGCAGACGGATTCCAGTCATTTGCCAACTAAAGACTCCCAGCACTGTCCCCTCTGCCCCAGCTTCATAGCTGGTATGCTCAGAACTTCCATGGGCTATCTATCCATCAACCAATGTCATCAAACCATCAGTGCTGTGGTCCTTGCTGATTGTTGCAGTCATTTGCATCTACTCGGGGGGAAAAAAATATTTCTATCTCCCTGCTGATACTTCATAGCATGCCATCAAAAATCAAGCACATTCTTTTAAGTTTACAAATCAATACCATCTGATTTTACAAGTAAGGATTATGTAGGGTACTTTTCAGTTGACATAGGAAGTTCATTGTACTCCAGCTCACCATATTAAAAAATCTTAAGTATGGTAAAATCTCTTCATATACAAGCACAATTCCTACAACCCGTCCTACTAATACATCTTGCAGACAACTGATGAGTAAATAGTTAAAGGTCATGGGAAATTACACTTCCTAAACAGAAACTGTAGTTTGTGTTACCATCTGTAAACATAAATATTTCATGAAGAGGAGAACAGTCTTCCCAGGACGTGTGCAAAAGTAGAAAACATTGGTACATCTGGAAAGACGGGTCTCTAACATGACAGGGCCAAAAGGTCACCCAAGTTCCTAGGATACAGTAGCAGCCCAAACATAGCTCAGATCTTAAGGGACCTGAAATTTGTATTTCAGTTCTTCAGATACAAAACCTGAACAGTTGCAGGCAAATCCCAACCATTTCCAGTGGAAAATGTTGACTTTGCAGAAAACACATAGCTCAGTGAAAAAGCCCTGACGGAAAATCTTCAGCAGGTCTAATTACAAAGGAAATGTTGGAAAGAAGACAAAGTTTAGATTAACTTTTTATTTTTTTAATTACATGCTACATGAAATGCTTCGTGAACTTTTCAAAGCAAAAATGGATTTTGTTTTATATTATTATAGCTCAATATTTTCTTTCAGTGCTTTGTATGGAAAAGTTCTTGTAGAAAAAAGCCCACAGTCTCCTGGACATTAATGTACATTGTTAATTTTCACCAGTGACTGTAAAGCAGCTCTAGACGGCTCTGCTGATAAAGGCTTAAAATGTTTGCTTTTTTAACAGAACAAGCCAGTTTGATCTGAACACCCTATTAGGCCACTGCAAACCTAGTAAGCCTCAGATGGCAGGGATGATGGTATCAGCAGTTGTTAATGAAATAAAGGGTAGAATTTACAAACTTCCCAGTAAATACAAGAAAACCAGAGCAGGACAGGACAACATTAAAGGTGTGCTTCATGTTCAAAGAAGCACTATTTCTTTTTTTAAAGAAACCTAATCAAATATAGGAAGCATGTATATGAAGAACAAAGTGCCCTGGCTTAATTTGCAGTTTTAGTTTTGTTTAACTCACGTTTCTATTCTGAAGAAAAGCCAAAGAGGTGAAATTAGATGGAAATATTTACAAATGTAAATAATTTTGTGAAACTGAAAGTCAAATGTACCGCTAATGAAGTGCAAATAAAAGAGCAAGCTTAAATCCTACTTACAATTTGCTGGTGTACGCATCTTTGCCATTTGAAAGCAATTAAACCCCCCACCCCCAAACTTAAAACAAAGAATGTGTATATTGTATGAACAGTAACATTCCCAGTCATACAGGCACAGTTTTCCCTTCACTCTGCAAGTAATCTTAGAGTTAACTTCCAGAATTCTGTTCATTCTATGGTAATAAAAGAGAAGACAAGAAAAATACTTCATGTCCACCTCTTGCTCCCTCTATGGCTATAGGTACAGTGCACCAAAGTGACCCAAATATTTTACATTCTTGTGCACCATGAGGAACAGAAATCATTCACAGTCCTGCCGGGTGCCCTTGTTTAGGTGCCTGGTTTATGTTTCAGACTAGCAGCTGGCAAACCTTCCACCATGCATAAACAGAATTATAACTCCACCGAACAGGCAGAACCACCATTGGAACAGCTTTGTTTCCTCCAGGTCAAAAAGGTATAAACAATCTTCAGAGCAGTTTTAGCACAATGGCATTAACTTTTGAAATAATTATTGTTCTGCCCATGACCACAATGTTCTGCCCATTTTACCAATGACCACAAAGGACATATTTTATGTAATTAAAAACACACTTAACTTACCCTAATAGAGATTAACTTCAATGGCAAATGGCTTATTTTGATATGTAATGACCACAAATGTAATTGCTGTTATAAAGACAAAGTTAAACGTTATTTAGATCTGAATAATATGTCCCAAGCCTGTCTCAAAGTTAGTGTAATTGGGATTACATCGTTCAACGGACTAGGAGATGGTTCATTCTTTAACAGTCTTTTTTGTTTACAGCTACAGCAATAAAGTAAGTGCCTAAAATGCTAATTCCTACAGTCATTTGTTTCAGTTTTTCAAATAATTTTAAAAATAAATAACAGTTATGCTCTTCTGTTATGGCACCATCCCAAAAAGAACACAGCTTTTTCCAGCTTGTTAGAAAAGGAACTGAAACCTAGTTATTCAAGACAGTTTTTGGTTAAATGTGGAAGAGAATTTGGAAGCTCTAAAGTCTTTCATTCTCAGCTTGATCTCTGTCATTTGTACATCTCATTTCTTACATGTTCCTCACCGGAGTTCTGTCTTGTTACTGACAGAGTAACTCTCGTGACCACTTCGCTTCTTCCCATTTCCATCCCTACTAACACATATGACCCTTTTTCTAACTTGCTTGTGACATGTTCATTAAATAGCCAAAATTAAATTCCCTTTTAGGTGTATTTTGTGTCAGCATCTTGAATCTTAGTCTTTCAATTGTATGTTCCAATTTACACAATTGCGTAACAATTAAATATATTTTGTCTATAGAGAATTAAAAACCCCCGAAGTTTAGTGCTCTCAACAGCAATATTTCCAGATTCATAAAACCCCCATATTTCTATAAACACAACTCTATCAATTGCATTGGTGCCTACCTAATGCATCATAACTTTAAAAATTTTCGTCATTATTTTCAGAATCCTGTACAACTCTCTTCTTTAAAGACATTCTTTTTTACTGTCACATAAATTCCATTAATTTTGCCAAATTATAAACCACTAAAGCTGAGAATATTTATTTTACGGTGTTCATATTTTGTACAAAAGTATTCATAGGAGCGTCCTCTCTAAAATCAGAAATACCATTTCTTCATGTATATCCCAACTATGTATTCTAGTTTTCATGTTAAAAAACAGCTTAAGAGTTTAACGTGTCAAAGTTAAAATGATGGCAAATAACCAGAACTAAATGTATTGAACCTTACATTGTTGTGTTTGTATGGGAGGTGCATGGGCATTTTGTGTGGTTGGTTTTATTAAATTGCAGTAAGATGTATACCTTGAAGATATAAAAACTTACAGGTCAGGTCAAGCCAGCCTGATGGCAGTGCTGTGTAGCTCCAGTCAGAATGGTGTTTGGACCTAAGCATGGATGTATTTGGGTGATTTGAAACACCAGCAGATCAGGCTTGAGTCTGCCTGCCCAGCTCTCTGTAAATGTATTTTAGGTTTCTGAAAGTGCAGTCTCCTGTCTGGTGAAAGGTCTGGAGGTGAAGCCACATGAGGAGTGGATGAGGTCAATCGGTCAGTTCAGCCTGGAGGAGACTGAGGGGAGACCTCAGTGCAGTCAACAGCTTCTCCACCAGAGGAAGAGGAGGGACAGACACGATCTCATCTCTGTGGTGACCAGTGACAGGATCTGAGGGAATGGCCTGAAGGTGTCAGGGCATATTTAGGTTGGATACCACAGGGTGGCTGGGCACTGGAACAGGCTCACCATGGAAGTTCTCACAGCACCAAGCCTGACAGTTGTATTTGGTCAATGCTCTCAGGCTCATGGTGTGATTCTTTGGGTGTCCTGTGCAGGGCCAGGACTTGAGCTTTGATGATCCTCATGGGTCTGTTTCAACTCAAGTCATTCTATACTTCTATTTCAATGAGCTAATTTCTGGTCTGCTTAAAAATAAAATAGAGTATTCGACTGGATTTAGGTTCTAGGGTATGGAAATATTATTCTGTTTCTTCATATCTTTAACAAGGTAAAGCAAGATTAAAGAACGCAAACCTTAAGTCCTTATTCAGTGCTGGAAATTAAAAATAATAAGTGTGGCTGGCCTGTGTCCATGGGGCTACACAATAATATTTTAAATCCAGAACGCAAATGAAATGTCTAACACACAGTTAAACAAATCCACTTGATTTCCCAGAGCTACGTGCTCTGTTCTACTTCCAGAGTTCTGTTTTAATCAGAAAAGATAAACCACAATCATTATTAGTTCACTTAATTACGGTAAGTGATGCCACATTTGAGAGCAGGGAAAAAAAACACCACTCTGTAACTGGATACTTCATGCAGTTTTTAGAAGACTAGAAATGCCTAATTTATTTTTCTTTTCAGAAGAAAATGCACCTGACAAAACCTTGGAATTACTTCTAGGACATTTTGAAAAATCTCAGGTCTGATAAGTACAACTGCCCCAGAGAAACTACTTTCTTCTTTAGAAAACTTCTCTGTGGATGAAAATGACAAGCACCACAAACTTGTTGAAAGTTTTACTCATCAGATACACTCAGAAACATAATCAACAAAAGAATTTTGTAATACAGAATTAAAATATAGAAATATTTATCTAATCAGACATGATTAGAATCCCCTCCCAGCCTTTTTTGACCCCTTAACCAAACGTGCAAAGTTATAAGCACCTTGTTAGACCTGTCCCCTTATACCATCAGACTTGTGGAGGCAGTGATGTAGTGCAGTAAACTAATCCTAAGCATCCTTCACCATGCCATAAACATTAGAGCAGAGCTGTAGCAAAGTGGAAGCTCTCCTGGCTCCGGCTAACATTGCAGTTATAAATCTGGTCAGAAAAAGAAAGCTTCCCCTGCAAAGTAATTTACAGCCACCTTAAGTCAATCCCAAATTAAGCCATATATGCTTTTAGATAAAGCCTATGGAACATCATTGGAAAAGATAGCTCAGTTATCCCAAGTAATTTCAGGTGTGTGAAAAAGAGCTGTTTTAGCCATCGTTTTGTCCCAGAAATCTATAATGAAACCAAGAAACCCTTTCTAGCTATAAACCTAATAGCAAAGGGCTAGAAAAGCTTATGCAATATACAGCATTAAGCTCAGCTGCAACTGAAGGGACTAGGACATCTCTGGGGAGGAATTGGAAGTACTGAGTCCCAGAAATGTCCTTCCTTTCCTTTTCTCTCCAAGAGAGAGCAGGGGAGATGAGGAGAAGACTCTCAACTACAGCTTCTGAATGAATGCAGTACAGTCACCTGGCCAATGTGATGGAGGAGGGAGCAGTGATAATTTACCATCACTCTGAGGCACGTTTGCCATGACATGGCAACAGGAGAAGATAATGGACAACCAAAGTCCCTTGCATACCGTCAGTTCTTACCCCTACATCACATGAACACCTGCAAGGTACAACACAAACACCTGCAAGGCCCCTGCAAGGCGCCTGCACGGCAGGGGATTGTGCACCTTGCACGGCATTAGGCAGTCTGGCCACGCAAAGGGCTTGGTACCCTGCAGCTGGCCATCTCGCCCTGCAGCCAAGAAAGGCATTTGCTAAGTTACTGCAGTTGTTCAATCACATTAACCACTCTGAGGGGAAGGCACTTGTTTCCCTGAAATCCCACTAAGATTATCACATTGCCTTTCACTGCTACCAAGGAACAGACAGCGAGAGTGAGTGTGTGAGGGAATGAGTGAGAGAAAGCAAGAAAAGGAGAGGGAGAGACGCAGTTTTGGCAAATGAGCTGTCTTCAGACTCAACTCACCAAAGCTTCAGAAGTATGAAGCACACGTGGACAGTCACTAAGAAAATACCTACAGTGAAACTTAGGATCTCTGCAATTTCAGGCACCAACAATTCCTCTTCTAACATGCCATCAGCATTACCTCTTCAAAGAAAAACAGCTTGTCACTTTACAAACTATGGAAAAAGCATCACTGCAAAAATCATCAAAAAGCAGGTGTATTGATCTTTAAAATTTTGTAGTACTTTGAAGATACCATCGTTTCTCAGTATTTATACTTAAGATAGAAGAGCAACTGTCTTTAAAGGTGGTCCTTTCTGCTCTGCTATTTTCATTTCAACTTATCAACTGCTGAATTTAATTACCATTTCAATACATATCTAAAGCACTAAGGTCTTCTTTCTCTTAAAAATGGAAAAATAATATGATCCTCTGCATCAAAAATGATACATAAGAGGAGGTTCTGACGGGATATAAGAAAACAGTCTTCACTAGGAGGGTAATTAGGAATTGGAAGAGGCCACACAGAGTATTTGTAGAATGTCTGTTTCCCAGACCCGATGGGAGAAAGCCCTCAGCGACCTGCTGTGAACTCAGTGTTGAACCTGCTTAGAGCAGCACACTGAACCAGACAACCTCCATCCCACCTCAGTGATTCAGTGGTTCTATAGTCTACTGTTAGATAAAAGGTATCAAGTTCCTCAAAAACACCACAGAGAACCCCAGGAGTTTTACAGAAAGTTTTCAAAATTAGATGTTTTTAAAAACATTATCCATCATGAATCTTGTCCTGAGTACCAGGCTGCACTCCTTATGCATGACACAGTTAAATCAGTGATATGACTGACAACCTTCTAGTAAAAGCACAGTTGCAACAAACTTACGAAGTACATGCATTAGAAGATGGCAAGAGGAAAAGAAATCATCTACTTTTAAAAATATCCTTTGCAAATAAGTGATTTCTTTTATAAGTACAAGTAATAGCATAATAACTTAGACACAACATTAAATGTGTTTCTTCATCACAGCTATTTCTGATT
The DNA here is from genome assembly GCA_008694505.1 of Cyanoderma ruficeps. NCBI lineage: Eukaryota > Metazoa > Chordata > Aves > Passeriformes > Timaliidae > Cyanoderma > Cyanoderma ruficeps. Next base: position 328,797 of record VZDJ01000074.1, read on the forward strand.
AAGACTGCATACACTCTTAAATAGTACTTATTAATGCAGACAAACCCACACACAGCCCAAGGAAGCAGATGCACATACCCATGGAGAACACACTTTGCAGGTGCAACTCATCCTCACCTTGAGATTGGGTTTTGCAAGGAGTTTCAACAGCTCTCTGATCTCACTGCTCAGTGGTTTGGTCTGCAGCTCCTCAGCCAGCTGGGTGGGAGATTGAATCAACACAAAGACCATTAGCAAAGCGTTGTTTCACCGAGTCCATCAGTGACAACCCAGAAGCTATCTTGTTCTAGGTTATTGCTTTCCAGCATGTTCAAACAGAAGGCAGCATGAAGGAAAACACCATCAATCACAATGCTTCTGTTTCTGGCCCTCAGTGGGCCAGATTTAAGCCAGGCCCTTTGGCTCAGTTTAACACAAGTAATCATTTCTGGCAAGGGTGCAGCCAGATCACATTCTGATTTATAGCAAAGGGGGCAAATCCCAGCACTTCATTTAAGTGAATGGTCCTTTGCGTGCAGACAAAGAACTGCTTGTAAAAATGACTGGATCAAACTTTGACACTGTCTATAAAAAACAATTTCGAATGAGGTGGTGAAATCCACACTGCTTCCAAAAACCCACAGTAGCTGTGCTGTTTAGGACTGGGATAAGAAAGCAAAGTGCCCCTACAGTGCAAGCAATCTGAACCTTTTATTATGTTTACACATGAACTGGAAGGAGCTTGTTAAACGTGAAGTGAGTTAATCATAATATAATTTATAACAGGTCATCAGCAATTCAAGCCTGTAAAATGCACAAACTGTGTCCTAACAACAAGATCAGTAATTTATGTTTGGTTATACTACAAAATTGTGGCTTTGTGAACAATAGAGCAGCAGTTTAACTTTTAATCCCACAGTTCTTTGGATCGCGTCTTGGGTTTTTCTTATCTTGCCATTCTCAACTAATTTGGACTCAAGAGGCATATTTTACTGCAGGATTTTAGACTTAAACTATTTTTCCAGAAGAAGGAAAAGCCAAAATGCATTTCACAACACTGAACTTTGGTTTGAAATTCTGAAGCTACATGGCTCATAATGCAAAACGTGCTTTCAAGATAATCACTTGTTTTCTTTGCATTAAATCAGTATCATAAAAATGTCTCAAAGAAAGATTGGCTATATGCAGCACGTAATTTTATTTGTCTAACCTAATTTTAAATTTGTACTTTCATTTTGTATACATTTTCAAGATAAATGGATAGATGTATATTTTGCATAATTATATATAATAGACAAATCTATTTGATGAAGCCATTATAGACATCAGACTTGGTTTGAATACCTTTTTTTTTCTTTTAACCTTCAAAGTAAACAGAGTATCAAAAATTCATCACTGACCATCCTACAGACTTTTAACTATAATTCATAAGAACATCCAGCAAGTGCTTATATTAACAGTATTTGTGTTTCAATACCAAAAGATTAGAAAACAGTCTCTGTAGGAAAGGTCAGAATGAAATACTTTTAGACACAAAGCCAAATATTGAGGTAATCTGACTGCAACTGAGTCTGCAATGCTGGAAAAGCCCTGCAAAGTTGAAAATATTCTGTGATAGGCATGACAGTAGGTCTGTGATACGGGTTATGCTTGGTTGTCTTTTCATTCTTTAGATTATACTGCTCATCACGGGAGAATAAAATCTATTAATTCGTGTTTCACTGATGGAGACAAGCAACCACTCAGAAGAATGACCATTTCAGCATTTCTCTCTCAGATGAACTGTGCACAAGTAGGAACTCCAGCAGAACTGGTGTTTGCTTTGGTGGTACAAATGCAAATGCACATACATAAGGTTTAGAATAGTGAGAAAAAATTCTTCATTACTGCTTTAACAGACACTTAATCTTTTAATTTAGAAAATATTATTCAGATAAAATAATCTAAAACTTGTTTTCCTTCATGTGATTTATATTGTTTTCCAAATATTTTCATTGAAGTTTTAGGCACATTTGATACCTTGTGATAGAAGAGGATTTTTATTTGCCATTGTTGTTAAAGGGATGAGATTTGAAACAGCTACCAGCAGCAGTACACACTGACACTGTGCAATCTCCTCTTATGTTGAAGACTGGAGGCAAAGCTGTCTGAAAACCTCCTCTATGATCTCTTGAGGGAACCATAACATTTCAACAAGCTCTTTATGAAAAGCTGCCACTAAAGAGGGAAAGAAAAGCAAGGGAGAGGGCCAGATGTGGAGAGAGGTTGGCAAGGTGAGGAGCACCAGGGACTGGTCTTTAAAGCTTCTGGAGAAAGTTCTGAAATTTCTTTTGCCAGAACAGTATTTCTACCAACCTTGAGGCCTTATTTGCTGTATATACCTATCCTGCCAAAATCCAGTGATTTTGTTGTGGTTTAGGAATGGAATTCTCCAATTTAGTACTGCCACTAAAACCATGCAACACTTTCCCTTCCCTCTCCAACTGGAGGCACAAATGCAAGACGAGATAGGAACAATTTACTGGAAATGGCAATGAGATAAGACTATGTACTATACTGTATGTATATACTATTATTAAATATGTAATAGCAACAGTATTAATAACAAAAGGTGTGAGAAAAACTCCCTGATAATAGACACCAGATAGCTCTATCCACCCCCTTTTCTTGATTGGAGCAAACCCTTTCCTCCTGGAAAAGAGTCCCTTTCATGAACTCTGAACTGACATGAGGTGAATATGGAATAACCTCCATGTCCTAACCATGCCGTCTCTCAGCTAGTGCAAAAAATTAACCATGTCCTGGCTGAAACCAGGAGAGATGTTTACATCATTTGCATGAAATCACTGAGCCCTAAGTCAGACACAGCTGCTCTAAAATAAGAGGCAAACGGAATGCCTGATGGGAAAGTCAGCCTAAAAGTACCTGGGGGAGAGAAGAGAGGCAGACGATACGGCAGCTGGGAATATGAAAATGTTTAGAAAAGCCTTGCCACAATTGTTACTTCTAAAACTGCTTTAAAAAATAACACAAGAATAAGAACACACTCCTTAAACAGTTTTATTTATAAAAATAGCAGGACTTGCTAATAAGAATATCTTGTTCTTTAACTATAGAACAGTTACTATCAGTAGGAAGAGAAAACATTAATTTAAAGCCTATTGAAATGAAAGTGTGTTTAATAAAACCAACATGCTTTTGAATACCTGAAGTTGACAACCAGTCAGACAAGCATGCCAAAAAATGAACAGCACTTAAACCTGAAACTTCATGAGTTTGGGAGCTATAAAGCCCACTGCATGTATTTTTACTTCCTCAAAATTCACTGTTAGCTACCAAAACATAGAAAATCCTGCAGTGTGCTACCCTGACTTCAGCCACCAAAGGACATCCTTACCTTATGAGATAGTGCTCATAAAAGCTGCAGTTCACCTACACATAATTAATGAAGAAGCAGCAAGAACATCTACTCAAAAGAAGCTGTACATTTGAAGTAGGTAGATGCCTAGACACAATTATGTCCCAACATGTACACTTAAAAACACTACCACATGTACATAATAATACATTCATAGGGTTAAAAGCCCCAGCTGTCTCAAATGAGGAGTGACAGAGTACTTTAATTTGGAGATTTCCAAAACTATACATTTTAAATGGGTCTGAACAATGGGTTTGAGATTGCTCAGCATTTCTGAAAGTATCAAAAACTAAGTTTTGCATCCAAAAATAAGAAATTATTTTTATTAAGAATTTTAGCCCGGAGATCCATAACACAAATATTAGCAAGGATTATTAATATGTCAGCAAGAACTTAATGAAGAGAATTTCAACCAGTTTTCTAATTTTCAAAATTACTATCAACAATATTTAAAGCTATGTGACGGTTAGAAAAATATTACTAATATATGCCTGATGTCAAGGCTAATGTATTATTATAGTTGGTATGTTACAGGATATAGCTCTCCTTCTATTGAAACATGATTAAATTACCATGTATCCTTTTTTCAGTAGTCTTCAAGTAAGTTTTAGGATTCTTGTTAAAATGCTGCCATTCTCAACATTCAATAATTTGTAAAATTTAAAACCCAAAATCTATTAATTATATAAATAGATAGTTAAAATTTTAAAACATCTATGAAGTACGTGAAGTTTCAAACATGCCGTATTTGAAATGGATCCTAATACATATTGCCTTTTCCAAAAAGCAACCTGACATCATCAATTGCAACAAAGATTTCTGGATTTCACCTAAACCACAGTTTATTAAACATTTCTCTATTCTGGCCTACCTCAGGTTCAGTCATAGTTTATACAGGTGTGTTCACAATTCATCTGAATCCTAGAATTAACCAAATAGCAAGAAATGGCAGGTTGGATTTTTTTCTTGAAAATAAAAATTATAGTAACAGGAAATTAACTACTCCATCAATGCTGACCACTTCTACAATTTATTTTTTGGTTATGAAGGTAATTTGGAAAGCTCCAATATCAATAAATCACTACTGTACTTTTTCTTAAATAGTTTTGATTTTTTTCAAAAAGCCTCCATCCTAGGCATTTCATATGCTTCATTTCTATAATACTATTTGTCATTTCTCATGTTCTGTCAGCAGTGCTGCTATCTCATGTGTCTTTATTTTTCCAAAGCATTCCTCTTGCCTGTGACTTTCTCAAAACACTAACAGTTGACAGCTTTTCCCCTCCCAGTACAGTTCCAACCTTTAATTTTTATTGCTTAGTTACTAAAGCAGACCAAGAGGCTACCTAGATGCATTATTTTTATAACATGCAAGTGAATAAAAATCAAAGTAATCAGTATCAGCAACAAGCCCAGTGATGACAGAAGCTTTGGAAACCTTTGCAGCTTCCTATGATTGCTGCTCAGAGAATTACATTCAAATGTTTGCACTATGAAGAGTTCTGCTTGCAGACAGTTTTTTGGTAGACTTGGTACCAGTGATCTCAGCAGGGGATACTTACATCATCTGCCAAGGCTGCTGCACCATGGAGTATGGGCATCGGGTTCTGTTTTTCATAATAATGCAGTTTTTCATGAATCTGGAAGACAATAGCACAAAGTGATAAGTTTATTTAGCAGCATGAGAAATGGTACAAAATAACCCTGTTGAGTCAATGTTGACTGTCTGTAACTAAACATCCTTATAGTAACCTACAGGCAGCAATCATGTAAATGCAATCCATCATCATCCTCTGTTGAAGTGCTAAGAACATGAAATCAGATGGAAAAAATGCTCAGTATGCAGACCAACCCACAGAAAAACTAAACATTTGTGATTTTTCTCTCCTGGCTCTCTGTCCATATTTCTAACATATTGCTTCAAGTATCAATTACATTTTATATTGCTGCTGAAAACACAAAGCATAAAGTGTTTATCCCCAAGATGGATATAAAACCCCCTGTAAATTATGATTTATGAAGTGAAATAATAGCTTGCCACCCACATCTTGACAGACAACTTGATGGAGTGGCTGCCGTCATTAAAATAATTCAGAAACAAGGGTAAAGCAGTGCTGATATGAATTCTGAAACATGAACATCTGAAATAAAGAGGCAGTCCTTCAGCAATTTAAGGTTTTTAACGAATAATTATCAACATTAAAGATGCACTGTGCTTTGGTTCTTCCAGAAAGGGAAAGGATACACCATTATTTAAACACCACCCTGTTCCCTCCTCCACAAGTTATGCATTTCAAAATTTAGATTGTTTTCAGTATGAATGCTTTTAAGACCGAAAGTATTTTAAGACTTCTAACAAGTTTCTTTGTGGCTGTTTCAGAATAGCATAAAAGACTGTATTAAACATCCAACTTTATTAATTCACATTATTTTCCTGAAGATACATGGATATACAAATATTAATTAAAATCCAAAATAAAAGACAACAGCAGTCTGTATTAACGCAAATATACCCCATTCTTAGATTTTTGTGCTTTAGTTCTGCTGCTCTGAAGGAGGCATGAACTCCAGATGGTTGGAGGAGTTGCAGAAGGAGCTAAATCGGGGACTTCTGTGCTTGGCAAGGAGGAGAAAACGAGGTCTGGTGGAGGGCGTGGGGTGCAGAACTTGGCTGGGGACTCCCTCATGTCCTTGGGAAACAAGATCCCTAATGATACCCTAGCACTCCCCAGCACACTGCTGGGGGAGAAGTGGGACAGATGCCAGACAGCAGGGACAGATTTAAAGAGCAACCAAACCACTCTTCACACATTGAAACTGTTCAGAGTTGACCAGATCATCTCCATTTTGCACCAAGGGTTCCCTCCAGCCTTCTCCCCTTCTTCCATGTTTGCTTTTCCCTGCTTATTTCTCCCCCAGCAGCACTCACTCCTCTCACTGCCTAGGACTCCCTCACTCTTTAATTTAAAGCTCATTCTTTAAGTCCATTCTTTTTAATTTACACTGAACTTTGACAAATACCTCATAACGAGATAATGCCATGTCAGTGACATTTGTGCTTGCCATTCTTCCTGTCCTCTGCTGTGCTTCATAGCCCTCAGTCCACATCTGTTTTTCCTCATTTAGAATGTATGTTCTTCAAAGTAAAGAGCATCTTAATACAATATGGCATAGTAAGGTCTAAGTCTTGATTGATTCCTACATCATTTCTGCAATCTTAACAAGATTATTTCAGTGTCATTGGTTAAAGGATGCTGAAGTCCTGACATATTATGGTGAAGCATGAAGGCACTATAGTAGCTTAATTTATAAATTGTAAAATAATTTGTTCTCATCTGGAAACTACATGGGAAGCACTACTGTCACCAGAACATGAATCTGAATTTTACATTGCTTATGTAGACACTGTTTACTCAGCAATTACTTAGACTAATTCATACTAGATTTCACAAAACTGTAGATGACCAGACAACTTTATATTTCCCACTCACGAAGTAGAGAAATTAAACAAAACAAAGAGGCAGTTGCAACTCCCTGAGTTTGGCAGAAAATTGTGATTTACTTGGACTGTTAACTTGAATAACTAAAAGGCATCTTGATTTTATCCAGATTGAGCTTCTGTCAGCTCTGAGGTCAGAAGCAGTTGTCTATGTTACTCTCTAGTTTCTCAGAGAAAATAGAAGTGCCACTGCCAACCAAGCTGCTTTTATCCTGGACAATCTGTACATATCTTTACCACTGAAATTAATAAAAGGAAAAAGGAAAAAAGTCAACCAAACAAGAAAGTATGGAGACAGCCTTGCTTAACCCATCTTTGAGAAAAATGTCAGACAACTGTAAATTCAGGCAACAAAAAATAGGTTTTCAAGAGGTGGCACAGTGTAACCTGGACTAATTATTAGCTCTGTCTATAGCTAAAAATTCCAGAAATGACTGAAAACAGATTTTTATTTTTCTAAGAGTGGATACTGAATTCCAATTAAGCATTTAAGGACAATCATTAAGGTTTTATTTGATTAGGAGTTGTAGAGAGTAACTGCTTAACTAAAAGAACCAGAAGCTAAACAAGTAAACAGGAAAATTTAACTGCTACTAGACAGTTCTAGATACTGGCTTTTGCTACATCAGGTTGAAAATTTTATTCATTTACTGTACTAGCACAATGAGTGACTCTAGGGATAAACATTTCATGGTCTATGGTAACAGACACTGCAACCTTGGCACACTTCCATTCAAGATGCAATACAGAGTGGGGTTTTCCCCGCAAATATCTGATTTTATTTGACAGTAGTTTGCCTTTCTTAGTTGAATCTATCTTTAGAATGAATTTTTAAAATCTGATCATTAGATGACAACATCTGTCTTTCACATCTTAGTAATTTAAAGGATGTACCTACAGAAATTAAAAACCACTCGCCTGTGTATCAAGATGCAATCAATATGCAATACAGGGATTGCCTTTCATATTAGTATAAAATTACCACATGCATCATAAAAACAGTTACCTCACACCTCGAACTTCTGGATCAGTAATGTATCCATAATGCACGAAGCACTTTTATATAATATATTCCTGAATGCAGTAAGACAGGAGATTTAGCGCAACTCCACCGATAAAGCAAAAATTTCAGGGAGGTAAAAATGCATTTTCAGTCGACTCCTTCCCTCCTTGTGTCTAAAAATGTATTCCAAGATAATTTGTTCCATAAGTTCCCCCACAGATCACAGCACTGCTGACTGGCCTCTAGCTCTTCATATTTCATTTTTAGGCCTCTTTTGAAGATGAGCACAGCACTTGCCTTTTCCTACTCACTGGGCACTAGGTCATCTCTGTTGTCTTTCAAGAATGACAGCACATTTGCAAGCTCACTTGGTGGCTTTTGAATCTGCCAGACTTCAGGGTGATGAATAACTGCATTTATGACAAACACCTTTACAGAAACTACTGTGCATGCAGCCATATGCTTTGGCAACCTCTCCACATGCTGTCTTTCAGTTAATTATTTTCCCAAATATGAAATTTTTACATCATGCTAATACATGAACGCTAAGCACTGCATTTCCAAATTTTAACTCTTATACAAGTAGAATTTGAAATTTGAATACCTAGATTAAGTGACTACATTGATGAAAATGAATAATGTCAAGTAGCCAAATATAGAAATGAAAAGCAATACAGGACAAGGTGGTGCAAATACTTTACAAACATCACTCAATGAAATTAAACTCTAGTAAAAGTTAAAATCACCCTGGAACACTTTGAGAGAAGCATGAGAGTGGATTCAAAAGCAGAAGCGAAAACACTCACCTACTCAAGATAAGATGTATCATATCTTCGGCCATTTGTTTGAGCTTTGATCTAAAGCATTCTATTTAATACAAAAGGCAACTTTAGCTTACACTGAGCAGTGATATCGGATGTCCAGTAACTTTAATATCATTGCCTTCTCTCTACTAGAAACTTATACAATGTATGGAAAATATAGGACTGTATTGTGCTTAAAAATAGGAAATATAGTACATCTGTTTTAAGTTCTTCCGACATTTACATGTAAAGCCTCAATGCTGAAAATCTCTTCACAGCTGAGACCAAGTCTGTTAAAACAAGAATTATATATTGTAAATAAAACATAAAAAGCTGTTCTGCTGAATGGATGACTAAGTTGTGGGGCTTTTTGAATTTTTTTTTTAATGACTACCTATACTTTTCACTGTAGAGTAAGAAGATCTATGAGGTTCTACAAAAACTGACAATCTACTCTGAAGTTATGCCCCAAGAGGGAAAAATAATAATTTGCAAATTTTTACAATTTTTGGCACACTTGCAAGCAAGAAAAATTGTTTCAGGATTTTCCCAGAGAGACTGAATTAAGCTTTCTATAATAAAGCAGAGTAGTGTCCTCAGAGTGCACTATTTCAAAACCCATGAGGCGCTAAGTCAGAAAAATAAAAATCTTAAGGAAAGAGTTCTACAAAGTAATTTTAATTTCTCCTTTTAGATTTCTTAATTTCCATGTACAGTTCTAATATCATATGATTGAAAATAAAACAGGGGAGTGGGATAAGCATGTACCAAAGATGCCAAAGAGTTAACAGAAGACAGATGTAGTCTTTTTGACAGAACAACTGGCATAGGAAAAAAGCGCATGTAAGAGTACAATATGCAAACACTTGTAACCCAAAAAGCACTGGCCATCAGTGAGCCATACCAGCACATAAAAGAACTGTCACACACATAGTGTGAAAATAGTGTTCTGCCGACCACACAGGGGTGTCACCAACTACTCAGACATGTCAACACCTCTGGATAAGAGCTTTTTTTATGGTAATGACACCTTCCTGACAAGAGGTGCTGAAGAGGATCTTGTGAGTATGTGAGTATTCGCACTGACCATGGTTCTGAGGCAGACAACAATTCTGGACCAGAGTGCTTCTCCTTTTGAGAAACATCAAAAGCCCACTCCCTCTTATAAATTATATAAACAATCCCTTATCCCTTGGGTTTTATTTCATGAGATGAGATATCACCCAGCATAAAGACACCATACCTGAAAAACTCATTTTAGCATCACATCATACACATTTCGGGGGTTTTCCTCTGGACTATCCTAGTCTTGCCCACTGAATACCCATTAGCAGCTAATCTGCTTGTTTAGTTCCAGCAGAAAGGAACCCATTTCATATACTGGATTGCTGATGTAAAACCAAAGCAACAGAAGTTGAGAAGATGGGAAATTGCTTTAAAAAGGGCACTAGTGACCTGAACTAGAATGTCAATATAAACACAAATAATCAAAAAGTGTCTAGAAGACAGGCATTGAGTATATTGTTGCAGAAAGTCCTTAAGAGCAGGCAGAACATCTCCTCTAACTGCTCTATTCATTTTATTTTTCATCATACATCCCACAGCAAGAGTGTCTGAAATGAAAGCACTGACAAAAGCCATGCAGCTGCTGTATTTATTGGCTTAGTCACTTACCTGGATGCATATTGGAACACTCTTGTACACAGAGAAGTTGTTAACTGTCCACCAAAGTTTCAGGTTCATGTACACTTGCAAAAAAATATTTAATTCCACTAGTGGCACCACTACAAAGTGTTGGTACTACAAAGAGGAGCATCTATATATGAAGGAGCCACCGCAGATTAAGAGAACGCAAAAAGAAAAACTGTTGAAGGAGGAATAAGTGCAAGTTTTTGCTTAATCTGCAATTTGTGTTCTGCATCTGAAATATCTGAAGCAAGGGAAATCATTCCAAGGCACTCATGACCGTAAAAGACACATTTGTGAATAGTTCCAACATTAACACAGTGAGATTTCAAGACAAGAGTTAGGGTTTCATTTGATCACTCATAGTATGACCTTAACTCAGGGATTTAGACTCTTGAGTGCACTGTCTAAACTACCAACAACTTCTAATCAAGGTAAAATAAATAAGGAAGAATAAAAAAAAGGAAATTATGGGCTTAAAGAAACAAACAAAAATAACTATTGAAACCATACAGAATGACAATTACATACAATCATCTCTGCTGAAAGAGAATGCATATTTTGCTTGATGTAGAATTTTAATTAAAAGATTGTTTAATTCCCTTCTTTTCTTCTAGCAGAACCATACTGTGTCACAGGAAAGTAACAGAAGAAGTAGTCAACTCTTTAGTTTCATCACTCTGTGGTGGTCTGTAAGCCTATTTACTCAGGACAAAAACACAGACTAAATGCAAAACAATTCATTTGTTCCCAAACCTTCCTATAGTCCTTATCATTGCAGCTTTGGTACACTAAGGAACTTAAATACATGACCAACTCTGCATGTATTTATGTATGTACACGGCATGATGAACACAAGGTGTAGGAAAACCTAGAACACATACAGCCTTTAAATCACATTCTAGTCATACCAACTGAATTGCAGTTAGAGAGAGAATACTGCTGAGAAATTAGCATTATGTATTTTAGAAAACAGAAACAAAATAGAAATTAATAAATCAGAGCTAACTATCTGAAGTTATGAGCATTTCAATCCCCACAGTAGCCCCACATATTGCCTCAAATATAAAATAAGTGATTACAGAAAGGCCTCTGAGAGAATGTTACAAGAATCAAAGCAAGCCTCTGAAGGTTTAAAAACAGACATTCCGACAACTCAATTCTTGCCCAATTTGCCACAGCAAAAAGTTTTAGCACAACAGGTGAGCAATTCTCCTTTAAGCCTTTTTTCCAAAAGGTCGAAGCATGGATTTCCTAACAATTCAAATGCAGGCTAATGGCATGGAAATATTTCTGCCTGAACAGCTGAAAGTTAAAAGAAATTCAGAACGTGTCAGGTAACCCTAATGAAAGAACTAAAACCTTGCACTATAATAAAGAATTAAAATTTTCCTTATCAGTATAGGATGAAATCACTAATAAATCAGAAAACCTTCAGACTGTCTCGTATAAACTACTGCAATAGGCTTGGCTGGGACAGAGCTCGTTTTCCTCATAGCAGCCTCTATAGAGCTGTGTTGTAGATCCGTGACCAAAACCATGCTAATAACAGAGCAAGGCTTTAGCTACTGTTGGACAGTGCTTGTGCAGTATCAATGCCACCTATGCCACCTCTGAACTTGCTCTCTGCCCTGCAGGGAGTTGGCTGGGGGTGGCCAAGAGTCTGGGAGGGGACACAGCAGGGACAGCTGATCATTTTTCTAAAGCAGCTATTGTTTGGAGACTGGATGGGCATTGGTAAGCTGGTGGCGGTGACTCTTTCTGCAGCACTTGTTTATTCCCCTCATAACCACCTAGAACAAGGAATAACCAACAGGGCATCTAAAACGCTTGGACAGAAACCCAAGCTTCTTAGCTGGAGCCTTACCTCATCTGCTGCTAAAGGGTTTTTGAGGAGTTGAAAAGGGTTGATTTTTTGAGACGTGGATAAGGGTTATAAGTGGAGATTTTGATAGTTTCAAAAATGAGGCCTAAGACCGAACTTAATGGGATTTGTTAATATCTGTCATCTTAAAATATTATATCCATTGAAGATTAAATCCATTCATGTTAATGCTGCAGGGAACATTAGAGGTATCACAGGAAGAGAAGCCTGTTTCCATGGCCCTGAAGTTGCAAAAAATGTTAGTTCAATTTTGTGCTACAGCAAAACACATGAACAAATCAAACTTTCAACACTCTTTTTATGTGTCACATGTATACTTAAAGTCCATTATTTGAAAAGAGACAATTAAACATGCATATCAGGACCAAAGTGCTCTGAGGTTACCAAAATTTCTGGAGCTGTGTTAAAAGAATGCAAACCAAACTCCAAGTGCAGAATCATAGAGTGGTTTGACCTCTGAAGATCATTTAGTCTACACCCTTTGCCATGAGCAAGGGTACCTTTCACCAGATCAAGTTGCTCAGAGCCTTATTCAACCTGACACTCAACACTTAAGGAGGGGCATCCACAACTTCTCTGTTTCAGTGTATTACCACCCCCATTATAAAAAATTTCTTCCTTATGTCCAATCTAAATTTACACTAGCATTGCTCAGCCCTTAAAGATAAGGTTGCTAAGAGTCCAGGATGTGCTGGATGACATTTCAAGTGTCCTTTACCCAGCAATCAGAATTACCTATATTCACAACAGAATTCCTCCAGAAATTTCTAATCGCATTGCTTTTTCAGAAATAAGTTTTCAGAACTGTATGAACAATTATAGTAATTTTCTAAATTAAAAAATGTGATATTAGATCACATTTAAGGGCAATTTTTTTTCTTGTCAGGTTATGTTTTGTAAAAATTGTACAATGATGTAAGAAGTTACATTATTTTAAATCAGGTGTGATCAGCGCAAATCAGCAGCGGTGCTTGGAGAAGCCACAGCTCTAAATCAGACCCTCAGCAAATAAATGCTGCTTGGAATTTGATTCAGCCAGAACTTGGTTATGAACCACTTAGATGTGTGACAGAGGTGTAACAATGGAAGTGCCCAGTTAACAGTGATAACAAGTATCATGTGATTGTAATGAATTATAAAACTAAACCAAATAAAAGAAACATGGCATGTATAAATGAAAGAAAAGAACCTTTGGGGGAAAATAAGGCAACTTTTGTCAACTGGCAAAATCAAATTATGTATTGATTTTGTTAGGGACACAAATGAGGCTTGCTAAAAATTACAGTCACATGGATTATTAGTCATTCCAGTCAAATAACTGGTTTTTATTGTCTAGCCACAAATTTCAAGACAGAAAAAATGCCTGTGCCTACTGCAGTAAGTTGTATGCAAAATCCTATGCTCCTTGGGTTTGTTTTTTTTTTTAATCTGTGGTTTCAGGGTTCCCTTGTCAATCATTTAACACTGTGCCTCATTACCTCGTTTGTCCTTCACCCTTGATTGACTTTGATGAGCTGGGCAGCATCTGAGGAAGATGATGAAGACAGAGAAAATTCAATGCTTCAGGAAGAACACCAGCATCCAGGAATTTATTTGAGGCAGTCTCACAGATGTAGCAGCTCTGAGACTAACCTGACACAGTCATGAGGGCATTGTCAGATTTGATTTTGTCCTAACAAGATCTAATCAGGTCTGTAAGGACCCATCTCTTGATTTTTATTGTAAAATGAAAAAGCATCTCTTCTACTCTTTTTTGAGAAAACCAAGACAGACATTAGGTGAGTAATTGATGAATCTGCTGATCCTGCCCTTGCTTCCCTGTGACATATTTACTGTGTTCTTAAATTTCAGCTCCCCATCACATTTGTTTATATTAGAAAAAGTACTTCAATATCTGTTTAAGATACTTCAATATCCTATTGACACTGTTAACAAACATGTCCTTCATGAACAGTGGGATGTGCCTGCAGATCTGTGTCTCAGAGCTATGTCTTGTAATATTTCTAATTTAGAATTTCCTGTCTTCATGCTAGCATCACCAAAGAACATGAGAGAAAATTAATAAATACCTCCACTATGCTCATATACCATGACTTCCCTTTAGCTGAAAACCAAAGAGAGCCTTTAAAACTGAGGCCCATTAACCCAGCACTGCCAAATCCACCACTAAAAAATGACCCTAAGTGCCACACCTACACATCTTTTAAATAACTCAGGGATGCTGACTCAACCACCTGACTGTGCAGCCTGCTCCAGTGGCTGCAGACCACCCTTCCAGAGAAGAAATTTTTTCTCAAACCCGATCTAAACCTCCCCTGGTGCAACCTGGCCATTTCCTCTTGTCCTATTGCTTGATTCCCTGGAGAACAGACTGACACCAACCTGGCTACAACCTACTCTCAGGCAGCTGTAGAAAGCAGTAAGGTCTTTCCTGAGCCCGCTTTTCTCCAGGCTAAACTCCCCCAGCTCCCTCAGCTGCTCCTCATCAGACTTGTGCTCCAGACCCTTCACCAGCTTTGCCAACCTTCTCTGGACATGCTCCAGCACTTCAATGTCCCTCCTGATCTGCGGAGCCTAGCACTGAGTACAGAATTTGAGGTGCAGCCTCAGCAGTGCTGAGTCCCAGGGTATGGTCACTGCCCTGGTCCTGTTGACCACACTACTGCTGATACAAGCCAGGATGCCACTGGCCTTCTTGGCCACTGGAACACTCGCTGGCTCATGTTCAGCTGATGTCAACCAGCACCCTCGGGTCCTTTTCTGCCAGCCAGTTTTCCAGCCTGTCTTTCCCCACCCTGCAGCATTGCAGGGGTTCTTGTGACCGTTGATGCCCTGGTCCAGATCACTGATAAAGATATTAAAAGAAACTGGCCCCAGTACCAAGCCCTGGGGAACACCACCAGTGACTGGTGACCAGGTGGATGTAACTCCATTCACCAACACTTGCTGGGTCCAGCCATCCTAACAGTTTTTTGTGTAGGAAAGAACACACCCATCCAAGTGAGGAGAATGCTGTGGGAAATCGTGTCAAACGTTTTACTCATGTCCAGGTACACATATCCACAGTCTTTCCCCCATCCAATACGCAGGCCCCCTTATCACAGAAGAAGATCAGGTTGGTCAAGCAGGATCTGCCCTTCCTAAACCCATGCTGGTTGGCCCTGATCCCCTGGGTTGTCCTGTAACTGCCATGTGATGGCACTCATGACAACCAGCTTCATGATTCCTCAGCCTAGGATCTGAGATCAGGCTGATTCAGTCAACTGGAACCTGTCCAGTTAGTCAGGGCTGCTGGCAAATCATAGAAAGGGGGTTTGTGAGCATTTCTGCCAGCTCCCTCAGTACTTGGGTGGATTCCCCCTGGCCCCATAGACTGGGGTGTGTCTAAGTGTTGTAGCAGGTCACCCACCATTTCCTCCTGGATTACAGGCCTTCATTCTGATCCCCGTGCCTGTCTCCCAGCACAGGGGCTGGGTACACACACAACTGGTCTTACTGTTAAAGACTGAGGCAAAGGCGGCATTAAGTACCTCAACCTTTTCCTTGTTCTTTGCCACTATGTTTTTCCCCACACCCACTAAAGGATGGCAATTCTCCTTCTCCATTTATTGCTAAAAGGAGGTAATATGGTAATAGCATTTGCTATGTTATTTTTGCAATGGTAAGCAAAACAGATTAAATACTGGCTACAAACCCAGTTATTCATGCAGAGCTTCTAAAAATGTTTATTTTACTTTAAAAAAAATCACTTTGAATTCATTGTTCCTTATACAATAAAATAAAGGTCCTATTATATGAGATTTCACAGACTTCATTCAAATGGGCCTTTTTTGTCAGTAATAAGCAAAGGTTTTGATGACTTTGCTTATAGGAAAAGGGTCCCTAGATAGACAGAGGAAGTTCAGACCAAAGCTAAACAAGTCGCACTTGCTCCAAAATAAATTTCCTTGCCCCTTTAGAGCCAAACAGTCTACATGGCTACTGTATACAGTATTTTCAAAATTGTTTTTCTGTACTTTTAACCCCAATTCCAAAGGAAGGAGCATCAGAACAATTCCAAATTTGAATGAAGCTCTCTTATGTGACCTAAGGACATGAGGTCCTTGAACAGAAAGAACAGAGCACCATCAGACTTTCTTCCTTTGAAACAAGCAGTCTTCAAACTGCAGTCTGTGGATGCTGAAAGGTCTCTACAATTTTAATGCATTACTCTTCATAAATACATTTTCAAAAAAAAATCTGAGGAGTAAACGCATCATGTCCCAGTCTGAATAGTACCAGCCAAAATTTGATAAAAGTATAGCAATTCTCTTCTCCAAAAGCACACACTGACTTGTGTAAGCACATGTTAAAAATTCGTAAAATTTTGAGGGAAATATTTTATTAGGGCAAGACTGAATTCAGGATTCCAGGTCGCAAATTGCTCTTCCCAGGTTATGGCCCGTCTGTATATACACTCCCATTCTGATGCTCCCTCCTCCTCCTCCCCTTAGTATTATTACCTTAATAAAAACACTTTGCAAATTGAAGCATTCAGATTTAAATGGAAGACAGAATTTGAGGTGGGCTCTTGTAAGTGTCTATTTCTCTCTCTTCCTTCCATTAAGAAAATGGTAAGGGTTCATCATTCACAACACAATATACCAAATCTTTCATTAAAGATCCTGACTCAAGTCTCAGGAAATTTTGTGCAGTACTGCAGATATAGCAAATCTGACATGCATACAGCAAAACTCTCAAAGTCATATATAAAAATGGCAAAATTAAATGGTAACAATACTCAGAATTATAACCATTTTTTATCCAAAGACTTGAAAGCACATTACCAAAGGAACTAAGCATCAGTATCCTCACCACCAAAAGGAAGACAATGACTAATCACAGGCAAAACATGTATTTGATCTCCAAACCAATACTACTAAAATGACATCTCCTTAGAAAAAAGTACTGTAAGCTTACATTTTTTGGTATTTCAATTACTGATAGTGACATACACATGACCAACTGCAATATTTGTTTATATGTCAAATATATCAGGAAATCTTTATTTCTAAGTTACTTTTAAAATATATTTTTACTTAATGAATACTTAATGCAAGGAAGAAAGGAGTTGTAACTCCCACTGAAGCCCTCAGTTTTGAGGAAGAGTACACAGAAAAGTTGCGCATTTGTAATGAAACAGAAATGGAAATATTTGCTGTAATAATCAAACAGCTGTTTATATAATGGTTCTAAATACAAAATTTGATGAAAATATTCAATTCAAGACAACAATGAACTAAAAATTAGTTCAAATAAAAACTATCAAATACAAAATAAAAGTTTTCAAATAAAAATTATCAGAAAAAGACATACACGTTTCCATTATTTCAATTCTACATTCCAAAAATAAACTTTAGGCTTTGTTTTTTCTTTAAGGACACATTTCATTTTTTCTCACTGAAATATTTCCTTTATCGGCATCAACTGGCTGTGTGTAAGTAATGCAAAAAAGACTTGCAAAATGTATGCCTAACTAATCTGAATTACTATGTATAACAAATAATCAAAAGAATTGATCTAAAACATCAGAAATTAAAAACTTCAAGTCTTGGTATTGGTCAGATTTTAAGAAATCTAAAAGTTTCTTCACCCTTGTAGCAAACCTTTTTTAAACAGCACAAATATAATGTTACTCTTTTATGTAGCAAAAGTATTTCTCTCTTTGAGGTGTGGTATTTTAAATTTAAAGATCTTTATGAATTTGAGAGAAGGAGCTTCTCCTTAAAAAACTCAGAAAAATATAATAATTCTTTAATCCTGAATATTGGAGTTGAATACTTCAAAGAAAAAAAAATCTAAAATAGATAAGCATAATTATGCTGATAAATATGAATGGGAAAAGGAAAGAAACACGACTGGAGATACTGCTGAAATGTAAAGAACAAAGATCACATCAACAGCTGACTGCATGTTAGAAATTATCATTATCTGAAATCCTTCTAAGCCGAAAACACACCAGCAACAATGCTCATCCTACTGCTGAGGGTCACCTGGGAAAACAGCAATCCTGAACATTCCACGACTGGTGATCGAGTTTGATTATCTGATTCAGCAACTTTAAAAGACCCAAAACAATATTTCATTATTTCCTAGTACTTTATGACAGCATGTTGATTAGCAAAGAAAGAGTCATAAAGTGAATTCAAACAAAAATTTACAGTACTTTCTGCGCCAATACTAATAACCATTCATGTTACATTACTCCCAAAGTTCAAATTAGAGGACTGAGGAGGTAACTTGCTAAGAATATAGAGATAGCATGCTAAAAAAAATTAAATTAAATTAAAAGAGCACTTTTCCAAATAAAAAGGCAATAGGACAGGTTTTAAATGAACAACTGTATGGTCCTGCTTTGTCAAATAAATACAGCGGAAGAAGAAACTTTAATGTGAGACAGAACTGAAAGATTAGAATTGTCTTTGGAAATCTGCTAAGCAAGTATAGAAACACTGTGGAATAACAGCAGGTCCCCAGTTCACTGCTAATAAACTTCTCGAAGACTAAGTTTAGGATTTAATTTAGAGGCTAGAAACAAAACATGTATGTGCCTAGATTTAATACTTACCTCAATAATGCCTCAAATGTCTCAATGTTTTCTTTCAGAAAACACCTACACTTACATAAACATTAAAAGGATCTAATTCGCCGACAAGTATGTTTTTACTCGTAAACATTCTGCTTTGTAAATTTCATTTCTTCTGATACTACTGTTTTTAAACATCACAAATTCAAACTGATGTTTTTATTTTTATGTTATTATACAGAACAAAATTGCCAGAGCTTTTTCCAAAAGCGACTTCCACTCTTCTGTTAACAATATAAATCCAAAGGAAAGAATTTTCCTAACCCTGCTCACTGAGTAAACACAATTCTAACAGGAACGACAGCTAAGCTACTCCTTTGATTGTCAAATGGTTGCTTTTTTCAGCAACCTCCATCTCCCACAGAATTAAGATCCTAGAGAAATGCCAATTAAATATTAATTGAAAAAACCAGGATTTGCTGCATACAGACTAAGACACTTTGGCATAGAATTGGGCTTTTTCAGTTTTACTATTCAAGCAGAGACTGCTAACTTTAAATCATGAAGAGTTTGGTTTATTCCTGCTTAGTACAGTAAACATCATCCTTACAGTCTGTACTCAATGCAAGTTAGTCCAAGATTGAATTTGTCCAGGCTCCCTGAAGAGGTTCCTTCTGTGCAGCTCAGTGTTACAGAATTAACCCATTCAAACCCCAAACTTCATTCACAGGCACGGAGATCTACGCTTTGAGCTAAAATTAAATACATATATAAAAATATACACAGACATGCACTTATCAATTAGCACCATCTAGTGGGGTCAGTACAATTTATGCGATGTGAGAAATACACAGCTCACTTTCTGCTTTTTCAACATCCCATGAAACATCTCATGATACAGCACAGGTCACGTAATTAAAACACTCAGATGCAAAGACAAAAAATCTGCGACAACAGCACAAAACCCCAAATAATTCACAACACTATGTTTTTCCCTTATAAATTACATTTTAAGAAACACGCTGACAATGAAAGCTGCACGTCCGTACATATGAAAATTTACTGATAGGAATAAACCCCCAACCTTTATGCATTCTTACACATGCAAAACACAATTAAAATTTAATTACTATTTTCTATTCTTACTCTTTTGCTTCCGTATCACATGCCTCAAGAAAAATCTACCACTCTTTAAAAGAAGCTACTCGGAACCATCAGATAATGAAAAAACGCCTTTTCTTTAAGGCCTCCACCATCAGAGCAGAATCTGCTGTAAACACAGCTTTTGCTAAAACTGCATTGAAGTCCCACAAACACTGGATCCCAACCCAAAACCCTAATAAAATAACAGAGCAAATACTTTTTAAATATTCACAATAATTAATTTTAAAGAAGTCAACTATAAACAGATACTAAGGACTAACCTCAACCATTAATACAGTTTCTCAAATATGAAATCTAGAAAGAGACTTTTAGTCAATTCTGCACTTAAAACTGCAGGAGACTTAGGTCATACAAATAAATACTGCTGAAGAACTTCAAGTGAAAAAGCCATCAGAGGTAGACTCCCCCATACATCAACCTTAGGCAAGACAGACAGGCAACTAAAAAGCAGCTGCATGTGAAAGTGCTTAAATGCAGCAAGTAAAACTTCTACCAGCCTCTGCCAACAGGTAAGGAAGCTAAAAACATCACCATTCCCTTCTCCCTCTGTCTGCATACAGTCCATGTTAAAAAACCAAGCAAAACAAAACAGGAAACAATTAATCACTAACATTATGTTCATACTTATGACTATTAGGACAAGTCACCAGTGTAAAATTAAACATTTACTTGAATGCTCTTTAATGAAATCATGGCCATGAAAGCAACAAACACCTATGAAGAAATGCTTTGCATTCAAGTCTTCCCTTGTTTCTAAAAGAGGTGATTGATCGCTAAGCCTTCCAAGCAGATCACAACATACCAAACACACCTTAGACAATCAGGGACAGACACAAATCCACTTTTATTTTTTCTGGGAATAATGGTAAAAGTAGGTGAACAAAAATTGAAAAATTTGGAGAAAATATGTAAATAGGGGGGAAAAATTAAAACTAATAAAAACCAGTAACGGAAGACTTGCAGTGAGCACTTCAGAAGGCACAGAATGTAAGAAGAGAAGCTGCTGAGGCCCACACACTGCAGCCAGGGGCCAGGCTACAATTAAAACTGCGTGGAAATCAAAACAAAGAGATTCTAATAAATCAATTAATGCCAAAAAGTGAGATTTATAGCAACAATTTTAATTTAAAAAGACATGAAGACAGCATCTTAATTTTACTTAAAAGAATACAGGGATGTGTTAGGAGTAAAATGTCCTAAGTAAGTTCAACCAGGAAATTGCTATAGTGTTATAGGACACAACTAATTCTCAACCTTCCCTGTAGAGGACGGAGAAACACCAATACTTAAGTAAAATGTGTGCTGTACAATAAAGAGAAATATGAAAAATAATGACAAAATATTGAAAGAAAATTGCAGTAATTTAAGAGAGATTTACTGCCATTTCCCCATACCTTTTCAGACCAGTGCACTTCAAGTTTTGCACTAAATCATCTAAGCATGCAAACCTGTTTCACAGGAAGCCTCAAATCAAAGCAAACATATTAATTTATTTTTATATTGGAAGGGGTAACACAAATGTATTTGCACAGGTGTACAAAATTACAGCCACGTCATATCTTTAAATATTAGAAAGCTGGTAGAAAATAGCAGAAATTGTGCAACGAGGAGAAAAGAGTAACGAAGATAAGGGAGCTGCATTGATATTCCTACCATTACAAAAAAGAATATAAAGATAAATTAGCAATTTCATTCTTGTAATAAGGATCTATAAATACACAGATCAGCAACACAAAATTATCAACTGCTGGGATGCCAAGAGATTTCCTGACAGTTTCCAACCTGGAACTGTTCTCCAGCTCCAATCCTCTTTTTCCAAGTAGGATTCAACCAAAACATTAGTTAGCATGAGCTAGTCTGGTTTATACTGCATTTGAATATGAAACCAGCAAATATTTGAATTATATCAAGAATATCATTATCTAGTGATGTTTTGTTTTACATTTTTATGCCATGAATCATAACATTAACAGAACCAAAAGGCGACACATTTCCTTTTCTATTGTACAAAAACGTCAATTTACCCTTGACAAACAAGAGATCAAAAATAATGATCCAGCTTAACTCACTTGAGTTCCCCCACCTGGATCAAAATACAGTGAAGTACTTTAACCATACCCATTTTTAAATGATCAGCCTCAAGTGTGTGAGAGGTCATCCTTGCCTACATTATTAAATCGGTGGAAAAGCTGAAGTAAGTAAAAACCAGGATGACATTCTCACAGAGAAGCCATGACAGAATGGTCATGTAATAAACACATATAACACAAAGGGAATTAAAGGGCTTTCATACATTAAAAATTCATTTAGCAATAGAAAATAATCCACTTCTATTAAGTTAAAGGACCAATATGCATATTCAAAAAACACAGAGAGAAAGAGCAGATGTGGGACAAAACACGGGATCGAGCTACACATAGGTGTTCCTCAGTAGTTTCCTGCTACACCACAGAAGGAAAATATTGTTTCCCTTTGGAAGAAGACAATAATAAAACTTGGTCAGATTATTAGATAGAAATTGGTGGAAAGTGTATGTTTCCAAATGAAAGTGCGCAGGCACACAATTACATATGTTTTGTTGCTTGGCACGTGCTAGGGTACAATTTGTAGTTAGCCCTTAATGATACACTGAACTTCAGTATGATCAGCTTAGTATTTCAGATGCCAATTAACATGATTACAATTATGGGTTACTTTTTTCTTAGAATGTTTGAAACTTGGAAATTCAAAATTACACTCTGATTTATGGTTTGATCCTGATTAAAGCTGTGTATGTCTACAGTGTCATTACTGGATTATTTAATCACTAAATCTCAACAAAAACTGCTCTTTTCCATGAAACCCAATCGTAAAGCACATTAAAACTGAAAATACTTTATGAAGCTGATATCCATAGTAAATGTAAAGCAGTACTCAAGGCTACCCCATACATAATCTCTAGCATTTATAGCTGGCAGGACTGGGGTGTTTTTTAACTCTTACTATCAAAATAATTGAGACAGTCATGTTTGTGAATAACTGAAAACACTGGAATTACCTTGTGTAGATTGTGATTGCTGGCAAAAACCAACAAGAAAGTTAGAAAGACATAGGGAGACAATACAGATATAATGTCCAACAAAGACTGTTTTCCCCCCACCATGCTCTCCACTCAGTAAACATCATGTTCTTCATAAAGAGTCACACTGGACCTGAGCCACTGGGGCAGAAAAATGTCAGTGGCTCCAAGGTTCAAAATCTCCTCTGGGGAGAAATGACTTCATGTTAGTGTTCTATGAAACAGAGTGAAGGAGAAAGGCAGCACAACTGAAATCAGAGGGAAAACACCCTAAAATTGAAGGAGAGAGTACTAAGTGCCAACTCAGCACTAACATCCTCTGAAACAAATAGTTGTGAAGTGCTGGCTAGCAAAAGGATCAAGAGGGTTATGCTGATGCACCTAGTACAGTGTGTGAATTATAAATAATGAAATTAAAATAAGCAATGGAATGCAGAAGTCAAAATGGTTTATTATTTTATTGATAAATATTGATGGGTATATGTCTCTCTGTGTGAGATCCAAGTCCAGAAAATGATGAAAAGAGCATGTTTGTATTTCCCTAATGGTGGAGCCAGCAAATAAGAGGAGACCCTTATCTGGAACGACTTACAGTATTAACCTGTGGCTGGATGAGGAGCTTTGGGCCCAGGTGTGGCTATTTAGGTGGACTCAACACTTGTGCTGGTATTTGTGGAATCTACAAACACGGATCTGTTTAGAAATCTAGAGAGCAGAAGGGTGTGTGTTGTCAGCAGTGCCTTGATCAATTGGAGATGAGAAATAGAACCAGTCTGCCTGGTTTTTTTTCATATGAGCACCATTGGTGCTTGTGCTAGCTGAAGCACTGCTCTGCCTGTGGTGGCCTTTCTGGTCAACTGGCTACTGGTGCAGGTGCTCAGCAGTGGCTGCATCCATCTCTTAGTGCACCAGACTGCACCTATGCAGCCAAGACAGAGGAGTTTTCCTGGCTTGGTAATTTGCTGCACTTGGCAAATCTCAAAATACCTTCAATTCCAGCACTGATGGAGTATCACTTAGTTTGCATCTAATGAAATAGTGCAACTTTGCAAATACATGAAAGCAATGTAGCAAACTAGCTGAAAGCAATATTCTCCCGAGGAATTTACACAGCCACGTTAACAGGGCATACAAATATTTCCTCTTCATACACTTACTGTCTTAATTTTCCTAAGAGGCAAGGAATTAATCCAAGTCTTATTTAGTAGACAAGAAATAGAAGAAGCCTGCAGACATGCATGGCAGAACACATAGAGGGAAAAACTGGTCTTAAGGAGTGGGAGAAGACAGAAAATATACACCACAAGGTATGCATGTGCAACTCTAAATGGCGCACTGAGGCACCAGTGTTTTTTGAAAACAACAGCTCTAACTTTTACCACTGAATGCCACCACAGGAATAAGAAGGATTTTTTTACACTGATACCTCAGAATGGCTCAGATTGATCAAGAAAGCATGAAGCCCTTTCCACTGCAGCACAGAAACAGACTGTGTCACCATACTGGAGAGGTTATGTCAGAGTGGATCTGTACATTTAGGTTTCGCTATTGTATTGAAGGCACAGTTAAGTTACAGCAATTGCCCACAATAAATTACTCATGCTTGGATTGCTGTCAAGGTTTTGTGTGGCCTGATTTTTGTTGGGGGGGGTGTGGCACAGAGGTAGCTTCTGTGAGAAGTTGCTAGAACCTTTCACCATGTCCTGCAGAGCCAATCCCTGATGGCTCCAAACATGGACATGTCACTGGCCAAGGCTGGGCTGATTAGAAAGGGTGGTAACACCTCTGTGTTAACACATTTAAGAAGAAATCAAAACAGAGGTTGTGGCGCAGTTTTAATTCCAGCCAGAGAAGAGCAGGATCAAGAACATGCTAGAAGGACAACCATGCAGACACCAAGGTCAGTGGTGAAGGTGGGGGAGGACGTGCTCCAGGTGCTGGAGCCCAGATTCCTATGCAGGCCGTGGTGAGGACCATGGTGATGCACCTGTCCCCCTACAGCCCATGGGGATCCATGGGGGATGCAGAGATCCCCTCACAGGAGGGGCCCACACTGGAGCAGATGGATGCCTGGAAGAGGCTGTGGTCCAGTGGGAGACCTGTGGAAAGAGGGGCCCCTGCTCCCAGGCTGGAGTAGCCTAATCTTGGAGAACTGCACCCTGTGCAAGACTGACCACGCTGCAGCAGTTTGACGGGGGACTGTTGCCTGTGGGATAGATTCATGTAGCAGCAATTCACAAAGAGCTGCTGCTCATGAAACGGACTCATGCCAGAGAAGTTCATGGAGAACTGTCCCCATGAGAGAGACCCCACAGTGCAGCAAGGGACTGAGACTCCTCAACCTGAGCAGCAGGAGAAGCCTCGGGCAATGAAGTGACCATAACCCCCATTCCCTGTGTCCTTGCACCATTGGGGTAGGAGGCGGAGCTGGGAAGGAGGGAGGAGTGGGAAGAGGAGTGGGTGTTTTTAAGGGCTTATTTTACTTCTCATTATCCTGCTCTAATTTTGTTGGCAATAAATTCACTTTGCATCTCTAAGTTGAGCCTGTTTTGCCCTTGATGGCATTTGGTAAGTGATCTCTCCTGGTCCTTATCTCAACCTGTGAATTGTTAAATTTTCTCTCCCCTGTGCAACTGCAGAGAGGAGTGAGTGAACGGCTTTCATGGGTGCCTGGCATCTGGTCCAAATCAACCCATGACACTTGCACAGAAAGTAAGTCTTATTCTTTGCATGCTCTAAAATCTTATTTATTCAGCTCCTAACTGGTTATTCTGCAGTGACTGTGCACCAGGCAGAGAGTACTGGTATGTTAAGCACTTACATGGTGCAGCTCTCAACGTAACTTATGTTTGGACTGAACTTCACTGACACCACCACACCTGCAAGGTGAGCACCAGGTTCTACAAAAATACACAGAAGCTATTAGAGAAAACCACCTGTGGTTAAGAGAACACTGCTATGCAAACAGTGCCATGTGGAATTCTAAAGGAATAGTGCACACCTACCATACTACGGTGGTCTCTTCTTCCCATGCTACAAAAAGGAGGAAGAGTTAAAATAGAGACAACTGAAAAAAAGGATTTGTTTTGGTTTGCATTTAAGTGCTTAGGGCAACACAGAAGAACAAAAAAAGCAAAGATGAGTAAAACCCATGCTTGCATTCCTGTATTTCATACCAAGGAAAGACAGTGAATATGTGTGTAACATAGCAAAAATCAGTGAACACTACAAATGAACTTCACAAGAATTAGCTGGAGAAAGGATACAACCAAGACTTCCAAAAAAAAGAAGGAAAGCTAATATAAGCGGTAACAAAACCTGCTGGTAGGAAACACTGGCAGGCATTTTTGCTGGATCTTAAAAGTATGATTTTTATTAAATCTTATTGTATCACCTTCCCTGCTTCAGAAAGATTTTATAACTATCATGTCCCATCCTTCTTAGCTCTTACAATGTTTTCTCACTGCAGAGGTTGGTTTGGGTAGTTATGACTTTCTGTTCTTAAAAGGAAAACAGTCCAAGACAGTAACAAAAAAAATTGTTTTAAACACTCCCTCACATGTTCTGCCACAGAACTTCTGGTCCAAGGAAAAAGAACACTGTAGAAAAACAGTTTAAAATTACATTATCCTTGGATGTCTTGGATTTATCAGACTATTACTGAGCAGCTTATGAGATCTTTCATTAGTCTCAGTATCATAGACAAAAAATGTTTCACTTTGGTTAAGTAAATACTGCACAAGCTTTGTAAGACAAGAAAAATCTGAGTATAAAGCATAGATTTTGGTTCTAAACGTTCTCTTTGAACTGCTGTACCAGTTTGGTCACCAGGCTGGTACACTGCCCCCTTGGTAACAATGAAATTACAAACTATTTATCTTAGAAGGATTGATTTTCTTATTTTATGTCCAGTACATTTTGGCTGGATTTCTGCTACTCTTTGGAGGTTTCCCAGCAGAAACTTTAAATCCATTACCACTGATCCAAAAAAAAAAAAGCCTCTGTCTGGACTTTAACCTAAACCCAAGTTTTTTCACATTCCAAAGCACTGATTTATTCACAAGTTTCAAGTAATACTCAAGGACAAACACTTCACACCTCTGATTTAATAAGCTTATCTGCTTTATTTTTCATTTTAAAAGTTTGTTGGTACACCCACCTGTAGAGACGTCTGATATCAACTTAATTTCTACAGCTTTTATGAGACTAAACTGTCAGCAAGACTATTAGATCCTTTTGGGATCTGATCTTGAGTTTTTTATTATTATTTTTAATGAAGTGGGTTGATAGAGGAGTTGATGACAGAAACAGGACTTCCTTATAAAAATCTAGATGAAAAGTTGCAATTGCCTATTACTACACACATTAGCAGCTCTGATGTAGAAACTGAAAGATCCTAGACACATCAAATGTTTAAAACTTCTTTAACAAAGAAGTTAACACTAGATATTCAGTTAAATTTCTACCAAAAAATACAAAATAAAAATATATTAAACCCCCCAAAATAAGTATTTATAATAATTTTTAATAATTTATAATAGTTTTTAATAATTTAAAATTTATTATTTATGCCCACCAGCTGTCTACATCCTAGTAAATGACATACTACCTACAATTATAACAAATACTTTTATTTGAACCATCAGATAGGATCCATATCTCACAACTGCATTATCCCATCCACTTGGCTCTAACTTGCATTATTCTACAAACAAGGCTACACTATCTAAAGCTCTGCTTAAATAAATAGGAGGTGCATTTCTTCACTTAATTGAAGGCAAAAATAAGCCCAGGTACGTATGAGTGAACACACACGGAATAACAACTTTGTCTTTACTTAGAGAAAAAACATGGAGGATTGGGGGATTTAGCTATTATTTCAAAAGGACTTTTTTTTTTATTATTTCTGCCCAGTCAGTACCTGATGTACTGCATTTTTATACTACAAAAGCAGAAACAAGTCAACGGGTTCAAAATACACAGCATGACCAGAAAATACCTGAATCTCAACAAGAGAAGCAATCATTTACTCAATGTCTGGCTGCTAGCTATCTTTTTTCCTAATGTTTTCATGGAAACAATATCACCCTGAATAAAGTAAAGATCGTGTACCATTTTATATAAAGCCTCAATTACCTTATTTTGATTAATCTGATCACTGTTCCCATGGAAATTAAGTTTAAAGGCAGCTGACTGCCTCCAGCTAAGAGTGATCTCTTTACTTACAGATTTCAGTTGCTGGCAACTGAGCAAGTCTCAAAAAATCACCCTGGCTTCAAAAGTAACACTTTAAGTTTATGTGGCATTTCATGAGGAGTAACACCTAGCATTACACTTTTTAAAAATGTAATAATTTTGATGGAAGCAAAATGACTCATTGCTTTAGTGGTAATTACTCCAAATACAAATGCAAACTATTGTCAGTCATCAAGAGGCTTTCTTATAGAGCATTATTTTCCCAGTAAATTCCAAAGTAAATAGAAAGCATGTAGCAAGTTTGTATTTTGGTATATTAATTAGACCATTACCTACAAATACTTTGGATAAGAGGAGTATTGAAATTCTAGCATTCTTCCATATATATTCTGTACATAAAAGCCAAGCAGGAAGCTTCAAAAACTAATTAGAGATCAACCTTACTCTCCAGAAAGTCAGCAAAAGAATGGGTAAAAGTCTTTCATTTCTTCCCTGCAGTTTTAATACACCTTCATAGATTCAGTACCCTAATACTGTCACATACACCCCAGTACCTACTGCTAGGTAGTAGCTCTTTAGACCTGGAAACTGTATCGTGTTTTATTAATAAGAATTAAGGCAAGACTGGACCAAAACTATTTCAACAAGAGACTTTCACTGAACAATGACACCCGTACAAAAATTAAGATTTCCTTGGTCTCTGATGATCTGTATTTAAAGAATGATAACTACCACCTATTTTCTAATTCATCATTATTAATTGCTTCAACTATAGTAAATTCCTTCTCGTCTTGCCAGAAATACCAAAAGTTTCCACACCAGCACAACAGACCACATCTGTGCAGAATTTCGACAGTCTGTGTTACAAGAGTGATTGCTTTACTTCTGCCATGAGGAGGAAGTGTCTTGCTTTCTCTGACTGAAAGATGCAAACTATAACACACAAAGCAACCTTGTTTGACTCTCCTTAAAAGGATGAAAAACAATTAAATTTCACTGACCGTGAATTGTTACTGGCTATCAACCACCTTCTCCACACTCACATTTCCTCCTCCCGATGTCCAGGTGGTAAATCCTTACTCACACTGCCTTTTCCTTCATTTTTCCTATCTCCAAGGCCAACAGCACTTCAGACCTCCACATGAATTTAGAGAACTGCAGCCTATTCCCTTTACTGAGGAGGCACAGCTTTTTAAAAATAAATACTGTTGAGAACTCACTCAGCAGTAAAGAACCTTAAGACTTCAAAGAAGCATTTTTCTGATTGAGCTATCAGTTTCAATGATTCCACACACTCCAAGATGGTGGGTCTCCACCATATCCAACTCTCCAGTACTTTCCCCCCAAACCACTACCCTCTCACTGTTAGATAAACTGAGGTAAGGTACAAAACCCCAGTCCCACTTTCTCTTCTAGCGCATTTTCCAGGTTTGCAGTTCTTGAGTAATGGAGCTCCTCTGAGCTCCTTCTGATGTGGCTGGTTTTGTCTCTCCTGAAATCAGAAACCACTCTCACCATTGCCTTAACAGGTGCAAATAAATTTGCACTAAACTCCCCCCACAAACAAACCCTGCTCTCTTCCTCTTCTACCTGATTAATAGAAAAAAAAAAAGTCTTAAGATATGCAGAAAACAGACAAATTGAACAATAAATTATGAAGACTGTATAAATATTACTCCTAGAGAAAGTATATATGAAGAACAAAGTAATGGGAAAATAAGTAAATTTTGTATGTCCAGCAAAAAGTATTTCAATGTCAGTTTCAAACCTGAAGTGCAGAAGTAGTCTGCACTTCCACTGATGATGGAATAGTCAACATATTTCATCATCAGCCTTTCATGCAGAAAGCCAACTCTATTTCAGTATGATCACCAACCTTCATTTTTTATCATGTCATGCTCAAGACTTACACTACCTAATACATTCTCCTCAAGTCACCATCCACTTTTCAGACCCACTCAGATGCTATTCCCTCCATCAATGGATCATCCCCACCAAAAATTCAGAACAATACATACAGAACAATCAGTTGTAACTCACAACTGATATAATCAGAAGTCCATTTCCTTGACATTCTTATGGGAAGAAGATCCAAATATTTGGATGCCTGACCTTGCATCACTTGGATGCATGACATGGGAGGTGAATGCACATGATCTGAGCAGCACACACCTGGATACTGGTTGCAGAACAGCATCGGGGAAAGCTGCACCATGTGAGCTTTCACAGATGCCAAAATAACCTGCACATCTCCTCCCACAAACAGTTCAGACTGAAGATTTAGTACATCATCTGCAGATAGTTGATTTTATCACTATGGATATGTCAAATCAATCCCTTTTGCTTTGCCTTAATCACCTTAGTTTTTGTAAATGCTATCTTTATTTTTCTTATTGCCAAAAATGGAACCACACTATACTGAAACCATCTACATTTACATATTGAAAAATGTGAGTATTCACACTGAAAATTTCTTATGCTTCTACATCACAATGACTGTAAAATTTGGGCTACGTAATCAAGTAATGCAATTTATATGCCAAAGAAATTTCACCAGGATATACTTGACTAGTTTATTTCTGATGTTTTTAGCAATTTACATGGTCAAACTCTAGCACATAGAAAATATATTTTCTTAATACTTCAAGTCAAATTATATCCAGGTGAAACTAGGAAAAATAGCATAAATTATGTTTTGCAGGGCTAGCAACCAAAATAACTTTGCAGTTACAATAAAATCAGACTTGATTCACCAAACATTTCTTACTTTTGCAGTAGGGGTCTTTTTTCCTAGTGTAACATATAGCTTTTTGAATGTACAAACTCTTCCCTATCAAAAGAAAGTGCAGCACCACTTGCTGTGGCTTCTTTTTAATAATGGAAAGTACAGTATTGAGCTGGCCAAAAACAAACTGCAATTGGTTATGAAATACTTTGGTAGCTGCGCAACAGAAAAGTTTACTCAATTCTTGAGCATTACATCCACAACCAGAAATGTTTAAGGCAACAGTACGAGTGGAAGCTTCATCCTGGAACTAAACAGACAAACAGTAAAACGTGTCTGGTGCACTAACAGCAAGCAAACGCACATGGAAATTCTTGCCACTCTTCTAAAAATAATTCAAGGAGTAGTTAGAGCACATCTTTATTTATCCTTTCTAAAAAATAACTAAGCTGAGCACGTGTTCTGTTTCAGGTATCAGTTACGTCAATGCTTGTAATTACCCTGAAGGATCTTCTCCTCATGTTTCTATCCTATAAATCTCTGCAGAATTATTGGGATCTCTGCTATATAAAAAAGAATGAGATGGCTGAAGATTTTTGGTAAAATTTGAGAGTCATGTAAGAAGTCAAGGAAGCAGCAAATTGAGGGAAGCAGAAACAAGTTTTAAACACTACCCAGAACCACTTTTCCCTTCCAATCTGTCAACAACAGTTGTGGGTTCCCTCTTCTTTATTTTACTTTGTAAACAAAAATCTAATCAACAGATTCCTCCATGAAGAAAAGGGACAGCAAGAACAGTTGCATCAGTGTTTGCTGGTTTTATTAACTACAACAGGAATGTACTGCAGGGAACAATCCAGTATTTGCAGGGGAATGGATTGGATGATCTAAAACAACTTTTCCATTTCTGACTTCTTAGAACAGCTTAGGCTCATCCAAGTTCTCAAAGAGTTTTCTGTCCAACAATACTGAATGAAAAGAACTCCAAGACAAGATCTGGGGCTTTTTTTTTTTTTTCCTTCTTTTTTTCTTTTCAATATTAAGAGAGCCATAATAGCAAACCATATGCTATTGTATACAACCATGAAAAAAAGCTATAGCAATTAAATACCCATAAAACTTAGAATATTCACAGAAAAAGTAGGAAGTTCCTTCTATACTTAATTCTTTCAATAATTTTGGAGCATTTTATCCATTTCATAACTTAGGAAAAAAGCTCTTTTATAATATCTGAAATTATTAAGCAGCAATTAAGAAGATCGGTGTAGAAATTTTTATTAAGCAATGTGTCAAAATAGACACATTTTGACACACTGCTTAATAAAATGTGAAATTTTATTAAAATTCACATTTTAATGAGAAATATCAGTGCTAATTGGTAATACACCAATGCTCATTTTCTTCCTACACTGCCACATACCAGGATCACAACATCCTTGGCTCAAAGCTAGTGCACATTTTTTCTTTCTTTTTTTTTTTTTTATTACAAAATATGTGTCATCATTCTCTGTCTGTGGAATTAAAAACATTTGTCTTTGCAAGTACAGTGGACTTTAAGAATTTACTGCTAGGAAAAACAGTTTTTCACATTAAGACACCGGAACTCAGAAAGAAAGATTTCGCACTCCCCGAGTCTTGTAACGGAAAAAATACGGCAGATGGGGCTCATTCTTCTGCTCTTACAGGTCTCTTCCAAAAAGACCAGGAATTGTCTTATCTGAAACTTGAGAGGATACTGAACAATCCTTCAAAAAGTGCATTAAAGGTCAAACAAATACCATGAGTTTCACATACAGTTAAGCCCATCTTGAGACAGGTATATGAGCCAGGTAACATTTTGAAAACTCTTCATACCCCTACTTTATATACCACATCTCCACAGAAATCAAAGGTGACATTTGATAGCCTGTGACATGTACTGGGTCAGACCAGATGCTCTTAATAGTCTCAATTCTTGTAATTAAAATCTTTGTGTCTCAATTGAAATTAATATATTATATTAAAAAAGGGCAACTAGTGAACACTAAAGATGTAGTTTTGAGATTTCAAGAATGACACCTATTTTAAGAGAATGTGAGGCTTAAGAGGACATTAAAAGAAGCATCAACAGGGTCAAAATTACGTATATGTTTAATATTTGGACCTACAGAGCACAAGATAAATAATGAGGATGGTCAGAATATTTCAGTACCTTCTTGTTGTAATTGTAATAAAGTGACCATTCACTGATCTCCTTTCTCATCTTTCTTTTCTGTTACAGTCAGAGAGCCCAATCCACCCTGCAGTAACAAACAACATGGTAACCGGGACATGCAACCAGGGGAGCCACAAGGAAAGCCAACTGCTCGAAACTGAGAGCACACTCAAAGTGGGTCAACCAGTTAACTGCTGTCTTCTTTTGGAATGAGGGGCAAAAGGCAGTAAGTGTTTAAGTAAGGAGTTTGAAAAGGTTTAGGTTTTGCCTTGATAAAAAAAAGAGTGAATGTTGAAGTGTCAATGTTTCACAGATCCACACTCATTTTCTAGCCAGCCTTCTTTAATTCCAAAACCAGAAAGAAAACTAATTTAGCAGCTGACCTAACATTTTGCTTAGATGCACACCACTGTCAGCCTACATCAGAAAGATGACTGGTGTTCCTCTTACAGTGATCTTCTGAGCCACCTGCGCAGACAGCTGCAGCAAAGCCACAGGGAGTCTGGGAATCACGGCACTTTGGAAACGTTGATTAAATTCTTTAGGAAAGTAAGTATTGCCAGCACTGTTCCACTGTTTGTTGCTTTTGCGTATAAAATGACAAAGAGCATTTATGTTTACTTTTATCTGTAAATTCTCAGATATTTTGAAGAGTATTACCAAGCACTTGACCAAGTATCAACATTATTACATCTTTTTCCAGAATAAAATAGCAGGGGAAAAGAAAGGGAAAATGTGATTCTTTCAAACCTACTTAGAAATAATTCCAGTTTTAAGCTTCCTCTAGATCAGTAATTGACAAGGGTAACAAATTCTGCACAAGTCTGGATATATTCATGGCATGGGTTACTACCATCCACTGACTCATTTCAGACCTCAGAATTTCCTTCCAGCTTGATTTAGCTCTGTACTGGGGACTGAAGACATACTTACCATTTTGTAGGAGTGGAATGTTTTTAACCAGCTGATTGGTCCCATTTTTCAGCTCCACACAATTTTAAGATTATTGGGATAGCTCTGTGTACTCCCATGGCATGCTTTGATTTCTTGTTGCTGATCATTTTTGTAGCATAATATTTTACTCAAGTATTCATCCAACTTATTTTAGGCTGTACTTTAGTCCAGCATATTTATGAGCAAAACACAATATTAAATGGAGACAAGCCAATAAAAGAAACAGCTTACTAGAATTTCAGTTGACTTTGTTAAAGGAAATTATTTTAAATTAATGTGGCTACTGAACTCTTGCCATACTTGACCTCAGAAAATATATTCCTTCTAATTTTTGCAGTGAACATTTATTTATTTAAGCTAAACTCCAGGTCTTGAATGTTGACCATAAAAAAGTGTCAGATTTCCTGCTACTATTTCGTACTTTTTTTTCTAAACAAGGGGAAACAACACATGTTTGTTGCATTAGCATTACACTGCCAAAACATCACTCTTAAATGAAATCATCTATGTATTTTTGGTAAAATCTTATTTAACAACTTCCACCCTGCCAGAAACAGAGTTAAAACAAGGCTGTTTTGTTTTCACTGAGCAACAGTTTGGTCACTGGTTTGCTAGATGGCGCTCAAAACATTTTTCCATACGCTCTTCTCAAAGAGAATCTGACTTAAATGTGGTTTACCTTCACCAGTGAATGAAGGCTTTTTTCACCAAACATATCCCAGAGGAAGGTCAGGTCTTCCTGGCTGTCCACATGTGGCTGCAGCTGGGCTGGCAATGCAGCCAGCAGCTCATACAGACCTATAAAATGAAAATAAAACACAAAGTGTAATCTAGGGTGATCTCATTAATTTCACTTAACAGTTTTGTGTAATTGGCTGCCTGGAGCATGTCATTTTAACTGAAGAGGCAGTCTGGAGTATCCAGCATAACATTAACTTGTACCACCAAAAGGAACATTTAGAAAAGATTGCTAAGAAACAAGTATTAGCAGTGTACTTTTTACCTTGTCACACTTGTCAAGTTTCTATGTGCATATATATTTACACAAGGTTATGCAGAAAATTCATAAAAGTTTTGAGAAAAGGACAAACTCAGAAAAAAAAATACATTCCTTTGCTTAATCGTTATTCCATTTCCCTTGATGTTAGCCAAAGAGTGAAATGAGTCATGAATAGGAAAAACTTCCTTAAAAGAACAGAAACTGGATAGGGTGGTCCATTAAAAAAAGGTTCGTGGTTTTTCTAAATATTTCTTGCTAATATATTGCTTAATATTTTTTTCAACCCTGTGTTCAGCAAGGATCCACAGCAATACAAAAGCACCTTCTCTGTTTTGCAGGATTAAACTTTTAAAAACAAAGCCAACACAGTTTTCCCAGACACACATGCACACAGAAATATTTCAGTAACATTTTTAATTTGCAGGTATTTGAGATCCTCTCTAGGGCTAAAGCAATTGCTGTTCTCAGTTATTTGTGGCACACCTCAGCAGCGGTCTCCAAGGGGCAGACAGTAGCACACTGTTCCACAGTAGCATACAGCATAAAATATCCATCGTGCACACAGGCCATCAAAGTGCTGTCCAAGAAATGTAGCAACAGTGTTTGCAGCAATCCTCCTTAGGGAGGTAACCTGGCATGAGTTGATATCAATTCATAGCACATGTTTAATTTTCCAGTGGGATTACTTGGGGTAAAAAGGACAAAATGCCTTTTTCTCCTGTCTGCTGTCTACAAAAACATCAATAGTCTCCTGGGATCCAAGATACATGGTCCTGTTATTATTTTTAGTCTGAGTAAGTGCTGCTGTTCATCACAAGAACAGATTTACAACACATTCTACTGGTAAAAGAACATTGCTGTAAATTACAGGTTACCTATTGTTATTATCTTACTATGCTTATTATCTCCCTAAAACTTATGATTTAGAATATTTATTAGTAATCAATTTCACAAATGGTTTACTTTTCAGGCAGTACATATCCCTTTTAACATTACATACAGCACCTCTGTGTTCTGATTATTTACATTTTCATCTCTTTACTGCCTCTCAGTAAAATATTTGGGGGAAAAAAAAATTTCCAGATACATTCTTTTTGTGCTCCAAGCGTTTTTTGGTGGTTCACAGTAATTTCTCTTAGAATCCTACTTTTATTTAAATTTGTTCTTGTTTCTGCTTCAGAAATACTGCAAAAAGAAGACACAATTCAAACCACTGCAATTTTGCAGACAGAAAAAAAGACCATCAAGCTTTGCCTAACAAAATATAATCATTGATTGAGCTGACAGCCAGAGAAAAGAGGTCTGAGCAGGACTTGTGGCTCCAACTTCCCAGACTACTAGAACTTCAGAACTTAGCAAAAATGGTTGTTTTATGGCACAATTTATGAAAATAGTCTAATTTAGAAAATGAAAACATTTCTTTTTTTTTATTTAGAAAGTTTAAAAAATTCTTTACACTTGGCCACTTCTGTTACTGTAAATATATTTACCTCAAAATAATCTTAAGGCTGCCAGAAAATGGAATAGAAATTTTCAATGTAACCTTGCACTGTGGCATAACTGCTTAGTGACAATCCCCGTGTGTCATTCGGAAGAAAGAAAACAGTAACTTCAGCCACTTCCTTCAAATGAACGGCATGTAACAGAGTAAGTTTTCTATTCCTTGATCCATTAGATCTGCCTAAATTCCACATGTAATTAACTGTAAAACTATTCTCTCCTTGTAACTTGCTCCTCAATGCTTTGATAATCAAATCTCTAGTGAAAAATAAAATGAAAGTTTGTATTTCCTGATGGATTAACTATTAGTGACACAGGGTGAGACTGAATCTGCCCCATAATGAGACTTTGGTTTTACACACAAAACTCCCAGAGAAAAACTCCGCCTGCCAGCACTCCAGGAGTGCCGAACCCTGCAGGTGCTTACACACAGGAAGGTTTCACATCCAGCTCTAAAGTTTCTGTGAGCTTTACTTATTTATATAGCCCTGAATTGCCCCTTCCAGGGAAATGGGTGCCCATGTTCCTAATGCACTACTCCAGCTTCAACAGCAATGCACCCAATCTGTGCAACTCCCCTGGGGAAGTGGAGACAATTAGACAGGTACTGACTGATTTTATCCAATATCATAGCCATGCTTCTAGCTCTTCCCTGCTTTGGCTCTAGAGTCCAGTGTTTATAGCTTTCAGCAAGAAGGAAATGAGAATCCGGCCCTTCTCGGCAGCAATGGAAAATGAGGACTGTGCCATGCAGCGTGCTGGAGAACACCACGCTCTTGCTCTTCAGACTCCTCCTGAAACTGAATACTATGATACTATGAAGCCAGGAATTAAAAAAACAACTCCATTAAGAAGCCAGGTAAAAATCAGGCAGAAGGAGAACTTAGTGTACTAACCTGGAAAGAACAGAAGACAAAGATCTAGAACTTGTCTAAAGTTGAATTTGTGTGATTACAGATCACCTGACTCAGCTTCAGAAGGTAAGGGCAGAAGAAGGTGGTAGCACCAGCAAACCTTTTCTCTTGTTCCTTCTTGTTCCATCTGTGGTGTGTGGTACCACAGAATCAAAAATTTTCAGATGGACATTCTAATTTTTGTATATTAAGAAATAAAGTATGTGGACCCTCTACACACACCTCCACGTAAAATACGATTTTTACTTATATTTAAATTATATGAAATGTGTTGATGTTATTCATTGAATATTGTGAAGAAACAGTGAAAATTGTGGCTGGCATGTGACTTTACCAGCACATGGCATATTAAAGAAAGTGCTTTTGTGACATGGACAGGGAAACAATAATTTGTCAAGTTAGTGTAAACTGGTAATGAAGTTGACACCACTATATTGGCGGCTACATACTGGCCTAATTTTACTTACCAAATCTGAACAATTGTCACATGAATCTTTCCTACACTTGAAGGGCAGTAGCTCAAATTCCTGAAGCCCTATAAGATCTCACTGTACAGAGATGCTGCCATGCAGCAATAGAAGTAATCTGAATTTCAAAGCAGAGTGCTTCAGATCAATTCAAATCTCCTGCAAAACTTCTAAGTAGTATTGCAGGTGGTTCTAGAAGTCAGAGCCAAAGGCCATGGAAAAAAGTGAAAGTTTAACAATGGTTTAAGTACTGCCAGGGTGTTAAAATCAGATTTCTTTAATTGTTCCAGTAGCAATTATATAGTCTGGGGATGCCACAATGAACACTCGATTACTTCTAAAACCAAAAATTAACTTTCCAAAAGCTCATAGCGATACCCCCTAAAATATAGATTATTTGGCAAATTAAAAATGCATATTCATTGCATAAGCCCCAGGGTGAGATGTATCAGCACCTCTTGGCTGAATGCTACCACTTCCTGCCAGGCCTCGATTGTGCTCCTAGTCTCAATTTTGATGTTTCTCATCTTATCGAGTCATTTGGCATGCATGGACCTCACTTTTTTTGAAAGCTGCCCACAATGTAAATAAACATGACCAAGAGCTTTTAAAAAAATGTATCTAGAAGCTGTTAAAAAAAAATGGCTAAGAAAAAAATCCTGTTGTTTTTAATGCCTCATGTTGGCACCACTGTGTGGAGTGTCCTGCAAAAAAATAATTTTGCTTTTATTATATACTGTTGCTATTCTACTCTCTTCTTAGGTTCTTGACTTTTTTTTAGTCTAGTTTGCCTAAGTTTAACCAGCATTTATATTCAAAACGACACGTGCACCCACTGGAATTTACGAGTATCAAAATACTTTGGGAGTCAAAATTCAGTAAAGCAAACATGACTCACACAAGAAAAACTAATTTATTTTGATTTTTGAACGTAGATAATTTATTCCCAGAAGACTTGAGCATACATAAAAAACCACTAACAATGTGATTAAACATGAAGATGTAAGACAATTATGCAATTTTAAGAGGGGAAGTAAGTCTGGTCATTCCTACAGTGCACGGGGGAGGAACCCCAATACCCATCACAATGTAATCACACGTAAAAGGGTAAAAGATAAATTTCAACTTGTTCTTTTAACACACTTAAGCAGTTACTGTCTTCAGAGCATCTTCACCTTTTCTAAACTTAATTAATACAACTTTGTTATCTTTGATCTGAAGACCAAAATGTAGAATAATGCTAATTCCAATTTACAAACATGTACAGTAGATTTGCACATGCAATCAGATTAAAGAGTAAGAAGCAATGGAAACCTTTTAAATCAGAAACAACAGGACATAAAAGATTTTTCCAGTTTTAGAAAACTGCTTCCTTTGTAGTGTTATATTCTACAGGAGACTGCTTGTTCCTAGGAGGAGAATAAATGGCTAAGCAATTGACGAAACTGTTCCCGTACTGAACCACTCACACTGCAGATTCCAGATGCTCTACATTCTTGACATCAGAATGGAAAAATTTACTGTAAGTCTAGAGAAATTTAATATCACCATTCTTGTCATATCCTTCATAGCTTCATTATTAGGACAAGTCTGTGGAAGCTATAAACTAGTGCTAAATGATAAAAAATATGGTCTCTGCGTTCCATCACTCTTGCATATTACAAGAAAACACCAACTTTGTTTTGGTTAGCGTAAAGAAAGAAATGGAATCATCGATGTGCCTTTGTTTTCATATGCTAATTAATTTCCTGAATTAGCACTCTGAACAATGATGCCAGGCTTCGAATCTAGAATTTTTACAGCAACCAAGGGAAAATAAACACTAAAGAACATATATCTAAAGGCCCAGAACAACACTGTAAAATTTTATTGTATTAATAAAATGGGACAAACCAACCTTTAAATTTTCCACTTTGTCAAAGGTAAAATAATCAGCACCATTTGCTGGTATTTATAACAAGCTAACATTTTTCACATTTCAACTGTACTTTACAGTTCTACAAAGGCTCAGACATTTGCCTTACACACATGCAAACAGCATTGCAGCAGAAGAACTCACTCTGACATCCTTGTTGTTGAATAACAAAATTAGTCACTAACACCATATACTGAAAATTATTTCATTCTGAAATTTAAGATTAGTATTTACACACAGGTTCAAATAAAAACATATGGAGTATTTCTGCACATTAGGATGGACACACTGCACTGTCCTATCAGACTCCAGCTGTAAAAAGACCACTATGGGCTCAAATTCATGTGCTACAAATAATTATTTTTTAATCTTCTCTTAAGTAATTGCACTGAATATATGGGCTTGCTGACATTATGGAAAGTTAAAGAGTAACAATTTCTCTCTGAAGAGCCAGATGGATTAACTCACTCCAGTAAGCACCTTTTTTAAATTTTGCAGTTTAGTGTTTCTACAAAAAAAAAAAAATTCAAAGAACAGAACACCAAGTAACAACATAAACATGACATGCAAGTGATCGGCATCTTGGGAAAAAATCTGTTTTGATTTATTTTTTAATTCACAAGAAAAAGTAAAATGCTGAAATCCTTACAAATGGCAGAGCAATAGAAATACCAATGTTGTATACTTTTTCTAACAAAAAAGAAAGAATTTTGCTGTCAGTGTCCTCAAAGAACAAGACTGCATATTCATAAAGGCAATAGTATTTTAACTTAAAAGCTGTACCTAATTTTTATTCCTCCAAGCTACAGTAAATTTGTTAGCCCACCTTAAAACAATGTTATGACAGAAAATGTTGAACAAGTAATCATTTAAACCCATCACTTTTAAAAATATTATTTCCTTCAAAATGGAAAAGTCTTTAGTTTTGGAACTTGGCTCCCAGAGCTAATGAATACACAGTTGTTTGAAACAGTTATTGGTCTTTTAGGATTTGTCTCAACATGTGTATTTCAGATTTAACACACCACATACTGTTAATGTTCTGATGTGAGTTGAAGAGTTGATCTCTATTTGCATCCATACAGGGCAAGACTTGCTACAAATTTCCTGCTTGTGTGGCTCATTGAAGCTGTTTCAAAATCGAACCCCCTCAAAAATATAGTTACTAGACATTGCGTCAACATGGATATTTTCAAAGTTCA
Source organism: Cyanoderma ruficeps (assembly GCA_008694505.1). NCBI lineage: Eukaryota > Metazoa > Chordata > Aves > Passeriformes > Timaliidae > Cyanoderma > Cyanoderma ruficeps. Next base: position 369,924 of record VZDJ01000074.1, read on the forward strand.
TAAAATGTACTTTTATGAGTATTCAAAAGTCCACCTACTATCTGCAAGAATAAGACATGCATAAAACTGTTTTGAAGTGACCCATCAAGGCCAAATTAACAAGCACTTCGTGGAAAACTCATACAAAAACTTGGTATTCCTAAAAAAAATTTTAAAAAATTTAAATTCTGTCTCCTCCAATGAAGCCTGTATTACGGCACCTTGAATAACCTTGACTAATTGACCCGTCCTTTCCATAGACATCAGCTTGGCAAATCTTCAGTATTTCTATCTAGATCTTCATCAGCCCTAGAAGAGGCAATAGCAAGTACCTGGCAGGCAGTCAGGAAAGAATTCATTCAGCACCAGGAAGGCACTGGGCACACTGGCCATGTTTTAACCCTTCAGTCACAGTTATAAGAGACTTGGCACTGGGGAGGGGCAGCAAGGACTACTAAACATAGCATTTTATATCTGCAAAAGGAAGACACAGTATCTCATTAACAGCCTGAATAGAGACTTCTAATAATAGAAATCAACACTATTTCCAAAACAGTTTGGTCTAAGAATAATGGAAACACTGTTTGATTACGGCGTATCTCAACCTCTCGTGGTCAAGATACATGCTAATCTTATACAGGATATAGCTGTCATGAGAGTAGAAGAAAAAGTCCTACAATCCTAGACAGTACTGATGATGATAATAACTGAAATCGAGTCAGTATAGTATTTGAGTGTTATGATTCACTGTAGGACCTTGTTTAGGAATTTACACTCAGAAGAAGTTATGTTACACCATCAGTCATATACATGCAGCCACATACACTTGATATAAAAGTTTATAGAAGAATATAGGAATACACACAAATTTCAAGAGTCAAGTATATTGACAAACTGAGAAAGTTGGGGCTGTCCAACCTGGAGGAGTGTGCATAGAGACCTCCAGCAAACTTCCAATATCTGAAGGAGGCCTTCAAGGAAGACTGGAGAGGAACTCTGTCAAGAACTGTACTGATAGGACAAAGAGTAATGGTTCAAACTGAAAGAAGGGAAAATTAGCTTAGTATATGGAAGAAATCCTTTAGTGGTGAGATTGGTGAGGCACTGGAACAGACTGTTCCCAGAAGCTGGGGCTGTCCCATTCCTGGCAACATTCAAGGCCCAGGTTGAATGGGGCAACCTGGTCTAGTGAAAGATGCCCCTGCTCACAGCAGCTAGATGACCTTTAAGGTCTCTTTCAACCAAACCATTCCATGATCCTACATCACCACCTTATTTTAAAAGTAAGTTTAGGAAAGTAAACTATTTGAAATAGTTAAATTATTTCATCTTTTTCTGCAAGACTAATATGTTCCTTTGAGGTGTTCTTTGTGTGTGTTGGTTTATTCCTACAGCAAATGTGTTATTAAAAAATCAATTCTGAAGCCCTGTATTTCACAACAGGCAACATACAGCTAGCAGGGAAGTTTCTCATTACCTCTTAATAGTAATAAATTGCCTTCCAATTAACAGGTTTAGTTCTTTTAAATCAGCCAGGATTTGATGTGATATTGGGCTGAGAAGGCACAGACTCTTCCACCTGACACTAAATGCACACAGTACGAAGGCTCTGCTGGCTAACCTGCACACTGGCACAGCTACAATTGAGGGGGACAGCACAGCAGTCTGCTCTCAGCAAAGGACACCTGGCATCACTGGAACTGTCAACCACTCGTGTAACTACAGCTTTTGGTCCAACAAACAGAGCCACATATAATAAAGGCTCTGCTTAAAAACAGTATAGGCTATTGTACTTTCAGATGTATTACAAAGCTACACACTGCTCACAAAAAAAAAAAAGGGATAAAATTGTTTCAGTTGCCAGACCATTTGAATTTATATGTGTCCAAAAACTTAAAACAGTTTTAAAGAGTTTACCATCAGTAAATACACTTACACACATTTTCTGATTCCACACTACTGAATCAGTCTAGCATCTTATAAAATATTAACACAAAACAGAACAGTTTAGAGAAATTTCATTTCACTTCACACAAATTTTCCGAGTCACCATAAACATGTTGATACCAAAATAAATACTCTTTCCACCACCACCAAGTTGTATTTCTAAAAATTAAATCAGATCGCAATTAAAGCTAGCCATCCACCTCATACTTTCCCAAATCTTCCAAATTAATGTTATCCTAAAAGCCATTTAATGCCTCTGGCAGATGGAGATGGGGAGAAATCAAGAATGCAAGGATAAAATATTGGCTCTATTTATTAATTCAGCATAAATTTTGCCTCAGCTGTCAAATCCATTTTCCTGAATATCTGCCATATCTATGCATTTCAATGTGCTGAGGAATTAAGAGTAGCTTTGAACCTGTGATGCAGTCAAAGCATTTACATACCACACTTGCTGCAGCACACCTATGCCTAAAGTTGTAACCAAAAGTGTAAAGCAGGTGAGCGAAGCCTTTCCCTCTGCTGTGTTTCCAACACGGGACACCAGTGGGGAAGCAAAGGCAGTTTGGAGCGGGAATCGATGACCCGGCAAGCCTTTGCCCTGGCAGCCTCCAACGGAAGAACAACTCCCAGAAAACTTTCCTTCATTGCTTTCCTAAATTCCCTTCCTCTTCATCTCGTAACAATGAGATGGCCAGATCTTTGGCCACCATTTTATGTTGCTGTGTTCTTTAAATAGCCTGTAAAATAGAACTCTCTGATTTCTATCTCCCTCTGAATCCTGAAAACTGGGTTAAAAGGCTAAAATTAAAATTTTAGCACTTCAGATTAATTTGTCCTTTTTCCACTAGAGATATTTCTGATGCTCCCCGTTTCAGTTTAGCCAACTACTCAGCTTTTTTTTCACATTATTACTTTTTTCTCCACCTTTTTATCCTTTGTATTATCAAATCCTCTTAGAAAACATGATGTTGAAACTGACAAACTGATCAAAATGCATTAATATAATAGTAAATAAAGAGAAGACATCTATATGAAAACAATAAAAGCAACACAGATTCTTTTTGTGTTCAGGTGACTGCAAAATTGTCTTTGAACTTCCCATTGCTTGCAGGGGTCTCTGATCACTGGGAAGGCCATCCGTATGAACTATCCTAGCAAAACATTTCTACCAGCATTCAGCATATCCAAATCAAGAGCATGCAGCTTCAGAGGTCGAGATTAATTCTAAAGAATCACAAAATACACTACTATAAATGCATTTTGGAAAAATACCTAACATTTAGAACGAATTTCACACATCTATTTAGTATTATTACAAAACAGAAATGAAAGCATGAAAATATTTTAAAGGCCATGTGAACTTAAAATTTGGTTATTAACCTATGTGGGGTTCTTTTTTAACTAAAAACCTAACGTATTCAGTTTTGCTGTCTCTTTTAATATTGAGAAAACTCCACTATCTGGCACAGTGCTTGCACCTGTATGTGCTCAAGGAGAAACAAACATAAGCCCTAGGACATTTTCTCTTTCTATAATTTACAATATTCAAATCCAAGAACTGCTTCTGACTTTCACTGTATATAAGCAATCTCACACAGTTTTACTTGGTGCCTAAACTTGGCTCATAAATATGATTTTCCTGCTGACAACACATGAAACAAAAACATGAAGTCTGCTTTGCACATTCATGCACTGGTTTTTGAGAACAAACAGAAAAGCATTTTTAAGCTTGTCAGTTAAGCAAGCTTGATACAGCGTTGGGAGGAAAGAAATCTGCAACAAGTTTACGATGTTTTTCACATTAGAACAACACTTAAAAGCATAATGATGTCATCTTGGCTCCACCAAAGTCAGCAACAAAGCTGCCATCTACTACTCTGAAGCCAGAACTGCAATTTTACACCTTCCTAAATATACCAGATAAGTGAATGCCATATCTCACAGATTTGCTTTACCTGCAAAAATGCAAGTCTTCTTGCTCAGTCTTCAAAAAATCTGTTTGATGGGCTTGCACACAGAGGACAAGCAGACTTTTGCAACACAGAAACTGTCGAAAGCTTCCGACCCAGCCCGAGGCATGAGCTCAGCCTTCCATTCATGTTGGTTGCTTTAAGATAACTTTGACTTGACACTGACAGGACCATAAACCTTAAGGGTCACACATATGTTATACCCAATGAGCAGCTTTTCAGTTATCATTATTATATAAAAATAGGTTTTCTATATGGCTAATGGAGAGTGGAAGAGAAAGAAGCATGTGCACGTAATCCTTTGTCCTGTGCTTAGGTTAGTGAAGCCAGATAAATCAGGTGAGGTATAAGATTAAATTAAAAGTCACTATATCAATCTGGATAAATTAAAATAAACTTTTTTTAAAAGAAGATTGAAAATAGGGTAGCCATGATTTTGATTTATCATAGCTTAAAGCCTGGTAAATGTCCCTCAAAACAGATTTAAGAGGCATGGCTTTTGTTCAGAAGAAGATACAGGTTAAAACATGGTAGGACAAAAGCAGGTATATGAAGAATGTATATGAAGAAAGCAGCTCTGAATACTTGGTGCCACTTCTAATAAAATCTGCTGACAAAGTAAAAGCAAGGTAAAACGAACACAGCCAGGTAAGCACTTATTCTCATCAAATACAGCCCATCACGAACACAGACAGAGCAGTTCCAACCTCTCACACGTCACAATACCAGTCTGTGCAGGCAGGGTTAGAGGAAGACTGGCTTACCCACACAGGAAGAACAGAGGTCAGAAAAATTTTATGCACATCACTGTTTTTTAATCTAAGAGTGAGAGTAGCAGCAGAAGAACAGGACTTCGGTTAGAAATCATCTGTATCACAGCCAGGGCAGAAAGCACAGTTTCATGTAACTATCCCAAAAATACTTAAGTGCATATCAGCTCCATCAGTAAGTATTGCAAAGAAAGTGGAAGAAAAACTGTAATTCCCTTTTAACTCCAAATGCAAATTTTTATTTAGAGAAACAACTTACAACTTGAGGAAGGAAAAAAAAGGACTTAAGCAGCAATACTCAACAGCAAGATATTAATGGTGTGTAACATGCTTTACTACAAATTTCATGGGACAAAGAAAACACTTAAGTTTTAACACAAATCTCAATTATTAAAGGTATGTTTGCATCATCATATGGATTAAATAGCACAGTAAAACATGCTAGAGGCATTCTAACACACAGTATTTCAAAATTAGGATTATCTTCTACTTTTTGAAGCCCTTCTCTTCCTTTATTCAGAAAGTATGTCCATGACCATTACTTTTGGACATATTAAGAATCTTTAAAAATAAACAAGTAATAAGTTTAAAAAAATCAGGCAGGTTTTGAAAGGAAACAAAAGGGTGCACGATAAAGGAAGCAAAGGTCCAGACTGGAAAATTAGCCCAGAGCAGACTCTGACACATCTTCTGAAAGTCAGCTTTAGCATACTGAACAGCTTCAGCTCACTTTCCATAAGGAGAGGGAGAGAAAAGAAAGGTATGCAGAGATAGGGCTTGGCAAAGTCATAGTCAAATCCCTTAAACACAGGAATAGGGAGACAAAAAGCATATAAAACCAAACAACTCCCTTTCCCCATGGCAACAAATAAACAAATGCACACCCTAATTGTAAAGATTAATATTGTTATCTAGGACAAATTTTATGAAAAGGGAAAACAAAATCACTGCCCTGTACAGTCTACTAAAAATAAGAATCTAATGCAGTTCCTTATATACATACTTATACACATATTTTTGGATTCCTAACTTGAAACGTCTCTACTCATTTTCCAAATCCTGCTCTTACTCCTCATGCATAAAACTATGTGGCACAGGGATGGAAAGCAGAGATCTTTGTATTGTATTGCAACCTCAGCTGGATCACTCCTTCTTAACAAACACTCTCAAGCAAAATACTAACTTCAGTTATCCCAAACACAGGGACAATAATACTGTCAGAGAGGGAGAACATCAGCATAACAAGATGATGAAATTTAACCTTTGAATATAACCTAATATTGCCACAAAGAAAGTGAAAACTACAGAAAGCTACATATCTGCAATCCCACTGCCAGCAGTCAGTGACAGGAACTGGGCTCTGACGTGGAAGGCAAGTGAAGGAACAGAACTTGAGACAGTATTTTTCTTCTCCTAATTTGTTATAGAGTTGTCAAAAGTGAATAGTCTGTGTTCAGAAATAACTCCACTGATAACTGTAACTCACAGAGGGGATAGTCTAGACTGCTGCAAATATTAAGGCATGCATGATATCATCCTTTTTTTTTTCCCTCCTCCTCGTTTTTCCAGTTAACATTGTAGGAACCATGGTCAGAGGAAAATCCAAATTCTTCAGATTCATCTATAATACATGTTTGGAGCTGTTTTCAAGAGGTTGTGGATGGAGGGGAAGAAGGTGGTGGCGGGACTTTTCAAAATTAATATATTTTATCTGTGGTGTTTCACATATCTAAACTAACTTCAGGGAGAAAAGGTTATTTTTAAGTCTTAAATTAAAAATCTGGTGAGACCATAATTAATTATCTCACTTGAAATACAGACTTAACAAATAAGATGTGGAGGAAACACGGCCCCTCCTTGGCCGGCGTACCTGTGTCACTCCCAGATCCAGCTGATAAGGCCGGCATGATTTAGTCTGCAGAGGGTCACGCAGAAACCTCAGAGCAGCACGGCAGCCAGAAGGCAGAAGTTTATTTCAGTTTAACTGCTTGCAGCCAAGCTGTCTACAAAGATTTATGTTATCTCTCAGCTTCTCCTAGAAAGAACAGAAACAGAATTTTGCAATTAAGAACATTGTTAAATTGGATACTACTGCAGCTAACCAAATCCAATAATTATCACAAAATAAGCTTTTATTTAAGATTCTCAAAACCAAGTGCTAGGCATTTATTTATGACTGTTAAGATTTTTGTTTCCTCCAGGCGAAGCAAGCTTTGTTTTCTTCAGTCTAGCCTACAACCCCATTCTGCACTAAGGATAATTTAACACATTTCTCTAGTGTAAATTATACTCTTTAACTCCAGCATGTCAGGCATTTTGGGAACAAAGTCTAGGGGTATTTTATTAAAACGCTGAATAATTGAAGTAGTTCAAATTTTGCTACTACTTATCTGAGGAAAATAAAATGGCTTACTAACACGATAATTTATTCAGTGTTTCTATTTAACCACCTTTCAATTGTTTTCAGGTCATTTAAGATCCTTTTTATAATCTGGAAATATAACCTATATTTTAACTGAAGTTGTAAAAAGTAGGACTGGAGCAAATACCTTTCTAAGGTAAACAGCAGTTTGATTTGTGGAGTTGATGGAGCCATTACCATGTAAGGAATTTTTCTGTGATTCACAATGACAAAATTGGTGGTTTTTTAACACATATTTTGTAATTGTACAGGTCTACTGATAGCAAATTTTGGGTCTTTCTTTTAATCACTTTTTGAGAAAAATTCAGAGTACATGTAACAAAAATTAAAATTAATTTCAAATATAATTTAACACATTTGTATTCAAGTATGTTAAAATATGAAACTGGAACACAAACATATGAAAAGAAATTCCAAGCTAAGACAGCAAATGTCTACTTAGAACGGGGCAGGGACTGATGTGTTTGCAGGGAGAAGGAAGGGAGAGGGGGAAATAGAATCTACCAGAAAATAAGGATTTTTTCCCAGATTTCAGTAAACAAAAAGGATCCTTGAAGAACGAAAGCAGCACAGTTCTGCTTTAGCAAAAGAAAATAAACAAATAGAAGGGCATTTTGCCGCTGTTTTTGCTGGTTTATTTTTTGTTGGTTTTTTTAAAACACATTCATATTAATCAGAATGACTTTTGAAGTCATGTTGGCTCATAAAATGCATATTTTGGACCCATTTTAACTTGGCAACAGTCTTGTGGAAGAGTGATATACAGGTGCTGTAAAGAGTATATGGTGTTCAGAATTTTGTTTTTCACTGAAAAAAATCTCCATATGGCTAAAAATATTGCAGCATACTATGGGCAATCCACAAGATTTTGTTTAATAAGTTTTAAAGCAATTATTAGATATAAGTTAGTTGTTGACTTGTCCCCAGGCATAAGCCTATAGTTTAAATAGTCTGGCAGCTTTTTTTAAGTATGGGGGATTTTTATGTCCCCTAGGCATTTACCCAGTGAATCTGGGTGGTTTGGTTAAGAAGGCAAATACAGCAGAAGTCACCTCCCTGGACAACTTCTATGATGAAAAGAAACAAATAAAAACCTAAAAGCTTATCTATTACGACTGCTTAGGGGGTTAGGATTTTTTTTTTTAGTTATAGAAGTTTATGAAGAAAAGAAGTCTTCAGTAAAAAAAATCAGCTTAAAAAATAATTTGACATTCATCAAATCAGCACAAAAGTCCATTAATTTAAAATTTAAAGCATGGATAAAAAATTAAGTATTCCAGAATGAAAGCTCATCTTTTGATGACAAGAGCTGTAAAACATATACATGCAAAACTAGCCAGGGTGCAGTTTAAAAGAGGAAAAAAAAAATACATCATAGCCAAGGACACATTGTACCAATTAAGAAAGAACATATTCACTTTATGTCAATTCTGCTTGTTTTCTGTTTAACACATAAAGAAATCCTGTCCCAAACGCAGTGACAATCCCCAGTGCGAGCACACCACGGCAGCCGTATGAAGGATGGAGGCATTTTTACTTTAACATGTGTAAGAAACTGTTATAAACAAAATTATTGATTACTAATGAAACATCTGAGATTTAGATGCATCTTAAAGTATTTTCATCTATTTTTAAAGAAAACACCAAAAAACAAAAACCAGGAAAAAAACTGAAACCAACCAAACAAGGCATTCTCATTGTAAGCATATTACTACTAACCAGAAATTCAGGTTCCTTAATAAGAGTTCACTGCAAAAAGCAGAAAATCTTGCTGATCTATATACATGTGATGTATTTCAACTCCATCAGTTTCTTTATTTTTCTTTACTTCACTGTAAATCATTCAGTACAAAAAAAAATCAACCTCCTCATTATTTAAGAAACTTATATACAGCATAAAGTTATTCCCCCCAGATCCTAAATATATATTAATGAAAAATAAATGACCTGATGAAATCCTTACCAGTAAAATGCTTAATATTTTGCTGGAATGGGATGGGGACTTTTTTTTTCCTAACGTGCAAATTAAGCTACATTTTTGCAGTGATGATGCTATTTTCTTTGGCTCACTTTATTTAAAATGCTTTGGAAGTTTTTGCCGGAGCCCAGCCATAGGCATTGCTGACTGCTGTATGGAATCGATTTGCTGCAACACAGAAATACCAGCTGTTACAGTATGTCCTGAGAGGGATTACCGAATATTCCTAAATTGAAGTTCAATCCATCTTTCCATAAAAATTAGGAGCCAGGGCCAAGAACATAACAGCAGTATCAAGTGCACCTGAGGCATTTACAATACCCAGCAGGACTGTTACAACCAGCCTTTTAAAAGGGCTTATTTTTGAAATTTCATTATTCCAGTTGTACCTTGCTTCTATAGATCGCACCGTATCGGGTTCGGCTGGCTCCCGCCGTGTGGAAACAGCGGCGCCCGCCCGGCCCCTCACGGCGGCTCACGGCTCCCGCCTGACCCCTGGCGGCCGCGGGAGGCGCCGCGCCCGCCCTCACTCCCCACACGCCGCGGGCGGGAGCTCCTCACGAGGCGCCACGCGCCTTCCTTGCTTCTACTTTTCATTATTTAAATCATCGATTAAAAGGAAATAACAAAATGCATGATTTTAGTTGTTTACATAATGAAAGAAATCTCAATTTTAAGGCGTTCTGGTTGAACTGCAGGTATTAGGGAAAAAAATAAGCCTGGCCAGTAAAAAGCACAGAAATGCTCTCCTGTCTTCCATCAGCTTCCACACACTGCATGGTCATCAAACCAGACACAATTCTGGTCGCCTTCATCACCAAGGTCATTACAGTGACATAACTCACCAGGGTGGCACACGCCCCGGTTACACAAGGCCAGGCAGTGGGGTCTGGAGAAGCCTCCCAAAAGCACCTTCCAAAACTGCAAAATTTTAGAATTACACTGCTCTCTAAGGGAACCATGTTTCTGAATACCGCACATGTAAGAGAGGCGCCTTAGCAAAGGATGAGGGAATAGATCTTGTTCCTGACCACTCACGTTGTCAATACAAGACTGGTAAGAATGGAGGGAGGTCAGGTAGATAAAGCAAGCAGGTGGGAGGCAGCTGGAGAGTGCCAAGATGAACGGCCTTCCATGTAATTTCAGCTATAGTAGCTTCTTTCTAGCATTTTCTATTGCTTTTAATTTGAAGTCACTCCATCAGTCATGCATACACTTTATTTCAGTCAAATATATTTTTTGAGAAAAGATGAGGTAGAAAAGCTGACTCAAATTTGTACTTATGGCAAGCACCATGAAGTTGGAGTCAGAACACTTGAAGTCTTGGTTCTACCTCAGACTTCCCACACAAACCTCAATAAACTCCATAATATTTATTTCTGAAAGGGTATTTTACAAGTTACACAATATTTTGGCATTTTAATGAATATAAATTGATTTTCTTCACATTTGAAAAGCAGACTGAAGACTTTTGATTAATTTATGACAGATAAAAAACATAAAAAGTATGAACATACCAATGCTACAAATCAGGAGCTGGGCAGGCTGGGGACGGCACACATAAACCCAGGTTGTTTGATACAAGAAACATTCAACTTATTTTTCTAAAGGATGCTACAATTATGACGACTATAGCCTTGATTTCCAAGACTAAACCAGAATGTCTGCAAATGGTATTCAAACTACCAGATAGAGATTTCATGCAGAGACAGGAAATTTGACAGCCAGTCAGTCTTGTATTCATTATGGGGCCTCAAGTAATTGAGTGACTACAGACATGTATACAAGACTCCAAAAACCCAGTGAGCACAGGAAATTGCCAAGGGTGATTTTCTAGACTGGGAGAAGTAAATCTGTTTCAGTAGACAAAATCTGAATTGAAAATGGTGGTCGACTCTTTTGGAAGCTGTAATGTAATGGGATCTAGTGAATTCTTAAACTCTTCTGAAGAAGGTTTCACCTCCTTAATCACACGGTCTCCGACAGGCTACTGGAAGCCGCTTGTGGCTCCTGACAGGCTTCCAAAGCTGCTGAGCTGCCCCTACAGGCAGCACATACCGGCTGGCAACAAGAACCTTCAAAAAATCTTCAACTTGAATTACTGCATGTGCATGAACATGATGGGTCTTCAAAGATGCTGCAGAAGCAAGAAGCTGCCTCTGACTGACTCAGCTGTGCGTGTAATGAAAATTAAAACAATCGCAAAAATGTCTCTCTATAAAGACCACTTAAAAACCCCCAGAAATATCTACAGCAACCACCCAATGTAATTAACTAATACACCAACACAGAAAACATGAACTGTCCCAAACCGAAAAGCCAACAGCTGCCTTCACTAACTTTCTCATGGTCTTGTCATCATATCAGTCTTCAGCCATAAGAAGAATTAAAGGCTTCTGCATATTTTTCTGTTTAATGTTCTATCAGTGTTCTGCATTTTATTTAGGTTACACCATAGATATGTTAGAAAGAGCCTCACTTTGTGAAAAGACTGTGAGAACAGTAGATAATAATTTAGGCACTCTTAAGCATCCACTGAAAATGTGTAACTGCTTGACATTTAATTTGTACATTTGTGGTTACATCTTTAACAAACAGCAGTTCAGAAAAATACTTCTAAAATCATTTTATCTTGTAGTGTGACTTCTACTTCCATGGCTCAAATCTGACTGTGAAGTCAGTGCATCAGGAGAGAGATGTCTCTGGTTTCTACTTAGAGGAAAATTTTTACAGATGGAAAAAAAAAAAAGAGATGATCTAAATGGTAAAATCCTTGACTACAAGGAATAAAAAAGAAGAGCATTTAAGAAGTCATGTAATGAAAAACATTAAGACAGTAGAAATTACTACCCTATGAGTCTGTGGTGATTATTTACAGCAGTTTGATTGACACCAGAATGAAGGCTGATTTCTAGTGAGTGGCACTCCTGACTGGTCTCTAGGTTATATATTTGGACCTTTAGTATTTTATTCTCTTCCTTTTCAAGGATGAGCTCCCACTAGACACTTCCCTCGCTGGATCACTAACAGAAAACACACAACTTCAATCACTACCTGACCAGACGTTTCCAAAAACATGCCAGAAGCTCATATATGGAGGCGATCCTCTCTCATGTTTGACTGAGTTTGTTCAAAGCACTCAGAAGACAGGCAGGAGAAGGAAAAGAACACAGCGTACAATTTGCTTCCTTCACAACTTCAGCAATAAACAGGTTTCTCCTCCTGACGAGAGTAATCCTGTGTCAATGGAAAAAATCTCACCTAAACAACTCCAATAGCAACACTGAAACTGATATCACAATTTTTCTTTTTCAGACTGTTTTCCCCATAATATTCCTTCACCCAGAGCAAGACCATTTATCTAGACACCACTGTTATCCAAATCCTCTCTAAATACAATTCTGAAATACATTCTTTCAATGAGAAAATACAACATAGAAAAAATAAAAATAAAATCTAGAATATATTAAGACATTAAGAAGCTGATAATATTGTTATTAATTTATATATTACAATTTAAGTTTTAGACAGTTCCTTGCAGCCTGAAAACACTGTCATGCTAAAGTGAAATACGTTCAATAAGCAGCAACATTAAAACAGAGGCAAGGCTTTTTGCAACCTGTCTTTAACACAAAAACCCCTACGTGAGCTCTGTCCAGACTTATATTTTTATGTCAGTGTTTGAATTGAACACATTCCTTTAAACGCATGAAAACATTTCTTTAAATAAACACACTAAAGCTACCAGTTTAATTTTAAACAGCATCACGGTTGTAGATGTCCAATACTCTTAGACAGATCCAATTTTCTGCAAATAAAATGTACCAACTGACAGAATAATATTAGTTTAATATACTAGTTTAATAAAGCTATTCATTAAAATGTGACCTAAACTATGCCTCAGATCAAAGGTTGCTCTCGGTTTGAGTTACTGGTTTGGGCACACTTTTAACACTTTTCCCCGAGCTGCAAACCATTCCTTGCCTTGGAAAATAGCTGTCAGCAGGTACCACAGCCTCTCCATTAATTACCTGCACAAATAGTTTTGTTCTGGCGTGGTTTTCTGACAGTCTGTTTGAAAAATGTAAGTAACTACAGTAAATTACAAACCTTACAGACCTCCAAAATACTGAAAAGATTGGCAATTTTTCTATAAATGAGAGTTCAGCAAAACCTACTGCAATGAGTCATCCAATAACCTCAACACTCCCTAAAAAAACAAATAAAAATGTTTTGCACCAGGGGGTTCTGCAACTCCAATTTTAGAAATATACTTCATATTTTAATAATATTATAATGCACTTTGATCCCACATTTATAAAAGTGGGTGGGAAATCTGTGATAGAAGTAAAACCAGGATTAAGGAGATCCTAAATAAACTAGTAAATATCTAATTGACTTAAATAGTTTAGCTACATACTAGCATCACCAGCATTATTTATGTCATAGTCCAACAAAACATGTATGCATCAATTCTCAGGCCTGTTAAACATCCATATCCAAAAACCATCCCCACAATTACGTAAACATTCAAATTATTATTTCAAACTCAGAAATGTCTCTTCCAATATCAGAATGTTATTGTTCAAACTCAAAATTTTGAACACCTCCAGAGCCAAATAAGGCACAGATATTATACAATGCTTCCAAATTTTATTACAGAACTTTTGATCACTCTTCTTTCAGATTTACTAATCTTCTGAACTCTTCTCCTTTGTTCAGCATAATTTTCCATAATCCTTTTCTGTCAAAATGTGATGATTTTTTTTAATAGAGGATGGATAAAAAAAAGAGATAAACTAATTATTAAGCATGGGGTTTATTTTCTGAGAGCAAAATCAGAAAAAAACCCACTTTCTTAACATGTGTTTTATCCAAAAAACCTCCACTACAATAATTTTCATTTTAATTATTTTCAGATCACTTTATCAATGTGAAGTTTTAAAATTCAGTGAGCAATCTGGACAGTACACCTTTAGCTTAATTTCAAAAAACGTTTTTACTTGTTAAGTGGTAATTTACTAGTTGCATCTTGAGCATAAGTAACAAAAAATATTCCTTAAGTGTACACATGCATAGTAAAAACAGAGTACTGCACATGGACAGACAGCTAATCAGAGGAATTCTGTGTTTCACCAGTTCACAAGCTTTGAAAGCCAAACCTTTCTGTGATTTAAGTTTGTAGAAAAAAAGAAAGGTGAAGGTAAATAGCCAATCAATGACAGATTCCAGTGCCTTTGCACCGCTGGTACATCAGACATACCAAACACTTCTTGCAGTCTTCTGTCTTCTCTGAAAGCTCCTCGTGACCATCCTTTATTCTTGAATTCTCCAATTCCATCAAACTTCCAGATGCCACTGAAAAGCTCTCTTCTCGCTGCATACCCTCCCCTCTTCCTTCCTGGCAGGCTCTGGCAGCACCATTCCATCAAAGCCACTGTATGACTTATCACCCAGCATATACTTCCTTCCATTTTTATTTTCATTCTCCTCTTTTGCTCCATTTCCCTCTTTCCTGGAGAAAAGCTTTCCCCTCTCGGGCCCTGCTGTCCAAATTCCACCTTGCAGTTTCTGGCTTCACATCTATATCCATTTTACCTTTTTCCTTATGACACTGCTATGTACTTAATATTCTTGTCATGAAACCAAGAACTTCCAGTAATCAACTTGGCCTTTACCCCCTGTATTTATAAATATTCCCATCTCCTGACATTTTATTTTACTTTTACTTCCCTTACAGTTTTCACTTTCTCTTGTCTCCATTTCCATTCCCATGCCACTGACTCTTTCCACCATTGTTCACATGTGAAAATGTGAATGACTCTCACACCATTGCTTTCTAAACCTAGAGTCAGCTTCCAAATCTATTTTTAACCAGCAAATCCTTGTTTTGCTACTCTCCAAATATCTCCTTTAAGGCTCTTCCCCTGCTTCTAGAACATGGATTAGCCGAGTTCAAACAGGCAAGAAGCCTTAAGTGTGTGGCACATGTGAGCAGTCACAGATAGGAACATCCACATAGGAATATCTGCCTGCAGCTCTGTACCATCTCCAGGACAGAACCACCCTGAGAGCAGGACTTTCCTGTGTCTTCAGTTAGTTACAATACTCTAAAAATTCCAGAACCAACAGTATATAGATCTTCCAAAATTATACATTAGAATTCAAATAAGACATAGTTAAGAGTCCATCTTTAAGTTTGATTTACTCTGTGAATCAAGTGACTCTGCACATTTAAGTTATGTGTAAATTTAATTAGCAAAAAGATATCACCTAGAATTAATTCACAGTTCTGTCTTGCCAACCTATATAGACCATGTAATAGACCCACAATAATCAGAGTGCCTCTGATGTTCAAGTCATATTTCCAAGATTAAAAACCACTAAATTCAAATCTGAGATACTGCTGGATGAAGAGTCAGGTTTAAGGGACAGGGTAAACTGTATCTCAAGTTCACACTGCAGTGAAGACAAGCTCTCAGATTTCACTTCATTTGGCCAAAAAAAACCATATTCAATCTTTATGAAGAAAATAATTTAAAATTGTAAAAGGTCAAACACAAATGCTGACAGAACTAAATTTGGCAGTGTTACCTACACGAAGACTTTTTTTTTTCTGTTTTTCTTGTTTAACTCACAGCTTAATACATTGCTTTAAGTCTTAAGGCATACCAGGGAAACACAGGATATGCAAAGAGTCCAAGTTAATGTTGCTGTTGGAAACTTAATGTTTGCATTTCCTGGATTTTGGAATTTTAACTAGGTGAACAATACTGCATTGATTCTATTTTGGCATTTGCTAGAAATACCAAAGGGTTTTTTCTTTTTTTTTTTTCTTGCCTGAAACTGTACAAATCAGAATTAAGCAATTTGATAGTGAACCTTTGACATTCATTGGTCCTCTCCAACTTACATATCTTGAAGTTTACTGGGAAATGACAAAGGTGCTAAATGAAGCAGTAAGCATACCTATGCCAGCAAGCATAGCTAAATTAAACTGCATAAACATCTTTAAAAAACATAATGCTTTGAAAAATAAAATATTTTTTCTTCTGTGAATACGGAAGTTTTGATGATGCAATGCAGAATTATTATACAGTAAAATGTTTCCTTGAGCTGTCATTGAAAATTCCCTAATAGCACTGAAGAAGTTAATACAGGACTGTGCACTGTTCCCACGCATGCCATATACTCCCTCATACCCCTGTACAGGGTGTAAGCAGAGGTCACTCTTCCCTCTGAATTGAAAAGCAAAAAACACCTAGAAGTCCAAAAACCAGAGAAATGGCAGGTAACTGAGTTCAGCTAAGTGAAGCTACTTCAGGTACAAAAAAGTGTAGTCACTTCAAAGTAACCCGTCTCTTTCAGTACGTACTGACGTGTGTTCTTTGCATTAGTATCCTTAAGATGAGGAACACAACAGGGCCTAGGGCTCATCTGGCACTTTGGCTCCTATTTTGATAGATGATTTAAGGGTACAATACTGATAGAGATGAGGTGAATACATGTTTTAATCAGCCTATGTTTCCAGACTTCAGAAATTATTTAGGTTTTTGCTTGGTTTGGTGTTTGTTTAAATAGCTACGGTAAGAGATGTGTCTCCAGCGCTACCTTTTCAAGACAGGTTCCTACCCTTGAGAATGATTTTGCATAAAAGACCCTACCAAATTTAAGTATCTGCAAAACTACCTAATTTCTCTGAGAATTTGCAACGCTGAAGAGACTATGAAAGAATAAACAGTGAGGAAGCCTCCTCTCTCCTACTGCTCTCTAGATGGATGGGAGGATAGGGGAGGAAAGAAGTCACAATATATACATCAACTGTAAATCTTTTTAAATTTTTTTTAACTTCTTTCTAAACTTATGATGATTTACAGGGCTTTGTACAAAGTGACCATCAAGAACTCACATTACTCTTAACAGCTGTGAAAAGCACAGGTGGGGCTTAATGAAGAGACATTGATTTTTAACTTGAGACTACATTAAATGTTGCCGTCATGACCATTCCAGCATTACCTCATGGACAATAGAGGACAATTGGCTGCTGTCGTGGTTTGAGGAGGAAGTGAGTTTTTTTTAAGAAACTCAGGTCAAACCAATCAGTGGCCAGGTTGGATGTTGGCATCTGTGGTGGCCACTGAGAGTTTGGACACACCTCTGAGGACACAAGGGGTTAAAAGCGAGGGCTCCCGACGCACTGCACTTCNAAACATCCTTAAAGGGAGCCCTATCTAGTCTTAGTCCCTGTACGGTGGTGAGAGCACTGTGACAGGGAAGAAGAGAGTCACCATGGTAGAGTTTTCCGGGTGGTGCCATGAGTGACATGGGAGCACGGGAAAATGGACCTGTGTTTTCCTGTGGGGGGGATGTTCTGCGGTTGCAAGAGAGACTCTTTCGTTCTCTGGATGGATTGAGGATTGTTTTTTTTAAAGGATAATGGCTTGTTAGGTACCCAGGGTTGTGGAAGGTTTAAGCAAGTAGATATGAGGGTATGTGCTGGTGTCAACTGTTGAGCATTGTAAAGGATGGAAATTGGGGGGAGGAGGAAAAGTGTTGTGAGAGGTTTCTTATTCTGTCTTTGGGTGATTAGGTTCTTTTCTTGTGTTTGTCGTCTATTGTCAAGTAGTTTAATAAATGGTTTTTTTTCTATTCTAAGTGATAGGCCTGCTTCTGCTCTGTTCCGGCTACATCTCACAGTAGTTTATTAAAAACTACATACTCATGGGTGCACTGGCATTTGTCCAGTGTCAAACCATGACAGCTGCCTATGAGGGTACAGAGCCAGGTGGCAGAAACACAGATACTGCACTCAAAGCAGAATACAAATGGGCATCAAAACCAATTTTTACCATGACTTTCAAGATACCAGAAAAACATCTCTACAGGTAAGTTTTCAAAATAAGGGGGTTTTTTGTTTGTTTGGTTTTGGGCTTTTTGTTTTTGTTTTGTTTTTTAATGTGATAAATTGAAAACGGTCCCAGAAACTCGCAATTTACAGCGCTCTACGCCAGGAGAGGGAGCTCCTGCACTTTTCAAATAAGTCAACGCGGATTTAGTCTTGTCTTTGGAAATGGCAAAGCCGTTCTCCTCATCTCATGCCATGCACAGGTCTGCATTTGATTGCTTAAGAAGAAAAATCTAATATGAAATTTTAGGATATATAATGCTCTAACTATATGTTACTGATATTGTTAAAAAAATTCGTTAAAATTAGTTTTATTTACCCTCCTTATAAAAGTGATCATTTTCACATTACATAAACAACATTACTGAAATAACTGCCTGCAAACTGTTTAAGAAGTGAAATTACATGATCTATGAACAATAACACAATGGGTACAAAACCTCACTGAATTTCCTAACAGCAAAGGGTGTTCTTCCTATTTTTAAGTTGAATAAGCCAGAATTAAAAGAAATGAGGGACTGGATTTTGGTAATTTTAAGGAAGTTAGGAAACTGGAGAAATGCCAACTAAAACAAGTATTTGCAATTTATTACTGCAGAATGTTGCCACAGTTGCATTTTGTCAATCCATCTTTTTATAAATGTGGTGTTTTTTAAAGCATTTCAATCTAGAATAGCTATTAATAAAGTGCTTATTTTTCCCATTTTCTAATCAGGATAAATGAAAAAATATTTCAAAGATTTTGTGGTCTGTTTCCATACCATAAAGGCAGTATTTACTCAAAGTAGGAGCAGACGACCAAAAAGTCAGAGGGGACAAAACACAAGTTTGCATAGTGTTTCCATCAGAGCACATTCATTATACCAGAATCATCACTGTGATACCAGTAACATTTTCTAGGTTGAGGGAATATTCATGGAATAAAATTAAGTATTAAAAAGTTATCACTATGGAAAATTTCTAAATTACTTCTCTTCAAACTACACGTACATAGTGAAATGGTTTACAACTGAACTAACGCACCTTAATCCTGGACATAACTTGTGCCTCTTGTTCAGTTAAAATGTCCAAGGCTGAGCCAGCCCTTATTTTTATTGCTAACTCTTGTAAAGAATGTCCAAGAAATTTTTACCCATTGAAAGAAGTCAATCTGTGAAAACT
This sequence comes from Cyanoderma ruficeps, assembly GCA_008694505.1. Lineage (NCBI taxonomy): Eukaryota > Metazoa > Chordata > Aves > Passeriformes > Timaliidae > Cyanoderma > Cyanoderma ruficeps. Next base: position 389,059 of record VZDJ01000074.1, read on the forward strand.
CCTCACTAGAAAGCACATTGAAGAGGAAAAATGTCAAAAACATAAAACATAATTTGATGTACGTAGGAAATCACATATTTGCCTCTCTCAATGATTTAAGTTCCAGGTAAGCACTTTGTTCCCAATTCACCTTTCATCTATTTTCATGAAAATTCTCAGCCTTCCAGGTTCCCTGATCGATGCTTTGATATATATCAACTTTGATATATGGTTACATTTTCTGTATGGTAAAAGTGACAACATCCTGTGCTTCTTTTCAAAGGAAATGAAGCTTCCGCTTCATAATTTCTTCCACTCCTTACTGATGACTGTATTAGCATCTCCCACACAGCTCTCAGCTTAATCAGAAATATAAAACCTAACATCATCATATTCCAGCAACCAATTAGCCATCTGGTCTATGTAACTTCTCATTTGACAACTATAATATTCTTGAACTAATGCTCTGTGCTTGAAAACAGAATTGATTGACAGCAAAATCTACTCATCAATGAAATCTGGCCTCATGATGGAGAAAAATTATGCTCAAAATTTTCCCTTTGCATCTTCTATGACCTTCAACTAGGGTGATGAAGGAGGGGAGAAAGAAAGTCATAAAGATCAAAAGAAGGGCAAAAACAGCAGTAATATTTGCTGCCAAATTTCACATCACTGTCAGCCTTTACAGTATAGCAATATAATTATGTAGTATAAATTTCATGCAGTTTCATAACTACTCTTCTCTCACTCATCAGCAGGCTTCAGATTTGTGGAAAATATTAGAGTATAACTATTTTTCATGGTATATTATTTGCCAAAGTATCACTGTCACAGCTCATTTCAGGTATGGCACTGTGATTAAAGAACATTAAGGGGGCTTTGACATGCAAGTTAATTTTTCACAAATACTGTAATTGTTACTCATAACATTATAAACTAGCTTAAACAGACATTAGGACCTGGAAGTTAATTCCCTAGAAGTTATTAAGTGGATACCAGAAAATATTTCATCAGTATGCAGCCCACCAGTTTGAAACAAAACAAAATACCACCTTTCAACTGAAAGGAATACAGCCAGCAACAGCCACAGGGAATGGCAAGGAAATGGAAGTGCAGAAGCACGTAAGCTCTCTGGAAGAGTTTTTCAGTGTGGCCTAAATTCTTGAATCCAAAAGCCCCACGGAAGAAACAACTGAACACAGAAAACAGTAACACATGTCCAGCCATCTTTATTGTTAGGCAAATGGACCAAAACTTTAAAGACTCTAATTTTTCAAAAGGAAATTTCTCTTCATTTAAATGTCAAGCAAACATTAAGGGAAGAAGAAAAAAAAATGGTCTTTTCTTTTGAAATAACTCTGTTTTAAATATGTTTTTACTCAAGAAAGCTGTGCTTTTCCAAGGTCAGCTCCACTGGTCACCATCTCCTCTGCAACTCTTCCCTCTGCCATGCCCCTACCTAGCTGAGAAAGTAAGGCAGCAGAGAGAAGAAAGAAAACTCTTTCCACTCTGCTGTCTAGTGTGAAAACAAGTAGAAATAAGAGACTCATAACTTCACAGCTTGTAGATACAAATGCAGCTTACTAAATAAGTTTTTTTCCCCAGTACCACATCACACTATTTCAAGCAGACAGTATACACAGAAACAAACAGATTAATGATAATAACCAAATTTAAAACAAACAAGCCCCACCCCAGGGATTAATCACACAAAATATACAAGTAAGTGCATGTAAATAATGAAAGAGAGTATTTTTGAAGATCAGTAGAGTGTGCTTCTTTGATGAATACGTATCTTACATACTGTCACAAAAGAAGATGAATAAGAGTTGCTAATCTCCTTCCTCTTCTGGCCACTCACAAAATCCCTTCAGGCCCTGAGGAACTACAAACTTACTGAAAAAGTAATCTGAATTAGAACCTCTAGGTTAGAAAGCAATCCTAAAATCAGAGCATTGATAGGTGATTTAAAAAAAAAAAAACCCTCTGTTGTCCTACTATCTTGAATAATACAGAATAACCACAGTGGGCATGCCCAGCCTCTAACCTCCCCACAGTCACAGGCAAGAGGAAGGAACGGGGTTTGCAGAATACCTGCCTCACTAAACACCCTGTGATAACACTATCAGTTCTAATACAAAAGCCATCAGATCTATAGTGCCTCAGAGATCAGTTACTAATAATGTCACAGGCACTTGTGGAACAGTTATCAATGTGCAAATGTACAGTATTTGAAAAATAAATTACTGCTGTAATTTTAAAGGGGAACTTTAAAAAAAGGGGGGGAGGGAAGTGCCTATAAAAGTAACAATGCCTGTAGCTGCAGATAACTCTGAATAAAATAATAAAATACACCAACTAGGCACTTGGTAAGTTCTTCATGACCATGGAAAGCATGAAAATGTGCTGTTCTACACTGGATAGAGATGCAGGCAGGTTGAGTTTGAGCTAGCCACCCCATTTACTACTCTCCTCCCACTGTTTTTTGGCACCTAATTAGTTTGAAAACCCACCAGTATCAGCTGGTCAGCTTGATTCCTGATGCCAGACTCCAGTAGTGACCAGCCCAACCACCATCTCTTGTAGCAGACACACCAGAAAGCAGCCACCCTGCTGTACACAACCAGTCATTTATTGGAAGTGGCTCAGCAGGATGGTCCGCGATGAGCAGTTCTGCATGTTTCACTGTTCTTATCTTTCAACCCCAAATAAACCCACCCTTGCCTGTGGGTTTAAGGCAATATGCAAAAATAGTCTTTATGTGTGCAAGGAGGAGGAGAAGGATATGAGGCTACTGGGGAAAAAACTGCTCTGGCACTCACTGAGCTAAAAGAATCCCTGAAAAGAAAGTGCAAGCAAGTATGACCAAAGAATTTCCTATCAGCATTACTTCCAAACCTTCATGAAGACACTTGCAATATCTAATCTCACCATAAAAGCTAGCTTGGAAGTGGAAGGTGGCTCCTCCTATAAAAATCTAGCAAGTATGCCGTTAAACAACCTATGTTCTGTGTCAGCATTGAGTTACCTTGCATCTAAGTCCATATTTTACAGTTGTAAGTAGTAATTCTCTGTCTTCACACTGCCCAAATATGGCCCATCTCACTCATTACATGGACAATCCATTCTCACCGAGTACTCCACTTGTCTTTTACTGTCTTACATATTGGCCATATTTGCTGCAAACCAGCCACGTGCAGCTCTGAAGATAGGATGACCTTTTGCTGCTTCCACATTTACACACTACTTGCTCAATATACTAAAAGATATTGAAACATTAGAATCTGATTCTCACTTTAAAAAAAAATCTAAAGTTAAGTGCATTTCAAAAAGACACCTGTTATTTTAAGTACATAATCATGGCCCAAAGTGACAAAAGGTAAGAACCTAGAAAAATATTCATCCAATAGAACTGTCTAAATTTCAAAGTCTAACAATAGAATACATTAAAATAGGTTCCAATGGACAGTTTTCTGAAGTACTACCCTGGATAGTATTGCAGGGTTTTACATATGCAGAGAGTATTTCCTTGATTTCAAATTACTCAACTAGTCCAATTCAATAACTAGCCTAAAATCCAAGTGACCAAGTAGAACTTCAACACAGGAATGGTTGTTTTCATTTTCCTGTATACAAATGAAAAAGTAAGCATGACATGCTTGTCCTACTTTCTCCACTAAATTACCATGGAGGCTAGTATTTAATCTTTTTATGAAACTATATTCACATTTACTAATAAGTATTATCATAGGAATGTATATCTGAATTTTAATTGAAATATAAAATTATTTATTACATTATTTATACTTTCAAAAATTACTTACTGACTACTTCCACTGAAATTAGGAACAAAAATATTATTATATTAAAAAATTAACATTTTCCCTTTGTCCTTATCAGGAAAAGTTAAAAAAATAAGAAAATTCATGTTAAGCTATCCAACTGCTTATAGAAAAATCTATGAAAGTGCATTGTATAACTTTGTAAGAAAAAAAGTGTCATGAACTAAAAGGAACTTAGGAATGAATGTCTTAAGAAAAGGTCAAGATGTTTCAGGGCAAATATGAATCTAGAAATTTATTTTCAAGTAAATGCTAACAAATTGTTGTAAAATCTGGTTATTAGAAAACAATTTGACTTATATAAGTTCTCTGTACTATAGTGTAGTTTTACAGTTTTCAGACATTTCCAAAATAGGCAAGAGAGCATCATTTTACTTAATCCCCAAGTTCAAAGAAAAGGCACAGGTGGGCATAGGTCAGGAGCACTAATTAATCTGTAGTGCCTTTTTTGAGATGATCTAACATTTAAGGGCAGTTCAATGAACACCTATAAGCAAAACCACAGTTCTGATGAACTAAAGCCTCTGTGGAACAGACAGAGAGCATATCTAGAAGCCAGCTTCCAGACGCACACTGGAAACTCAAACTAAAGTATAGCTATTTAGCAACAACTCTTGAAAAAATTTTAATTACCTAGAAACACTAATTAAAATGTGATTAAACTCATTAGAACACCCCAGCTGCAGAGGCAGGAGCAGGATGATATAGTTCTCCATTCCAGTTTCCAAAGCCATCATTATGGCTTTGGAAACTGGAATGGAGAGCTATATTGCTGACCTTCCCTCTCCTGCAACCTTTTGCCACAGCTGTAATAACCTAGCCTTACTGTAGTCTTACAACTTTGACAATAACTGAGATTGAGACATCTGTTCAAAAAGCATCATTGCATCACACAGGACCAACAAAACATTTATACAAAATGAAGTCAATGAAGCTCTAAGTGCAAATCTCAGAACTGCTCCATCTTAGAGCACCTGACAACTATTCTTCTGATTTTCTTTCAAATTTGGTTGTGAAGAAAAAGCTTCCCCTGATTAAGAAATCAGTCTTAATACAAAATCCACACACATTATTATGGCCAGCCATCAACAGCTCCATGGCTCAGGAGCTGAACAAACTGAGGCTTTCTGAAACTGCACAAATCCTTGTGGATAATGCTGAGTAAGCAGCAGCAATCATTTACCACCACCGTACAGAGACAGCAGCAAGAGGGCACAACACTTGGACCACACAAAAACTGGCACTACCGGCTCTGCTACATATCCTTAAGGGCCTTCTCAGCTCATATATTTTTGGCAGGCCATGGATGCAAAACCAGCTCAGCAGACTATGTGAAACACGCATCATCTGAAACATAAAAAGACGACATTTTGCTGGCCCACTCCTAAACAATACCCAGATATTCCAAAACTTTAGTGTCTCTCAGTCTCCACAGCTCTCCTTGCACTAGAAAGGAAAATCCTTCCAAACTGAAGGAAAAAATGCAGATTTTTTTCTTGTATTTCCAGGAGAAAAGACACAAATCAAACTAACACCAGAGGGAGAGGGAGATCTGTCTCAATCTTTCTTTAAGCACAATAAACTGTGCTGCCTTATTTATTCTCCTCACTTTCAAGAAACTATGTCTTCTTTAAAATACCAGCTCAGAAAAATCTAGTCATGGACAATCAGCAGAAAGAATGTCACATGCAACGTCATAAAAGGACGAAAAAAACCAAGGTGAAACTTGCTCTTATTAATCTGCAGGAGGTGCTGGGCAGCTGCCAAGTTAGTTAATTCAAATACACAAACAAGTTAATGATGACCTGAGGGAGCAACACTGAATTTACACATTGAAAAAAACACCGTGCAGGAAAATACGAAGAAACTGAATGTACTCTATATGCTATTATTTCAAAAGCTCTTTAATTCACCAGATGGAACCTGTTTGGTTCAGAGAAGCAGAGGCTCCTCAAAGAATCCTAATGCAGTCCCCATTCCCATCGCAGGATTGGAATTTGCAACAGAAACTTCGAAGTAAAACTAAGGAGTCCCCTGGTTATAAGTGCTTTTGGAATACCCTATTATGTACCTTCTAGGGACCAAAATGCCTTATTGTGTTCAATAAGTTCACATGATCTAAACAAGAAATACTTTATTTTTTAAATTATCAGAGTGTAATAGAGAGACAAAACCATGACCTGTTGTGAGTTTCCACTCAAGCTATAGTTTCCATATTTTAATACCAACAGCGGAAGCCTGAATTCTCTAAAAAGGAAGGAAACATACTTGTTCACTCCTGGCTTCCAAGATGCATATGAAAGCATTTTGTTTTCCAGTCAAATGCTGATGGTAAGTAAAAAAATACTGTCAGCCTCTCTGAGAAGTGTGAAATTATCCACATTCTTAAAATGCTTTCAAAGTTAACTGCAGGAGAAATAAAAGGCATCACTTCTAGTTTCACAAGTAGACGGATCAGTTTACATCCTAAAGATGGTATCAGACTACTTATATAAACATGGGACAGAAACATCTACAAATCTACTGACAAACTATTCCTAAAATTTTTCTATCATGTTCCTGTTTAAAGTAATTCTATATTACATTTTTTCTGTTTTAAACAGTTCTCTAAGAACACCACAAAAAGCGAAAATGTCTTGCCACTTTGTTCCCACCCCCCTCCCCCCAAAAAATTATAACACTTCCCAGTTATCAGAAATATATGGTATGAACAGAATCAGTGTATGTCTTTTGCTCCTACATTCAACCACATTCATATGTTCCACTGCATTTTTATTTCATTTTGAAGATAGAGCAGAATGAAAACAGAACTGGTGGCTGTTTTATTATGAATCAACTATCTCCCCACTAAGTCAACAACCCGTCTGCTGAATGAGGAATTTCGGAATTCAGCTGCAATAAGAGATTCCTACATTGCATTGAGGACAGACTACTCAAAAAGAACTAGATCTTTCTGTCAACACAATGTTTATATCGTAGGACAATCTCAAGTACACTCAAAAACAAATAAACATTTTACACGCTGAATGATCACCCTCATAAAATAGATACAGACATTAATTATTGAAGCCTCCCTTTTTCCTTCTCACTGCTATGCCAGGCATTAAAATACTCCTTCGCTCAATTTGTTTTTAACGCATAGGCGTAAGTTGTACTTTGGGGGTTATAACTTTGCCTAGTACCTTAGAAGCAGCTGTCCCAATCATCTGTATTTCATGTAATTCAGATAATGATATAACAAACTTTGCTTTAGCAGCTGATAGAAGCACCCTAAAACGTTCTGCTGAGATCCTAGAAAGGTACACCTCACCTAATGACGCCATCAGACTCCTCCACACTTTCTAAATGTTTCCATCCATGTAGTTTTAGTTGTGCACAGACTCAGCTGTCATTCAGAGGTCAAGTTCATTTGTCACAAATCAGTGGTGGTATAATTGGCTTGTAGGAATGAAAATTTCTTAAAACAATACTTAAAATATTATTTTAGTGAGTTTAAGACACCCACACTTGTCTCTGCAGGCACTCTGCAGTCATCATCAAGTCTGAACCACAGCGAATACAACAATTACTGGTCTTGCCTGACAAGCATCTGTCCCGATTGCCATCACATGGTGTAGACAGAAGAAAGGCTCAACAAAACCTTGTCACCTTCTTGCACACTCTATAGCTGTCTTTTCAGTCCTACCAGAACCAACGAACCCAGGGTTAACAGACTATTCCATTCCACTGGAAATGCTTGATCTCAATTCTTCTGTGACCACTTTGATGTGATACTTTATGGAAAAGGAAGTTTAGAAAAATAAAACACCTGGGAAAGTAACTGACTTGTATTTTAGTATAAAATTACCAATACCTACCACTTATTTTCAGTCACCTAAGTTTCTACAAATCCAGAATGTATCTACAATCACTTCCACCACTACTGTCGCTGTTTTGCTGCTTTTTGATCCACTTGTGAATAATGTGCACACAGAAAGCCAGCTTTGTGTCCTCAACATGAAAGCAAGTCACTGATAATCTCAAATCGTCTGGTGACCCAAGCCCACCAATTCACATTTACCCACTGCTGGGAAAGGATGACACCACCTTCCTCCTCTTCATCCAACATTGAACAGGAGATGAAAACAGTAACTAAGGAAACACCCCAAACCACTCAATACTTAGTCGCAGTGACAGTCCATGAAGTACAGAATCCTATCTTCAGGAGAGCCAGCTCAGAGTATCTACTAAATGCTGAAGATGACAAGTAAAAATTATTTCCTCCCCCACCAATGAACAGCACAGCATCCACCTGGGTCAGACTGACTGGACTATCACCACTAACACTGACAGATTTGTAAAGCTCCTTGTTGAACCCTTTTTTTGACTTTTCACAATATGTTGTGAAAATAAGTTCTATTACGTATGTAAAGCATAAAGCATTTTTTTGCATTGTGTTCAGTACCCCAAATTCTCAAAATTGTGAATAAATAATTTCCTATTAATTTCCTCCCTTTCATGTCCTCCTTCAAGCACCTCTATTTTAAACCAAAATTAGTTTCTTTACTTTTATTTTCAATGGAGCAGCCATTTAATGATACTGCCTGTTATCTCTCTTTTTATTATATTGGCTAAATATCTCAGAAGATTTAGAATTCCATCAGTCCAAGGAAAGAAGCAAATGTTCAAGCATTTACAAAATGTTGGTGGGAAGTAATTTTGCCCAGGATTTTGAAAACAGGCTGTAGATTTTTTGATTTTGATTCTGTCTGTACAGAAATTCAGAAACATCGCAACATTTCAGCAAGTATGTGGGAGGCAGGGCTCAACCTGCCCATACACAATAACTGGGTCACAGAATTCAACACCCATCTCATCATGAGACTTGCAGCGGGTGATGGAACAGGGACACATGCTCTACTTCTGATTACAAGACACTGCATCTCTTTTGTCTTCCTTGAGCAGGGAAAAACAATGAACCCACAGCCCCACCACCTGCTGCAGTTATCCTAGTCTCTCAATTTTTCAAGCCAAGCATTTTCCTGTCATCCAAACCTCAAAAGTGGGCATCTTCTTCATGGTGCAATTCCAAAACAAGCTTTCATAGTAGTGTATGTTAAAAGAAAAGTTTGTAAAGCCTAAGATGTGCATATACACATTTTTCTGAGCTTATGGATGAGAGATGACATCACAGTGCCAAGTGCAGTAACTCCAAATTACATATGAAAATGATCATAAAGAGAAAAACTGTGATGTGAATAACAAGGTACATCAGCTATGAAAGAAACATATAAATCCCCAGTACTTTAGTATTACATTTAAGCAGAGATGTCTAAGTCTGTTTTCCCTGACATCTGTTGAATATGGCAAAGAAAATGCAACATCTTTACCTGCAGCTTGTGAACACTCTAGAATGCAACAGCCAAGACCATTCAGTGCAGAAAGCTGTCTCTCCAGAGTACTTTTTATTCATGTCATAACAAGGAAATTGTTACTTTGAAACAAACCAAATTCTGACACACATAAGATCTAACTTAAAATCCTAGAGCTACTATTTGACACTTTCTATAATGTTTCTCTAATGTTTTTCCTATTTAGGAAAGCAGATTTTACTAAGTTCATATATTAAACAACAACTCTGTCACATAAAGTCCTTCAAATTTAATACCTCCTTAAGCTAGTCATTATAAGTTGCGCATTACAATCACTTCTTGACTCATCTAGAAATAAATACCATATTGAAAAAAGGGCTAAGAAACACATTTAAGACAGCAAATTTCTAATGGGAAACAGAATACCAAGAGATAAAGAATTCAGAATGCTCATTAAAATGAAATATGCCTTCTGCAATTACTCAATAGGAAGCTGAATTAGTCTATTCACTGAATCTAGCAAATTGAGTTTGCCTTCTTTTCTCTGAATTCTATTAATATACAGACATGGTGATACAAAAAGTCTGCACATGCACTTGGATCCATTTTTATTCTGTTTTGAACTGGAATGTCTCGTCTTTGCCAATTTATTAACAGAGACAGAAATGTGACTATTTCTGCCTTTCTCTAGATGGATCTTCTTTCATCTGTCCTACACATTTATCCCTTTGTGACCAATTCCTGTATAAATTGGTAAAAGTTTATACACACTAAAAAAAAATTAAGAACCAGGCATTTTTATATGACTGTTCAAAAGCAAATTAGAATATTCCTCTGTCTGGTTTTTGTTTTGTTTCTTGGGCCTTATATAATCATAGCTTCTAGTACAATCATGTCTTTGTTTATTTTCTCTACATCTGATCAATCTCACTATTTGAAAAATGCAAGTTAATTTCAACTTGGAAGTTGTTTGTATTGCTAAAGTAATTATGTTCTATGTAAGAAAACATTCAGGCACTTAAGTCCTTAGCATCTGTAACTAACACTGCAGCTTGTGACTTTAGATCCCCACAGGAAAGATTTGGGTTGAAAGCATTGTGTATTTGGTCAAGAGTTTCAAGATGCCTCCTTCAGACTTTTACTTGTGATTAAGATGTAATTCGAGGCAACTACACACTACCCACCTGCAAAAAGCTAAAAGAGTTTTAACTGCAGCTATGAAACTAAGGTATGTCTGCAAGTTACAGTGCAGGGTTACTTGGAATCCAAAGCAGCAGCATGCTCTGGCAGTCAGAACACAACCACCCAGCCCCGTGCCCTGACTGAGGGACTGCTGCACACAGCAGACACAGAGATCTCCCCTCAGCACCCCACTGCAGAGAACAAGTCACCACTAAGCTGCAGTCAAGCTGCCCTCTGGCTTAGGATACTCTGTGAGGGAAAGCTTCAAGATGTTCTCAGGAAGATCTGAAGGCAGTCACTAAGGGCTGACTGGAGCTGGACACCTATGCATCAGCAGGTTACTGGTGACTTAATGACAGGCAGGACAGGAGCAGACTTTGAAGGAAGGTCTGGTACCCTATATAGAACTCACCTAGAAAGAAGGATCCTGCAGAATAAAAAAAAAGAATGATATGATACAATCAGCAGTCTTGGAAATTCTTTGCAGCAGAATTCTGTTTCAGAGAGAAGCACAATCAGATCTTGTGTATTACAAGAACAGAGAATACATTGTGGCAATTGACAAAAGATATTATGCCATATTATTCCATAAGAAAGAATATATCCTACAGATAGTACTATAGGATTTGAAGTTACTAAGACTTAAATATAGCCTTGACATGATGCTGAATTTGGAAAATATTTTCCTATTTATGAGCTCAAGTGAGTGACAGAACAATGGCATCATTCACCAAAAATCATGAAAGGACATAAAAGGAATTTTCAAAATCGTAATGACATGATGTTATGAATAGTATTATTCAAGAAAACAAGCTTTTTAAAGTGTTTCAAATAATTTACTTGAAAACCAGAAGTAACACTACCAAAATACTTTCCACTGCAATTTAACATTATTTTTTTAAAATTTCACAGTATATATTCAGACATTGAAAGCAATGAAAAATTTACTTTATGTTTTTGTAATTGATGCAATTGCAATTTTAACTAGTGACCCTATGTCAGAATAATTAATCTTAAAATGGCAACGTATCAAATCCAGTCTTGAACAAATGATTGTGCAATCTGCACCCCATATGCTTTAAAAGGTGAAACTGCTAGTGATTATCCAGGAAAACAACACACAAATAATTTAGCTTTTCTAAATTAAACTTAGGTTTATGCACAAAAATAAAATTATAATGATTCATATTATTACTAATACTATTTTTTAGCTTTTCATTGAGCTTAACAACATGGTAAAAAAAAACATGGGGTTTTCCTTCCCTCTACACAAACTACAATTCATTACCTGATTTTTTCTGTACCCCAACGGATCAATTAATGCAATGCTTTCATCTCCTATTGTCACCAGTGAGTGAGCAACTGAAAAAATAGAAAGAAGCCCTTCCATTAAAATAATCTTAAAATAGTATCTGTCCAAAAATATCCACTTCAATTTATAAAAAGTCCTAGTGCCTTCAAGTAATGATTTATTGAGGAGGATGCCACTGTAGCTTCTAAGTTAAGACTGACATTTGAGTAAGACACACCCAGGCACAAGTATATCAAACTGGAGTAAGCCTGGTTTTCCAAGAAGACAAGAAAGGTACTTCTGTCATCACATAAAATCTGGAAAGCAGGTTTTTGGTACTCCATTCATTCCATTGAAAGCAACGCACATTCACAAGAACTTCTAAAACAATGTTTTTCAACTAAAACCACTAGTTCTGCTCCTTTTTTGATAGTTTCTTTTTTCAGTGTTTTCATTATGGATATTAGGAGATCAAAGTATTGAACTGTCATATCAAGGAACAGAACCAGCTCTCCCCCAGACAACTTCCTTCACAGTTAGTCCTTTGGAGAATCTGTCAAGTTAATCACATTTCTCAGTGCAAGGTAGACATTGCCCAACTTCTTTGAGATACCCTGACAAATAGCTACTCCTGCCTTCCCATCCAAGGAACCACACAACATCCATTCTGAGCAGCAACAGAGAGGATTCTCTTTCCCAGTCACCTCCTTGCCAATGCCTTAATAAAGGTACTATCATGTTCTTGCCCCACTTCTTTCTTCCCACTAGAAACAGAACAGTGCTTAGATCATCACGATCCTTTATCTACCACTCTTAAGAGAAATTCAGTTATAGAGTTCAGACCAGATCTTTCTTGCAATATATTCTTCAGTCTTAAAGAAAACACACTATTTTGAGACAGTATCCTGAAAGACAGCTATGGTATTAGAAAAACAACTGCACATCAATAGTATTATCCTTCTTTACCCATGGCAGTAACATCCACAGTACAGGTGCTCATTGCTTTTAGTAATTTCAGTGCTATCCAAAACAGGACTGAACCCAGAAAACTCAGCAATGCTCACTGGCTGAAGCAGAAAGAAATGTCTTCTAACTTTCTACTCCAGAGTGCCAGAACAAATGATTGTTGGCTGCATAATGCAAGCCTTAGCCTAACGTTCATGCTTACATCTGCTATTCTTCAGCTGTCAGACTGAAGATGAACACCAATACACAACTCCACTAAAGCTGATTTAAATGCAAATGAGAACCAGCCAACATGCAGAGGAATAACAAGCTTCTGAAAAAAACCCACTTATCTCAAAAACAAAAATGATGTTCCAGAGTGTTTCATGTTATTCCTTAAAAGCATTTGAACTGAATATCAGCAAATACCAGCTCATGAAAGAAGATTTAAGTAAAAAGGTGTGTGCTAACATTGTAACTGCTTTCTGACTTCCGAACAAAACTGAAGTAGAACACCACCACTTGAAATATTTAATTAGGGAGGACATCTAAATCTCATACCAAATTTCCTTTCACCAAAACCTCTCTATCCTCAACATTACAGTAACTTCATTTATTCTTAATATTAACAGGTGCTGTTTTAATTCAGTGCCAGAGACAGGATAGGACATAAGCATAATATTACATTTGGAAACATGAGTGAAATTTGGCAGAAGCTGCCATGTTGAAGTATCTCAGACACTGCACATGTGCTCCTTGCTGTGAACTGTGCCAGCTATGAAAACTAAACCACTTTAAGGTAAGATGTCTTGCAGATCAAATGTATGGACTGCCCTTTCTTCATATTCCACGCAATACAGGACACAAAAATCGATCCCATAATGGCTGTCTGGGCACAGATTGTTTCCTTCTGCTTTACAGCCAACACCAAAACTGTGCAATCATACCAGTGTTAAACATGTTTTTTTAATGAATTCTGCTTCATAGCACCCAGGAATTGTATTTTTAAAGAAGTCACTCATGCATGAAGAAAATCATTGTCTCACACTGAGAAACACAGATGATTTAACAGGTTGGAGCTAAAAAGCAGCAGTTAGCATGGTTATTTTAATTTTTTTCAATGAGGAAAGTTCTTCCCATTCTTTTTTCACTTTCAAGCTAAGCAACTCTTTAAGAGGCAAAGTTGACTAAATTTCAGTCTATTACAACTTTGCCGAGGTAGAAGAAACTTTCAAGGGTTATCACACAGGGAATCAAAACAACATAGAAAAATGCAAAGAAAGAATTTTGAATTATTTTTAAGTCTAGCAGTAAGTTTCCCAGCTAGGTTACCCGCTTCTAGGGTCTCCCATTGAATGCAATCTTGCCTTCTTTAACTGAGCAGAGTAGGACCTTTTTTTTGCAAAAATATTATGTTACCACTTAGAAACAAAAAAAAGAAATTATTTAACTTTGCAAGTAAATTCACAGTTGGGTTTTCCAGTAGAGCCAGCAAATATAGAAAATATATTTTATTTATTTTAAACCATAACAGCTATAAATTCCTGTTTGTTTTCCTGTATCAGGATTAAAAATCACATCTGTCTTCGGAAAAAAAAGGTATATACATGTGGATTTAAAAAAAAAAAAAAAAGGAGNAAAAAAGGAAAAAAAAAAAAAAGCCCGGAGTTGAAACAACTCAAATTCCAGAAGTGATATGATCAATGATGGCCATTACTATTCCATTTTCTTATTATAGTATCTCAAATTGTTAAAAAGTGTTCTGGTCAAACAACTGCTAAAAATATTAAATTAGAATAAAAACAGATTGTTTAGATGTTGATTTTCCTGCTCTCCAGTTGCAGAATTGCTTTCCTGGGAAAGCAAAAAGAATTGAATCTGTGTTTCAAGAGAACACCTGATACATCAGCCTGCAGAATACTTTACAAAGGACTGTGGTATCCTCCCTGAGGAAGCTGCCCATGGCACTTGGGGACATTGCTTTGAGGAGAGCACGGTGGTGCAGGGTCAAGGGTTGCACTCGATGACCACAAAGACCTTTTCTAAGCTGAACAATTTGATGATTCTACGACACAGTCAGAAATGTATGGATTGATGGATTCCAGACAGTGGGCAAGAAGTCTGAACCTGCAGTCCCGTGATTAGATCCCCTGCCTATACATGAACCACTGGCTTATGGCACTCTGGGAAGAGAAAAATGTGGACTTGAAATCCCCCAGGTTGAGAAGGACCCCAGAACAAGGCCTCCTACTTCTTGGACTCATCAGTTAATTAACTGCTAGTCCACTACCTGTAAGACAGGTCCCAAAAGCATCTTCCTAAGAGAAAACTGCAAAAAGGGGAATGGGATTTATATTCTGATAAATGTAGGGGTGATACGAGTGTCTAAGGTATACCCTGGTTTCCTCCCAACCAGCTTCACTGTACCAGGGCTCCACATTACAGATGTCAAATTCTAATCAGGAAATCACAATGTCATCATTGCATGGTCCTTAGATAACTGCCTCCATACTTTCTTAGCCAGAAGCCCGATTGTTATGAGCAGCAGTGTTGAACATTACAAGGTTTATGTTCTTTGACAAAACCTGGGACATAAAACCTTCCACTGCATTTTAAACAGTCTTTGCTTAATTTTTTTCAACACAACAGCCTTTAGGATTTTAAATGGGAAGAAATTAGGTCAGGTCTTCCTACTGAAGCTTTTTAAAATTTTAAAATAGCTGAATTTTGAAAAAATGTATCTGTCTTTTACACCTCCCATTAATATCTTTTGAATATAAATGTCTGAAGAGCCCACTGATTTACTGAGAGCCTTACAAGTGGCAAGTGTCCATAAATATCAGTCAGAAAAATATTTAAAATATATTATATTAAATATTTAATATATTATATTAAAATATAATTCCAGGTTTTGATTCCTTTGTCACAGATCTGATTTATCTTTGATCACATATTTTACCAGTAAGCCGTTAAAAATGCACAAAGAAATTGTCTGTGCACAGATCAGCCACGGAATACTGATGTGAACATTTAACAGCCTAAGGAAAAACACAAAAAAACACAATATGGAACCCACACACTTGAAGCAGTCAAACATCTGCCTGCCTTTCAACACCACTTTCACAGGATTGTCTACATTCCTAAATCAGAGGATATACCGCGAGCCCCTACTGTTTGAACAATCTTGCTACTCGAAGACAATTTTCAGAGAGTTAAAAATACAAAATTTTCTATCTGTGTTTCTGGAGGTGTACTGCAATAACAAGGAAGCTACTATTCATTTCTTTTATCAACACTGGTACAAAGAATAAGACACACCCTTCTCAGGGAACTGGAAAAACCTGTTAAGTGAAAGCTGAAAAGTCTCCAACTACCCATTCCTTCATTTTGCTCTACTTTCAACAGAACTGAGGGAGGCTGCAAGGACTTGGCCTTAGCCTAACAAAAATAAATCTGAGCAGAAAAGCAAGGGCTGTGTATAAAAACACTGAAATAATTTTAAAACAGTAAGAAAAATCTATTTAAAATAAAAGGACATTCTTGGCACAAGATTGTTACTAACTGATGATGAGTAAATTTAGGTTGAACACTGTAAGCACCTTCATCATGTTGAGGAATTTAGCACTGGAAGAGGCTTCTAGTTAAAATAGTGAGGGGAAAAGGCTCAGCTGCTTTTAAGACAGCGCTCCATATGTCTATGTCTGTATGACATAAAGCCTACAAGAGCATGAAAATAAACTTGATGAATAGGCAGGTTCTTTCCTGTCCCACGTTCCTAAAAGAAAAACATCAAGCAAATAACATAATTCTGATACAACTCTAAGATATAACCATCTGTCAGGCAATACCCCAGAATAATTACACCACAGAAAGCTAAAGCAGATATTAATACCACAGCAGGAAAAACTTTGCCAAGAAAAAACTTCACAGAGTATCTTTTCATAAATGTCTTAGACCCATAACCTCACTTCTCATAATTTCATGTTGTCTCTGCAGAAAGCACACCTCTCATGCAGTACTCACAGATCTGAAAGAGCTCAGGTTATTTGGCCTCCATGCAATCAGGCAGTCCTATGATGTGCACCCTGAGCATTCTGCACCCACAGCAGATCATCTTACCCCAAACAATATGACATCTAGTATGCTCAACAGGCTTTTTATTTGATACAACCCTTACTATCTTCATCTCAGGCAGGAGGAGCCCGAAATGGCTTTGCTGTTGAAAGGTTCAAATTGCCACTTTTGTCCTCATGTCATTAACCAGAAAAACCACAGCAATCGTGAAGGTCTACAACAATTGGTTAGACATGAACAGTCACAGAAATAACACATTCTATTAGACTAACTTTTATAACTTGAAAGTGCAGACAGTCTTTCAACTTGCTTGATATTCAGAGATATATCCCTATCCCTTGCAAAACTGTTGTGGTTAAAGCCATGAAAAGTTTTTCAGAACAAGAATAAAACTTGTGTCCGAGCCACATAGCTTCTGTAAATTAATCTCAATCTGTATTTTTCTTAGCTTTATTCTCTTAGCAAAGCACAGAGCATGGTAGCTGCAAGACAGCATTACAGTCCATTTTCAGTTTGTTTATATCACACCACAGTATTTTCCTACCATTTTAGTTCATCTGCTTATAACAGAATACCAGTGCTTTTTAACCCTATCATCCAAACAGCATACACTCTTTTATTCACTGTGAGAGCCGAAAGATCTGATTTATAGTATATTCTAGACCTATGACTGCATAATTCAAAGAGGTTTGAAAAAACGTGTGCTGCAAGATACCACAAAAGACCTCCCATTAGCCCTGCTGAAAATAAACAGACACATTTTAGCTGACCTACCCTACTGACCTCAGCAAGCTGGTCCTTAGCGGCAGATGCCAAGCTCCAATGACCACTTTCACATCTTTGTTGCAACTCCACATCAAGTCTTTGATCATTTTTCATCTGGAAGTACCAAATGGATTTCTGCTTCTTGGCCTCTATACAGCCTCCTCATAATCCACCAGCTGATCTCCCTTGTACCATGCAGTGGGAATACACAACTCAACTTTAGCTGCATTTCTCTCCATCACATATAGAAAAGGGTACAGTGGATACTGCTAAGATAAATTTCAGTTAAGTGTTTGTAGATCATTTTGATTATTTTGCCATAGTGTTAGATGGCAAAATACAAAACTACAACAATATAATATATATGGCTTCTAACAAATATTGACATTCACCAGTCTGATACAAAAGCAAATAAACTGGAGGATGAAATCTACTTGAACTGGTTTTCATTTCTCTAAATATTACAAAATTGTAAATACAAGAAATTGCTTGAAGTATAATTCATTTTTGCAGAAACTTACCTTAAAAGTGGAATAAAGTTACCAAGAATATTTTGTATCACAAAAGGTCTTTCCCTTAAGGAAGGTATTAAAAAAGGCAACCAAACTCTTCAGAAACACTGTAAGCACTGCAAAGCATACAAATGGAAAAGCTGTCTATACAAAACTAACTTACAGCACCCAGAAAATATGCAGATGTTAAGAACTGCACCCATCTCAAAATACTCTTGCTTTGTGTCTTCTGCTTCTTCTAAACTGCACACACAAACAATTTACAGAATTCCTTTTCAGATATTCTGATTCCTCTTCTACACTCACCTCTGGTCGATTTCTAGACAACCTGAATTATTTTGCTATGTCATTGCAATGACAGCAAAGGAATGCTGTGTCCCAAGTAGTACAGCCATTTTTTAGTATATTATTTTGAAACAATACTTTCTGAAATACTGTCTTTAGAAATATGACTAGGGAATCTCAGGAATAGTTGTTTATGCTAGGCTAATAATCACAAAAACTGGCAGTTTTTATTGGCAAGGTTCTTCTTTCTTCATTTATATTTAATTCCGAGTTTGTAGGACATTCTGGGAGCTGGTTCAACCGCATGCCAAGTCATAAGCCAAAGACTCCTATGAAAATAGGAGAAAATAGGTCAGATCAGGAACTCCCTGATAAGACATCAGCAACAGAGGAAGAAATCTGCCTCACTTTGACTGCCAGAACACAGCCCAGTTTAGCTACATGAAGGAAACGTCTCAGCATCACTTAAGGAACTACTACAAGGAGAAGCCCCAGCTAGCCTGACAGTAATGTTTGTTCTCTCTTCAGCACTGTCTAACAAAGAAAAGGAAACAGAGAACAAACACTATGCCTCCTGACAATGCAACATACTGATTGGGAACCACTGACCTAAGCTGTGGTACCACTACATCAATTCATGTGAGGGCTGAAGCCAGTTCCTTACCTGGTGATCCGAATAGCTCATCCCATGACCCTTTGGAAACAGGCTTTTATTTAAAGTTTTTACCATCCATCTTTTGTTACAAGATTCCTGTAGGATCCAGTGCATTAGATGAGCTTTTCCTTTACCTTTACTATTTCCAGGACTATCTCTCTGTTCCCTTCCAGTAGAAGTTCAGAAAAAAATTTCTTCTGAAACGTGTTGATTCTACTAGAAGAATAGCAAACATCTGACATTTTCCTTTCTGTTCCTCATCACTCACTCTTTCTGCTTTTTTCCCCTGGCCTGAGAAAGGTTTCACTGAAGAGGAAGGTGGGGAAGACTCGTTAGTGAGAAAGGTTTGATGCAACAATCATCTGAAACTCAAGGTCAAATGTTTCCCTTGGTAACAGCTGCAGATGCACACAGATACTTACACACATTCAGCCTCCTTGCAGTGAGGACTGCCTTGTACTTATATATCATGAAAGAATTTTTTGTACAGTAGATGTGCATATGAGGAAGAGTTTATGCATAGAAACATCAAACCCTCCCCCCTCCCCCCCAAAAAATATTATCTAACTACAAAGAAGAGAAAATATGTAGTTTCTCTTGCATTTGTTACTTCTAGTTTCCAGATTTGTGAGTGGATCTGCAACATGGAAACACTGGATTTTGGATTACCTTTCCTATTATAACACAGTAAAAACATCACAAGATTTAGCACAAGGTAATTAGACTTTAGGCTGTGGCATGTTCTTACTTCTCCATTAGGAAGGCAGGCTATGTGTGCCTGTCACACACACCCATATCAAATCCCATATTTCTAGTCAAGCATTCAAGTGGGGAGATAACATCTTGGCTTACTACTCAAGAATGGGTTTTCAAGAAGGAATGCTCATATTATTATTTACTAATTCAGAACAATATATTATTTAATGCCTCTAAAAAGCATTCCAAGAACTACAAGAGAGATCTATTTCTTTCCAAAGGCAGCAAAATATATACAGAGGAAGATACATATTCTCTTAATTTCCACTATTCTGGAGATGATATAAGGAACAACAGTAGAGAGACATTAACAGCTTTTAAATCAGAATGAAAATCTAGCCCTGCTTCAGAGAGAAGGTGACAATATACTTTTGATTTGTGTGTGATGGGGAGCACATGGGTTGTAAGGCCCACACTAACTACAGGGCACAAAGGGAAAGTTTAGCCCTTTGCTCAACTGTCCTGTCAAATGCACACCTGAAAATAAGAGAAATCAGCATTTGAATTTGATGTGCCAGTGAATGAGAAGCACCCCAGTGCAAGGACAGGGATGAAGATGTCTGGCCTCTGTAGTGAGGACACTGTCCTTGTAGCCTGGGAGCCGGGGGCAACAGAAGCGTGCTGGAATCCTGCAGACAGACCGCAGCAACTCCAACCACGCCTGTGCAGGCACTGGAAGAAAGACACACTCTTATTTTTATCCCACTGCTGAGTGACCTTATGAGCTGCAAATTAGCAGCTAAACAAATGTCTAACCGTAAGTATTACACACAAGATGAGATTTGCTTTTAGATAACTGAGGATAACTAAATTTATTATTTAGATCTTGACAATGTGGGCAAATGTAAGAAATCTCAAAACATGTAGCTGCTCTGACACAGTAGAAACTGTTCATACAAACACACTGAATAGACACAGAAGGTCCAATTACTTAATACTTCCCTGTTACTATGGTTTGTTAGTGTTAGACCATATTAATATGCGTGCATGCTTTCTTGCAAGGAATCCGGAGATATTCCATTCATATTACCAAGATGATTTTTTCATAGAATCATAGAATGATTTGGGTTGGAAGGGACCTTAGAGATCACCTAGTTCCAATTCCAATGCTGTAGGCAGGGATACCTCCCACTAGATGAGGTTATTTAAAACCTCATCCAACCCAGCCTTGAACACTGCCAGGGATGAGGCATCCCTAACTTTTGTTTTTTCTTCCTGAAGTACCCATCATCCCAATTGAACAGCTTGTGAAAATGTACAACACACCTCGTGGCACTACATGTCACTCTAGACTTTCACCTGTGATGACAGCAGGTTTGTTTTAATAAGCTGCAGTGTTTTGACAAGTAATGCATGTGTCTATTGAACCGATACATACATTTTAAATATTAATGCTATATCAAAGTTAAAAAAAAGCTTTAGAGAAGACAGAGTAAGTGATTTAATAAGGTGGGACATTTAACTCCCTGATGTAAGTTAGCAGCACTTAAAATGGTGAGCTCAGTCCTTGGATAAAGAAACCAGAATATCTCTTGTTTTCTTTCAAGTGTAATTGCTATCATCCATAGGAAGTCAAAACAGCTATCTGGAATTCATTAAATAGTGTTGTAGAGCTGAAAGTCTGAGGAGCAAAATACAAATTCAACATTAATGAAATGACATTTACTCAACAGCCATCACCAATTACACACGTCCACCTACACAACAAATCTACAGAATTAAACACTGTATTACAATTGCTGTCTGCCTCTATTCACAGAGCAGTTAAACAGAGTATTTACCTAAACCTATCTTCCTACAGGATGCTTTAGTTCTGGACCAAAAGAAAAAGCTAACACCACCTTTGGTTTTTTGAGGCAGAAGTGAGCCACTGGGGATGGAGTTACTGGGCTAAGACGATCCATCTTCATACTACATATGTTGGTTATGTTTCTCTGTACTTTTTTTCAGTCAGGTAAGGTGGTAATAACCAACCAGAACTGATTTGGGTCACACACACCCCAGACAAATCTTCTCTAAATATGAAAAGAGAAAGAGCATTTGGCAAAATTTCTTACATTCCCTTGGTATTCTATGACTTATTAAATATAATTAGCAGATCAGCCAGCTTCTACTGTGAGAAAAGGTTACTGAGTTCGCAAACCTTTCCTAACAGGTATTACCTAAGACTCTTGTGCTTAGGAGGAACGTGTGGGCTCTTTTTTTTTTTTTCAAAATCCAAATAATTGTGATATTAATGCCTGCACATGACTTTTTAAATCAGGTATCTATAAAAAAAAGTATGTTTTACAACTCTGCTAGAAGATCTTTCTGTACCTAAAATATTTAAACTCTTCTTCCACAGCCATGTCAGTTGAAGAGTCTTCTTTTCAAACAAATTTCTGTATTGGTTTCTAACATCCTTCTGTCCCCATCCCAAGCTTTTTTCCCTTTGGAAATTAAGTATTAAACAGTCTTCATGTATCAATGTGAACAAGTTTAATAAAAGGCCTTAATGAGAAGGAATCTTCATTATCTTCACTAAGTAATAAATGCACGTCATGAAATCAAGAGTTAAGATACTGTTTAACACAGTACATAGTGTTAGAAAAGTTTCCATAGCTTCTGGGAAGCAAAAGCCTTCACAGCTGGCACACTGAAGTTTTCAACTTTTCTTCAGCTGTCAACCTCATCATTTGACTCTCAGAAAGTCACTTGTAACTTGTCCCTTTTAACTTCCATCCTCCAGTAACTGCCTTGTGAATCCTTCCCTTCCTGGCACTCACAGCAGAACTCTGTAAATCTAACTGCCCAGGAAGACATTTTCCTCCACTGCTGCAGTCCAGAAATATGTGCTATTTCCAGTGAGAGTTTCTCCCTCAGACTGGCTGACAGCATGCCCACCATCCACTAGAAGCAACATCTTCCAGGATCTCTTAACAGATGGAGACTGCAACAGCATTCAACCACCTCCACGTGCAAGTTGCAGCCATGGTTCTAAACAAAGGAAAACATCAGTGGAAAATCACAAAAATCTGTTTGCTGGACAACTGACCTCTATCTTGCCTCAGTCCTCAGCTGCTGCACATGATTTTGGCTCTCCATTTTAACCATCAAGATTTCTTGAAGCCAGCCAGTCTTCCCCGGGAAGCACCCAGGGTGTCTCGCCAGGTCCCACGGCACAGACACATGACTCTCACAGCAGTCAGATGAGGGACCAAAGACACCCTTCAGCACTTGGCTCAAAGCATGCCATTCACAGTTTTATCCTCTGAGGTTTGCTTGCCATTTCGATACCCTTGCTCAGACTGGTGGAGGCAGCGGGAAGGTGGTCCAAGTCACTGTCTGTATCATATTTCAAACACTTCACAAGCTTTCAAAGCAGGGAGTCATGCACTGCAGCTCAAGCAGGGCCCTTTCAGACTTGTCGTGCTGTAGTACTTGTAGTGCCATTTCGATACCAAGACAAAGTTTCTAGCACATATAATTCTGATGTTATTAAAGTCACAAATTTGGATCCTTGGAGAAGTAACCAATCTTTGAATAAGAAGCCTACAAGCTCTGTGTGTGGTACAGACTGGATGTTCCCGTCCCCATCAGAAATGAAATGCTGGAACTGAAGTTACAGGTTAGCTCGATGTGTACTGGAGGTAACACAGATTTACTGAATCAGCTAACCTTGGGAACTAGGCAGCAAAAGGCTTCTTTCAGGGTCTTTGGGATTCCCAGATGGCAAGAGAGCAGCAGTGTGAGGACAGGGTGTGCCCCGGGCAAGGCAGCTAACAAAGGGCTGCTGTTTGTCCTGGTGGGAGCAGCCCTAACTGCCTTGGGCTGGGAGGAGGGAAAGCATTAAGGGGAGGAGCAAGGATTTTTAGATATGATTTAGACTAGAGATTTCACAAGTTCATTAACCTTTAGCATTCATTCACCTTAACTAAGTAGCAAGTTGCTCAATGAGAGGATGGTTTTGGTCACCTCTCCAGCCTTGCTAGCTTCAAGATGATGCAGCTGTGGTGTTCCCCCTTCCAGCTGCACACTGCACTTACAATGCAATCCTAACACAGGAATTAACTGTGTTCACAGCTTCCCAAATGACCCAGACTACAATGAGATAACTAACTGCTCATGAACAGCTATTCATTGAAAACGTCAATCACAGTATCTGTTAAGCCATTGAAAATCTTCATTACTGTATCTGTCAAACCTCTAAAGAAATTCGGGACTGTTTCTTTAGATTCAGAATTAGACCAGATTTAGTTCTTGTTTTCCAACTCTCCTGGATCATGATAAATAAGCAAGGCTTTTTATCAGCTGAACTTGTAAGGTGTTTTCTAAAGCCACAAAAAAAAAAAACAAAACCCTCCATATGCCAGTTGAAGCTTCTGATTCAGTCACATCGATGTGTGAAATAAATATACTTCACTCTCACGTATAATTAGCAATGTCAAGTCTGTTTCTTTAGATAGCATTCATGGCATATTGCCTGTGAAACAGCAGCTCTGCATTTCGTATCTGAAACTACATTGTTCCTCTCATAACAGCTTCACTGGCTAAACTAAATTCAAAACAATACATTATGAAAGCAATAAAGGTTCTCTATGCTCTTTTTATAAATGGATGTGTGTAATTTCAAATTCTGAGACACAATTAGTAGCTCTGAACAGTCTTACTCCACACCTAAATTTGCTACACAATTTATAATGCAACATGTTTCAAAGTCAGTCACCACTAACTGTTGGCTGTATTTGCAACACTTTGCTACTTTTTCAAAACTTCTATCATACATCATAAAATAACATAAGAAAATTTAGTCATTCTTGACCCAAAGAAGAGGCTGTCTTTCCAAGACAATAAAGCAGTACGCAGTTACACAACACACAATACTTACACCACAAAATGGTACAACACTTTCACAACTTTACTGATTAGCACTAAGCATGATATGAAATCATTCTTGGTCTTTAATACTGATCTACACACATCTATTTATTGCTCAGGATGGTAGAAAACAAGCAACAGCCTAAATCAGTATCAGAAAACAATAAGCAAGAGTCATCACAAGGGAGTCCTACCTGGATAACTGTTTTCACTTCAACAGCAGCATAAGATAATGCATTTTTCAGATTGCCAAGCTGACAGTCTGTGGAATCTGAAAGAAAAGAGAAAGGCTAATAGTAATATGACACTCTTGTCAGTATTGGAAATACAACATACTTGCACTTTTGCATTTTAAATGTTACAAAAATAAATTTAAAGCAGTTAACTTCCAAATATCTGATTTTCTACGAAGCCCTGCAGAAGCAAGAGAAGTCAAAAGACTTATTTTAGCTAGGAGGAGATAGGATTTCAAATTATGTATTTATTCTGCCTCCACACCTGTCCTAGACAAATTGGTCTTAGAATTATAATTAAGCAAAATAATGATTTCAAAATGGGTACAGGTAAGCTTTATCTAACATATGAACATCTGTAAGACTTCAGATATATAATCCCATTTTATACATGAACAATATGCAAATTCTGGTACAAAATTTTAGGTATAAGCCTTCTACCACTGCACTGTATGTGTCCACATTAGAAAGCCCTTAAGTACTTGTGACTTCTTGTTTATAGTAAAGATACTCAGTTCTTTGCTTCATGACAGCTAATTACTCTGCTTTGAAAGTCAGCAATAACCTCCAGACCATAACTGGCTGTGCACACCAACATCCAGCAAATGTCCATTATGCACTGCCTACTCCTCCTACAAACAGCTCATCTTTTCTTCAGAGCTTACAACTGTGAGATAAAATTGATTCCATCCATGATTCATAATGTAGATTGATAAACATTTTCAGGACAAAACCTGGAGTCCCAAAGACTAATCGGCTTAATAATACTGCTTAAGAACACGTGGAATCTGTTAGTCTACCAAAGTGGGGGGAAAAATTCAAGTTGTGTTCCTTGGTAGTTAAGCATAACGAAAGGCATATATTCAAGAACATCAAAGTTTTGTGCATATTCATACATGCCTTATTTTTTGTTTCTGATGGGTTTCCCCTAAACGCAAGAATGCCAGCTAAAATAAAGAGCATGTCAATGGATCTATCATCTATCGGTGTCTTTGAAAACTCATCTGTCAAAGAGCTTTACTGAACACGTCATGGTTATGTTCAAAAATTATTCAGTAAAATACAAAAACATGGCATCAGAGCTGTTCTCAGACCTGCCATATGGCCAACAGGACATGGGACAGAGCTAGTGGTCTGGGCTGTCAAGGGCTTTTAAGGATACTGCAGTGTAAAAGTTATTTGAAGTGTATTAAGTAATGTTTGCGCCCTGTCTATTTCTGTAATGCAGGGCAAGGTACTGTATTAGATAAGTATATGATATCACTTGTGGTAGAAATGTCCAGAATCCACTGAAAGCAGGTATAAATAAATTCAGCTATATTATTGTACTTCTAAGACTAAAATTAGGAGGACAGAATTTACTGTATCTTTTCTTTAACAAACAAAAACCACCAGCAAGCAGATGAGGTCAGGAAGAATATACACACCATAGCCTGGGATTAAACTGCATTAGTACAACTATGTGGGAAGCTTTCATCAGTCCTACACATAATTCATGTAGTTCTAGATGGTCAAACTTGCTTAACTCATTGCAACAACCTTCCAAAACATGCTCTAGAAGGCAACTAACAGACACTTTGCTAGCAGCAAGACTGGATTTTTTCCTGCTTTTACTCATTATCATAGCAAGTTCCACAGTAAAACTTAACCAAGAAAACCAGTCTGGAGGGAAGATACTATTGAATGAATTTTTATAGATCCCTTCTGCTCCCTTCCACATGCTAGAGAGCAGAACTAAGGCTGGAGTTTCAGTGAAAGGCAACATTGCAACACCCTAAGATGGGTGTTGCAGCAGATTTAACATCATCTCCGTGAGAAGCACAGTACTCCTACAAGGTACTCAGGAAAGGACTGGAAGTTGCCACTCGGAAAACATACTTGTGACCATTTGCTATCAGGTTGGGATGTCAACAAAAATGCCAATAAAATTCCAAAGTAACAGTACATTCCTTAGCCTGCTTTTCCTGTACCTCACATTGACTTTCATACTGTACTCTTAAAATCTTACAACTCTGACACCTGCCTAATTTAAAATTTAACTTCCTAACGACATGCTCCTACACAGAAAACATTTTATTACAAACACAAAAATGCAATACTAACTCAGGTTCAAGGTCCATCTGACACAGTATCCTGTTTCTAATAAGTACAGCTAGTGGATGCATAGAGAACAAGAACAGTAAACATACAGCAATCATTCCTTGATGTACTTTGCCAGCTGACAGCAATCTGCAGCTCTTGGGATTTCCAGTCTCCTTTTGAGCATACACATGTAAATACAAACACTTTCACAATAAAGTCCAAACCTAAAGTCGATGTCTGAAATCAGTTAAATCAACTCCTCAGCATTTATGTTACCGCTTTACTGCTTTTCATGCAGATGAATAAACTGGCACAGTTGAAACTGATGACTCTCATTCACTCATTTCCTAGCTCTGCATGATTAAATCACAAACCCTAAATTAACTGTTGCTTTAAGACAGCTTTTAGAAGCTGCATGCAGTCACACACCCTGAATGCAAAATCTTAATCCAAACAGTGACATCTAGCAAAAACCTAATGTTAATTCTAAGTGAGGTTATAGATTTGATCATCCATGTCAATTAAGGACAAAGAACACTTTCAGTAAGTGAATAACCTAGTAGTAAATTGAGTAAGATATTTCTATAAATATGGCCATGATAAAACATCCCTACATAAAAGGGACCAGATGGATGATAATACTATATTTTAAAATGAACGCCTACAAAACATGCCTCATTAAAATGGGGCTCTTGATCTAAGCAAACTTAAGGTGAGCACTCTAGACCTCATCCAAAAAACCTAACCGTAAAAAACAAAGCCTGAATGCAGCTACCAAAGATAGGCATGAGGTCTAATAATGTTGATCACCACTGTCCCAACTGTTCAGTCTTCTTTAAAGGGAAGAATTCTGGTGCTGGGTGATATGATTTAGTGCTTTAGGGGTTACAGTGATAGTGTTGATGGGTTCATGGCTGGACTTGATCTTAAAGGTCTCTTCCAACCTCGCCGATTCTATGATCACTGAAAGTTACTACCCCTAAGTTATTCTACAGATTATGTAGAGGGAAGAAAAAGCAAAGCTATGGCAAGTTGTTTAAGTAACCAACTCAATTAAAAAGCTCTGGAAGCAAAGAAAGGCAGGTTGTTATAAACACCGGTAAAATAAAACGAAGCTAGGAATTCAGAAGTGAAAGCACACAAGCAGCATGTAAAGGTACCTACTGCTCTTCCCAGCTCCTTCCTCAAATACCATCTACCTTCTCTACATGCAACGTGCCAAATTAATAGCTATTTATTGCTCCACACAGATTAAATGCAGGCATTAACAGCAGCTGGCCTCACAGGTGAATTAAGTTATTACCAGCCAATTCATAAAAACGCCTCCTGTTCCCGATACCCCATAAATTGAAGTTGATAGGTCTCTAGAGCCCGGCTGCGCAGCCCGGTGTCCCTTAATGGCTCAGTCACATCCATTACTTGTGAGAACGAGCTCTGTGCAACGAATCCCGGCAGCCCGGCAGGTTTTAAACGCCGGAGCACTCGCCGTGATTAGATCCACCGAGAGCTCCCCCGCCCGCTCCCGCACGGCCGGCGCTGCCCGCGGGGGGGGTCTCGGGGACGCGGCGCTGCCCGCACGGAGCCGCCCGCCCCAGGGAGCCCCGCGGGCAGGGCAGCGGCTCCCGGGGGGCTTCCCGGGGAGGCGGGGAGCGGGGGCCATCTCGGAACCGGTGCCCCCCGCGCCCCCGGGACCCAGCGGCCACAGCCCGACACCTGCCGCATCCCCTCGCTCGCCCGCCGACCCTTCCCGCGGGAAATCCCTCCGGCGCACCGCAGCACGACGAGCGCCTCGGAACCCCCCTCCGCGACCTTCGCTAGCTCGCGGACCCCCGCGGGGCTGCGACTCGTACCTGCGGCCGGGCCTGACGCGCGGGTGCGGCTCGGCTCCGTCTACCCGCGGCTCCGCTCACCCCGGCTCCGCGTCGCCGCCGCCGCGCTGGGCCGGGCCGGGCGCGCCGCGCACCGCCCACCGGGGCGGGGCACGAGGAGACCAACGGCCGCGTGCCCACGGCCCGCCCGCTCTCAGGGCCCGCGTGCCATTGGCTGGCGGAGGGAGGGGCTGAGCAGGGCCGGGCTGCCATTGGCCCGCGGCGGAGGCGGGGCCCTACCCGCGGGGGGCGCGTGACGCCTGTGCCGGGGCTGGGCCGCGGCTCCCGCGCCGGGAGCCCCCCCCACCCCCTCCTCAGGGATGAGCTCCCCCTCAGGGATGAGCCCCCTCACGGCGCGCCGAGCGCGGGCCGCTGGAATCCCGCGGGGTCCGCCGCCAGGGCTGCCAAAAATTCATTACGGTTTTGCAGGAAAGCGAATGCAAAGCTCTTCACACGGTTATCATTTGTGCTGTCAAGCTTCTTCCTATTTTTGTTTGTTTATTATGCCAATGTATTTCAAGTCTTTGAGTTGGGGCACCTTTGTATGCACATATTTTCCTCTCTAGAAATTTGTTACAATTATTTGCTGGATATATGAACTAGCATCTCGTTTGGACTTTTTTAGCAGTAGAGCCCTCAGACCTTGCAAGCAAAGGTTGCAAATCATCGCTCAGGGATGTGCACAGGGGAGCAGCAGTGATCTGCAGCAGCTGTTTGTCCAAGGCCGGACAGCAGTAGTGACAAAGCTAATTAATTCATTTGTCAGTTCCGATCCTTCTCTTTAATGCACATGCTAGCCGTGAACCACATTATTTCACTGCAATCCTACTATTTTGGGCTAATGTGACGACGTTCCTCTAATGCTTATTGAAAATATCCTTAAAAGGTACGGTGGGAAAAGAATACTTCGGTTTGCTTCTCCTACTGGGTTTTGTTTCCTCTTGTTTCGTTTCACTCTGAATCCTCAACGTTAAACCAGGCACGGTCCCTCAGGCTGGGTCTGCGTGCCTGTGCTGTGCTCCCAGCCCTCATGCGGGACCTCCCGGTGCTGCGTGGCCGGGGGACACCGCGCTGCTCCAGGAGGGAGCCAGGGTGAGGAGCTGAACAGGTAAGGCTATCGGTATGCGGTTGAGAGCTGGACAGGGCTTGGGAGCTGGCAAGCTGGGGGGCTTCCCCAGAAGAGGCTGCAGTCCT
The DNA here is from genome assembly GCA_008694505.1 of Cyanoderma ruficeps. Taxonomy (NCBI): domain Eukaryota; kingdom Metazoa; phylum Chordata; class Aves; order Passeriformes; family Timaliidae; genus Cyanoderma; species Cyanoderma ruficeps. The sequence goes on from VZDJ01000074.1 coordinate 418,930, forward strand.
TCCTGTTCGTGAAAGAAAGATACTTTACTCGTTCAGTGAATCTATTCTTGAGTTTGCTTTTCATATAATAAAATATGCAAAGAATTCTTTCTGTCTTTTCCAAGCAAAGGAATACACTGGTATAATAAATATGTGTGTTTGCAACAGCAGTGCTGTCCAACAGCCACACAATTCAGCATTTAATGCACTGGACTGCCAGCCTGCAGAAGTGCTCCCTAGCATCTACAGCATGCTGTACTGATAGTGGTTCCTGGTTAATCTCTTCAAAATATGTCATTACAGGTGGTTTTGGACAGCTGTAATTCTCCTGCGCTGAGAGGGGCCTTTCAGCATTGTCTTCAATCAGTGTTTTGAATGAAGTGCTTAATTGTGCCAGAATTCATTGCAAGGCATAAGCAGTTCCAGAAGACTACTTTCATACAGTTTTCCTCTCGTCTTTTATTACTAGACATATGGTTCTGTAGTGTATAATGCAACTACTCTCATTCAGCTTCCTTTGACATTTGTTCCTATTCAGTTTAAAATTGCAGTATTCAGCACACTACACGATTACAGGATTTCATTATGTTGTCAATCATTTTTTGTTTAGATGAGCAAATCATTAACAATTACTTCCCTTTTATCCATATCTTCAAAGACAGGACATAGTCCTTCCTTTTGTGATCCATCAGCAGCTGAAGCATTCCTGAAAGGAAACCTGTTGAACACACGTGGTTATTTTTTGAATAAGTTATTCTCAAAGCCAGTAGAGTAATTACAGTGCCTAGAAAAGCTAGACACATCAAATGTAGCTCAGTTCCTGGATGAATACATATTTTTTGTGGGTTTTGAGATCACATTTTAAATATTCATCTCGCTGTCCTTTTAAAGAAATGTTTCACAAGATTAAACAAATGCCAAGCTAATAATTTCCTTCTTGTTATGCTGAGTACCACCCAAGTACTTTTTCATATCTTAAGACTTAACCTCCCTTGGAAAATTAATTTAAAAATAAATAGTTCTCAGTTTTGATACTTTATATGCAAACTTTAAGTTGCGGTCAGACTGTTGTTGGAGAAATTTAAATTCTCCAGGATGGAAGTGCTGACAGACACTAAGCAACAAATCTCCAAAACACGGCTTCCAGACAGAAAGATGAATTGCCATTGTGCCCATCCATGTATTATCCTTCCTTTCCTACTGTAGGGTTTGGCAAAAGTGAGTTGAGCCCTCTCTTTGTTTTGAAAAATGGCGTATTCTCCACAAATCCAAAGCAAAGCAGCTCCTGTAAGCTGAACACTCAGCAAATGGGACTTAACTAAGGAGACAATGAAGAATTTTCCACAGGTCACTGCTTTTTCTAAACCTAAAAGGGGCTTTTCCAAACCTTCTTCAAAGAGCATTTTTTGACATGACTTTGGTTAAGAACTAAGCATCTCAAAATCATTAAAACAATCCAAGTCTGAACGTCTAAGAGCCAGACTAGAAAAAGATGGTTAGGGAGGTAAATTTAGGCAGGCTGGATGACCTGTTCCTTTTAATTTCTTCCCAGAGGTTTTTCTGGTGGAAAATGGCAGGAAGACGTTAGACACTTGAGAAGCTGTTGAGACACACTGGTTGCCAAAACTCTTTAGATACGAATGATATGTCTGGGGTCTTGCTGACATGGCTGGAAATCTGCAAAGGCAGCATCCTCCACCTCTCTCAGGCAGCTGCAACAGTAGAAAGACATCTCAAGTGGTACCATGTCTGCATATCACTGTACACATTACACCCACAGAATCTTCCTGGTTGCCTCTAAAGATGTCACAAGGTGTTGGCATCTCTCTTTTCAGTTGCTAAGTTGTTGTTACAAGGCAGTTAAAAGCATATTAAATACTTTCCTAAAATTATTTTTCCGTGCAGGCAGTTGCTGTATTTGGCACAAAGATATTATATGAACATTAATGGGAAGTGAAACTGAGCCAGTTTCTCCTCAAAGTGTCGCCAGCCCTATGGGACAATTTGAGAACTCCTGCTTCAAATATGTTTAGTTGTGTGTGTTTAGAAATTGCTTTGGTGTTATTCACTTCCTGACACTGACACTTTCGCTCTGCATAGCTGAGATTCTTGCATAATTTAACAGAGCCATCTCAGGTGTCTCCCACTCTGTTCCCAGCGTTCAAGCTGTGCGTTCTGGATTGTAGCACACAGTTTGTGGTACATTGCATTTACTGAAGAGTTTGCCAGACTTGCTTATTTAGAAAATTTTCTAGAAAACGGGTTGGATGGGGGTTTTTTTTCAATCACATCTATTTGATTTGCTCCAAAAATACTTATAACAGCTGTCTCCCGCCAAGTTTATTTCCTTGATTTTTCTCTCATGTGAGTATACAGAATATTATTCTATTTCTCATCTTAAATTCCAACATTGTTGGTGCAAGTGAAATAAATAGTCATAGACATTTTTTTTCTGTTGCATTTTAAATACTTGCTTATTTTTTTGTGGTACTGTTTCATCTTCATAATATTCCAGCAGACAGGCTTGTGGATAGCACAAAGGACTGGCTGAATAGAACTGGAACAGCAAAATATCTGTTTCAGTCATTGCAAACTGAGGATACTGGAAAATATAATGTTTCAGTCATTGCAAATCAAGGATACTGGAAAATATGTTAAAATGGTTTCATTTATTTAAGTAATATTTAGTTTGTTTTCTCACTTTTTCCTATTATAATTGCAAAACCTTCTGAATTTTTTTGTTCAGCAATACTCTAAAGTGTTGCTATCTAGGTATAGTAGATGAATTATGCAAATCATTTTACTGAAAGAACATGTACACATTATTTGCCTGGTCTTCCTATTACAAATGCAACTTGTAGTGACATCCTAGTTTGTTAAATCAAAAAACTGCTCTAGAGATTCCAGATTCTGACTGATACAATAGAAATCTGTCATGCTTGTGTAGGGCACATGGAGCTTGAATACAGTAATATGAATAAATACTGAAATATGTTGAACATTATTTTTTGTTGGTTTAGGTTGAGAAATTTTTCTAGCTGCTCATAAAGTATTTTTAACTTTCTTCTTCCATTATATTTATAAAAGTCTCAAAATCTATCACTTTTTTCCCCTTCACCTTATAAAGTTTTTCTGTCTATAGTGTTAGTAGTGGAATACTAGATTGGAAGGGACCTGAAGGATTATCTGGTCCAACCTTTCTTGGCAAAAGTGTCATCCAGACCAGATGGTTCAGCACCCTGCCCAGTCTAATCTTAAAAGTGCCCAAAGTTAGGAAATCCACCACTTTTTTGGGGAGGTTATTCCAGTGGTTGGTTGTTCATGTGAAAAACATTCCTCTTGCGTCCAATTGGAATCTCTATGGCTGTAACTTGTACTCATTACTCTTTGTCTTTTCCATGTGTCTCATTTTAAAAATGGACTCTCTATCTTCTTTGTAGCCACCCCTTAAATACTAGAACCTTTACATCCATCAGGTGTCCCCTGAGCCCTCTTATCTCAAGGCTGAGCAAGCCCAGTTCTGTCTGCCTTTTCTCACGTGGCAGGCTTTGAGCCCTTGGATTATCTTTGTTGCCCTTCTCTGGACCCTCTCCAGCTGCCCACCTATTTTTTGCGTAGCAGGGACAAAAACCGAATTCACCATTCCAAGTGTAGTCTGGCAAGTGCTGAGTAGAGCAGGATAATGACATTTTTATCTCTGCTGGTAATGCCCTTGTTGATTCAGCCCAGGATCCTGTTGGCTTATTTGCCGCAGGAGCAGACTGTGGACTCATATTCAACTGCTTGTCCTCTCGGGCCAGGTTCCTTCCTATAGAGCTTCTCCCCGGCACCCGGTAGATCCCAACCTGTGCTGCACTCATGGATTACTTTCCCAGGTGCAAGATCTTACACTTGTCTCTCTTAGCTTCATAAGGTTCTTGGTAGCTCATTCTTCCAACCTATCTAGGTCTTCCTGCAGGGTGGCTCTTCATCCCAAAGTGTCCAGTCTCTCACTCAGTTTAGGGGAAGCAAAATTCATCAGTGTCCACTTGACTCCATCACCCAGATCGCTTTTGAAGATACTAAGCAGTGCTGGGTCCAATATTGATCCCTGGGAGACCCCTCCTGTGGCAGGTTGCCCGTTTGAAAAGGAGCTCTTTGTCACCCTGCTCTGGGTGCAGCCTCTCAGACAGCTCCCCACCCACCATGTGGACTCTTGTCTAGACCATAACACCTCAGTTCTCTAGGAGGAGACTGACTGAAACTTGGAGAAAGGCATGTAGATAATGTCCACACATCAACTTAATGTCATCCCACATCAACTTAACAGGTTACTTTGTTGGAGAAGGTGATCAGGTTTATCAAATACTATTTATCTTTGGTGAGCCTTTGCTGGTTTTCCTAACTACATGCTTCATCTGATAGCCTCAGGAGGATTCACTCTGTAATTTTCCCAGAGACTGAAGTAAGACTGATGGGTCTGGAATTTCCTGGAGCCTCCTTTAAGCTGTTTGTATAGATGGGTGTGACATTAGTCTTCTGGGTTGCCCTCAGTCTCCACAACTTCTCAAAGCTTGAGGAGAGTGGCCTCATAACAACATGAACCAGCTCCTAACACCCTTGGGTGGATATTGTCAGGCTCCACTGATTTGTAGAGATCAAGTTCCTGTAGAGTTCATCCACCAACTCTTCATTCTCCGATGATAGGTCTGTGTTCACATCAATCTGCATTTTTGTTCCCAAGGCCTGGGCCCAATGATGCTGGTAAAGAGAGGAGAAGAAAGCCTTGAGCCTTTAAAGCATTGTACATAACTAATTCACCTCTCCTGTGTAACAATAGGCCAGTATTTCCCTTCTGTTTCTGCTTGTTGATTACACACCTGAAGAACCCTTCCTTGTGGTTTTTGATATCTCTGGCCATTTCAACTCAAGCTTTTGCTTTTCTGGCTGCATCTCTGCACACGCTGGTAGTTCTCAATGAGTATCCATTCACTTTTCCATCTCTGGTACGTGTCTCTTTTAATTTTGAGCAGACACGGGAGCTCTCAATTAAGCCGAGGGGATCTCTTGCTCCACCTACTTTCCTTGCCTTTAAAGGGGATGAACATTTTGTGCTTCCAGGAGAGCATTCTTGGAAAATTCCCAGTGGTCACTAAGTCCTTTATCCTTCAGGGAATTGCTCCCACCTGAGCTCTGAGTGAGCTAAGTTTGCTCTTCTATGATCTCAAACCTTTGTCTTAGTACTAACCTTCACTGTACTCTGCCAGAACCCAGTGTTTTTCTGTGGGACCACCTTTAGGATTTCTAGTATATGATAATTTCTCCTAAGGATCCAGCTATCATAGAGGTACACACATCTTCAGATCTGACCTTTTTATTCTGCATGCTTGATGAGCTTACCATGAATGTTTTTGTTGTTCAAAAGCGGTTTTGAATATTCATAGAATTTTGATAAATAATCAAGTTCAATTTTGTCCCTACTCCAAATATGTCTTGTTCTTGCTCAGTGTTAAAGTTTTTCTTACTGCAAACCACGTTGATTCATACCACCAAGTTCTCACTTATGAAGTAGAAACTAAATAAAACGAGCAGAATTACAACAGCTTGTCTCACAACAATTTACCTGTCAGGTTGAGACTTCGAATTTTGTTTTACTTTGAATCCTTTCCAGGATGTTTTCCTCAGGAACTTGCTTCCAAACCATATCAGATAAGCTGTTCTGTTTAAATATATATATATATAAACTTAAGCAATCTAAGACTACTGTTCAATTTGCGTAGCTTTGCAAAACATCCTTTGATGCTACTCCATCCAGCTTGAGAAGTTCTGTCAGAGCCTTCTTCAACTTGGAGTCTTCCTGCTCTGAAAAGTTACATTTATTAGGTTATTGCATTAATTATTAATATTATTTCAGGTTTAATGGAGCCTGGTATTCAATTCACAAAATTCAGTGGTTTTCCATACAATTCCTCATTGCATGATCAGTGTCTAGCCATCTCTTGTTTTTCTTACTAGAATTTTGCAAGCTTTATCAGTCCTGGTTTGCAGTTAAAATACTTCCAATATTGACATGCAGAAAGCAAACGTCTCCTCAGAGTTTTGCTGCCACCTCCTGATCCCTCACACACCTACTGGTATCTTATTTAATATTGTTTAATGGTTTGGATTTGTTTTAACTAAGCCACCTAGCGCAACCAAACTACTCTGTACCAAAAGCAGACATGTCCTTCATACTTCCTTAATGTTAATATTATATTTTTAAAAGGTATTTGGAGAGGAGAAAATATACAGTTGTTTACAATACTTAAAAAACAGGGTATATTTGTGAGTTAAATGCTGATGCTAAAGTTTCTTACAAAACAACTTCAGGATTTGTGGGGGAGTTGTGAAAGGATTAAAGATATAATGAATGTAAAATTTGGAATGTATCATCCCTAATTAAACTTCCACTTCACTTTGCTGAACTCCTGGGAGGGCAAACTGTTTGCATCACAAGATAGTTAAAATGTCACTGCTTTCTTTATCTTTCCTGGCAGTTACAGAAAACTACCATTATTAATGAATTTGGATGTGGCTTCAAGCCAAGAATGTGCTGTTCCATGAGTGTGATCCTGCATCTGCATTTTAGTCTTCGTGTGACAGACTAAAGAGAAGTCTGATGCTCAAATTCAGAAGCTGGGGACTGGGATCCACTGTATTTTTGAATGGCAGGCAGAAGAAGTATGAAGAAAAAGAGAATATAGTCAAGTAACCAGTTATAATTTCATTTTAATTTGCTATCTGATTGTCTCACCTCATTTGCCTACATTTTCTCCACAAAGTCCTGTCTAATCCTCCCCAGTGCAAGAGGCAAGGAGCAGAGTTTGCTGCTCCATTCCATTTGGGCAGTGCATGGAACTGAACAAGAAACAGGTCTCCATTTAGTATATCCTAAATTATCATCATGTACAGCTGAAGTACTGAGCTAAACTTTTAGGAAATGCAGCAGAAAAGGGGCCACTGCTCAGGTACAGACATGACACCAAGATTAACAGTAAATGCAGTCCCACAAAAGCACATTAACTAATAAAGACGAGGGAGCCAGATGCAATTTTTCATAAATTGGCATACACTTGTGGCATGTTTTGCGTTTAAAATTCTCTCATGAGGCAACTGATGCTGACTTCTTCTGGGAAACAGTCTATTCCAGAGGGAAAGAGGGTTGCTGTGGAGCTAACCTTGCCCTCCCAGTTCAAAGATGTTGCTATGTATGTGGCTGCAAATTGGGGAATATCAGAACAGGAGCCACAGTGCCTGAGATGCACCACTAGCACTTGTGCATTTACTGAGCAGTAGAGAGAATTTTCTAGACTAAAAAATGAGTACCTATTACTGATAAGTAATGTAAAATGAAAGATGCTCATTATCTATCCAGCTATTACCAGTCATTATTAAGCATACTTGGTCTCTATCAGATAATTAAACTGCTCTTTACTAGGCTTGTGTGACAAAAACTGAGAGCCATATACTCCTCCAGATACCAGGAAAGACACCAGGATTTAATATAAATTTTCCTCCAGGACCCTGCAAGACCCACACCTTTCTCTTGCACCTAACAAAGTATGGTAAGACCTACCCTTAATATCGGGATTGCACCCAGTTATAATCTTCTTAGTCTTCACCAGAGTGCCTCAACAGCATAAGATTTGAAGCTTCCTGATAAGTGCCAAATACTTTAAATCTGCGCTCATTCATTGTCTGGATGATTCAAGCACAGGCAAATTCCTTGCAGGCAGTAGTGGGATTGGTCTCAGATTTACCTCTTCCTAAGTAGAAGTGGAGATGTTTTGACTTCAGGCTGCAGCAAAGCTCACATCCAGAAAGAAGCGTGTCTTCTGGATAAATCCACTGCCAAACCATTCTTCCTTCCTGGGTGAAGCAGTCGTTTCTTCTCAGCCTTCTAGAACTCCTCCTCTATATTTGGGCACAAGCTCCTGCCTGTGAAAGGCGATTTAAAGCCAACAGGACCACAAGCTGCTCAGGATCAGCAGAAATAGGGACCATGAGTCTGACCAGAGCTGGTGAATGCCACGCTCCTCTGTGCTCACACTCCTCTCTGCCTGCTCTGAAGAAAGCTGAATTTGGAGCTCTTCTCTTTCTGCAAGTGTAAGATTAGTGCTTTCTGAATCTGACTGAGTAAAAGGCTGCAACTTAGAGCTGTCACTTTGTCTGAGTGTGGTGGTCTTTTCAAGTCAACATTTTTACCTCCCTAGGCTGGATAACAGATTGTGGCTCTTTGGTTTCTATTTTTGCTTATCTCATCTAGAGTGAATTGTAAGCAGGCTGGCTGTGCTTGTTGCCTGCCAGCACAAGCCAGCCAATCTAGTGCAAAATCTCATTATAAGTCTTTTATTTTCAACTCACTTAAACTCTAGTACTGTCCAGGTCTGCCAGAAATGCTGCTCGGTCTCTATACAGGATTGGTCTTTCCTGCCTGGAGAATACCTTTATCCCCATTCTGCTCTTTTTTTTTTTTTTTTTTT
>VZDJ01000074.1:427416-608071 GCA_008694505.1 Cyanoderma ruficeps
TTTTTTTTTTTTTTTTTTTGGTGTCTGGATGTGCACATATAAGGGAGAGATGGGAGGAAGGAACAGCTCCCCTAAGAGACAAACATCCATTTCTCTCCCTAAGCTGGAAACCTATTTAAATCTGCTTGATGGGAATCAGCCCTTCAGCTGATTCCCAACACATGCACAAGGTAGGGTGAGCAGCTCTGCTGAGTTTTTAAAGAGCCCATACAGCCTGTTAAACAGGGTTTGACATTTCCAGCTTTCAGCTGTTTGTGCCAGGCTACCCTGATTCACACTGGAAAAGTCGATACTTGTTGTCTGCATCACGTGGGTATTTTTCTTGCCTGGGGAAAATATCAGCCAAAGGGTTTAGTAATTTTTGAAATTAAATTTAGGAAGGGTATATTGGTTTTCAATAGGAAAAAATAAAATTTTTATGGAGAAAGTTCTTTTTTGAAATTGAGCAAGGGAGACCTTTGTCAGATGTTTTTTCAAGCCCCAAAGAAAATCTACTCTCATTTGCCCAGATTTTAGGATACTTCAAATCTGAATTTTTGGAGAGACTTGCTACTGCTTAAGGGTTAAGATTGTCCCAGAGCAATCTTTTGACTCTCACAGTTACAGTCCTGTTTGTGCATCATTCCCACAGTTCAAATAAGGCTCTCCAGCCCCTCTCAGCTCCTGGCCTGGGCATGCACTCTCTGTACAAAGCCACTACACATGGTGCAGCCCAGGATTACACGATGGAGACAGAATTTCCCAATAATGGTTGTTTCCAGCTGCCACATGCTGAGCCAGAGCCAAGCAACGAATGGAGAGCAGGGACACTTTCCTGCACTTTCAGTGACCTCTCTGCTGGCATCTAGGCAATGTGAGGGAAGAAACTGATTCACAGGCAAACACTGCAAGAGACAGATCTGAGGCCTTCCTAGGGAGAATCAGCAGGCTGAAGTGGAAGTAGGAGCATGTGGGGTGAAAACTGGGACTTCAAGAGAGGGCAAACATTCAAGATTGGCAGGACAGGAATACTGTTTTGAAGCCATTAGAGAAAATGATAACTGGCAGAGACTGAAGATACAGAAGAATATTGGAGTTGGAGTTGTAGGCTGAAGAGATGAATGCAAGATGGGGGAAAAACTGTCCAAGAAACTGAGGCGCAAGAAAAGGAAACTGATAGAGAAGTTGCTGTGAAGAGGGGAGATGTTCTAAGAATGTAGTCCCAGGAAAAACACTGGCCCTAGGAACCAGTGGATGTGGGTGGTGTTGGCAAGTGGACAGAATGAGCAGTCCCAAATGAGGGAGACCAGACACAAAGAGTCAGGAGAGAGTTCAGAATACCTGGGCAAGGAGATGTGGAATAAAGGTTTGGCTCAGCTTGGAGTTTGAATACAAGCGCTTGTTTTTAATGAGTGTTGTGGAGCAAAACAAGTAAGGCAACAGTTTCAACAAAACAAAAAGTAGCCAAATTATCATCTTCTTGTCAAAGACCTGTAAGTGTGCACTTCAAGAAGACAAGAGGGAGCCTAGGACATGAGCAGCTGCCTTGTTTGCACACAGGATCCACCCTTGCACTACTTGCATGCTGAACTGGCCACTGCCAGAGGGGACCATGCCATGCCCACTCAGCCAGCTCTAGCCCACATTCTAGGGATGTGGGAGCCCACGGTGAGTAGGTTTGCTGACTCTGGGCATTCCTGGAAGCAACACTGTTGCAGGCAGGGCAAGTCAAGAATGTCACTTGCTATCTGTGCATCTTTTCCAGGGTGGATGCTCTAGATCTTTTAATGCAATTTTTACTTGCTCTTCACTTGCCACTACTTGGTGGTCAGGCTGTTGGCTGCATTCTAACTCCAGACAATAGCAGCAGATGTTCTGGCTATCTCAAGTAACAATATGGCTTTTAATGATTTTAATCTATCAATCATATTAATTATGGCAAGATAAAAATGGTGACATCTGCTGCAGATGAAATGCACTCTAGTATTCATCAAATGAATAGCAGATAATGGTTTTTGTACTTAGCGCTGCTTTCTTGAATAGATTCTTGCAGTTATTTTAGAAATAGTTCCTGATCTTCCTTCTCTGACCAAGGTGGATGGGCATAAATGTGAGTGTTCAAGGTAGGTTGATCCTTTTACTCGGGATTGTGTTTAATAAAAACTTCAGCTGTCTCCAGGTTTCTGTGTGCAGAAGGTTGTAATGCCACACAGATGGCACACAGGTCCACACATGGTGCTTGTCTTCATTTCTCTCTGCAGCAACATGTCATTTAGGTTGAGCCAATCTACTGTCACTTAAGATCAACCAGGTTCCATCAGCATTTAAGAATCTATGTGGCATTTTCTAGGTGATGACCAAATATGTTTAATAAGGTTGGTGTTAGCACAGACCACTGTAAGAATCACTCTCTGGAGCTCTGGGGGTGGTTTTATTTCACACAGTCCACTGAAAATGTTTACCACAGAGTAACACGTTAGTTGCCATTGGCATTCTTTGAGAATGGATGACTGAAGGCTTCCTCTGTGGACTGGTCTAACCCTGGTAGGATGGTACCAGGGATAATTCTGAGCTGAAGTCAGCTACATTTCTTTCAATCTCTTGACAGTCCTTTTTAACATAGTGATTGGGATGGTGTTGGTGTTTTGTTCTAGCTGGAATCTGACAAAATGTCCCCTCATGAGACCTTACCAGGGCATGCTATGGATGGCACCTGTCCTGCCAGGAGAGCTGGCTCCAGGCATTGGTGGCTGCAGCTCAGGAGAGTGCTGGGCAGTGCTGTTGAAGTGGCACCTTTGTCTCCAGTAGCTTGTTACCAAATTGTGGGGTACCCAGGCCCCTGCAGCATCACATGGGTGTGGAGATGAACAGACATGGGTAACACTTCCTTTCCAAATTCTGGAGCACTTACAGTATCACATTGTAAAACATGCATACTAAGATAGATTAAAAATATCCCGTAATTTCACTTTGTGATTTTTATGATCTTTTTCCTGGTAATACCTAATGCTATATATCACTTTGTATGTTCAAAGCACAGTTTCTGCATCCTCAGCAATAGTTACCTTCACCATGTCTACAAATCAAATCCTAGGTTATCAAGTCAGCACCCAAAACAAAGGATATGAAACTAAGGAGTAGCACAATAAGAACTCCTTTACTGAAACCTTCTAGCAGAAGCAGACTCCATTCCCCAAGTAACAGCGTTCTGCTGCTGCAGTTGTAAAGCAATCCTATTTCTTCATGCAATTGCCTGTGTCATCATTCACCATTCATTTTCCAACTTCTGCAACAATGGGAACAAGGGTCTGGCAGACAACAGATACTTTTGGTTCAGAAGTTGTTTCATACCCACACCAGGCCCAAAAAATAGATATGCAGTGTTGTAAGTAAAAACTATGCTAAAAGTTAGAATTACAAAATTAGCTTTGTCAAATTTTAGTGGTTGATTGTGCAATATTAATTCTGTTGGAATGTATTTTTTTCTGAATACAGATCCATTTATGTGTTCTACCTGTTTAGCAGCTCACAGTCTTTCTCCTCACAGTGGGTACTGAGAAAAAAATCATAGGAGATAAGAAAAACAGGGAAGTTAATTTGGACTAGTCCAAGCAAGCAGCTGGAACTTCACTGCTATTTAGAAAGAGAAAGACCAACAGAAAGGCTTGCAGACAAACTCCTGGAAGCAATTATGTTGGGATAAGCACAGGCCTACACGTATGCTGTTTTATAAGAAACATTATAGTCCCTCTATAAAAGGCTTCTGCACCAGAAAATCTGATTTGGTTTTATAAAAAATACCTGAAAAGTAGACAAAGTGATTGACTTTTCTTCAACTTCATGATCCATGTGTAGTTCTGGAAATACCATATCTAATCTTGCAGCAAATAACATGGTAGTTTCTACCACTGACCAGACCAGAGAGAAAGAGAGAGAGGTGGGACTATCTGATTCCAGGTTGTTTATGCTGTACATGTGGCAGCACTTTGTGTGCAGTCTGTTTCACTGTGTGCAGGGGGCCTTTAGTATATTCTGTGTAAGGGACTATCTTGGGGAGTCCCAGCTTTTTGCCCACTGATCAAGTGGGAGCTCAGAACCACTTTTCTCTCTGGAGCACTCTCCAGACACAGCATCAGAACTGCAGTGTTACTAAATACACAAATAAAATGCAAAAATATTGAGGGAAAACTTGTGGACCAAGTATGCTGCTTACTAAGCCTGTTTGTCTTTCTAGACACCAGCAAAGGGTGATGAAAAAGACTCTTCTATTTAAAAAAACCCCACAAAACAAAAACAACCCAGCCTGTTTGTGATATGTAATGTTATTTCCTTTCAGAATCAGTTTGGTGATGTCTCTTTAATGTGCAGCACTGTGAACTTAAAAGAAATCTCATTATCAGCCTTTCTAGCCTTAAGCATTTCATCAAGTATTCCATGACTGCTGGCTTGCAGATGCTGCAGTTAAGGTGCTGGGTGGTGGGGTTTTTTTTGTGTTCCCTTAGGTCTTTTTCTTGTTTTTGTATGTGGCTATAAATATCTTACTCCTGAGAAAAGACATGAAAGTATTTATACAGACATTAATTAGACACCATATGATTTTTTCCCTCAAATTCTGGAGTCACAAAGCATAACTTTTAATTACCTGGTTTTGTCTGGGGAATAGTAGTTTCTTCTTCAGGCATACATCAAGATGATCAGAAACATGTATAATTTCTTCTCCAGAATTCTTGATTTCCCCTGGCCAACTTTTAATAAATAAGAAACCATTTATGCCTGAATCAAAGAGTTATGCACCTCTGAGTAAAAGTTCCAGTTCTTCTGTTGTGGGTCTCAGCACAGTGCATCTCTCACATACTGTTCAAATAGATCCCCGAGATAGAGATCAAAAATGAGTATAGTTCATTCCAGTTAATTTATTAATATCTAAATTAAAGACAGAAAACTTAATTCCAATGTAGTCCTATACAACTGGCTAGGTAAGTAACTTCTTAAATCTTTCCCTGCCCCAAAATAGTAAATGAAACCATATCACTTAGTTTAGACTACATCCAGAGAATATTACATGCTCATGCTGTATATCCAACCATGAAGAAGAAGACTCCTTTTTGCAAAACCCCACGCATGTGAGTTTAGGTCAACTGGTGTGGTCTTTTTGGGAGGTAGCTTTCATTGCAGTAGAAGCTTGTAATGATCTACTGGTGTCAGAAACAGCTACAAATTGCTGAGACAGGGATTTCAGACAGATCCATTGAAGCCATGATTCACTGTTTGCAGTACTTCAGACTTCAAAACTACTTCTTGCAGTTCCACTCCCATCAGCATGCAGGAAACAAATGCAGGGCACAGGACACACTCCACAGCTGCAGAACCTCCTCTGTGCTGAAGCTTTTGAAATAGCTATGCGGAGGAGGAGGATTTTGCAGACATCTGAAGGTATCCTAATGACTTTTAGCTTTTGATGTGCTTGGTTAACCCAATTCAGATTCTCGGTACATATAAAATATTAGGAGATCTTTTAATGTTTAGTTTCTTTGGTTTCTTTTACACCCTTTTTTCTCTATTTGTTTTTTTTTTCTTCCTGCTTAGTTTCTAAAGAGTCAAGGCTTAGATATCTGTGTCTCCCCAATAATTATTTGATTTGTTACCAAGTTTGAATTAGAATTGACTCAGGTCTCAAATATATTTGAATTTACTCAGAGGTGAGTTCAATTTTGTGAAAACAGGCAGCTGAGAGAAAAAAGAAATCAAAATTGGTGACCCCACAATGAAAAACTACAAAAGCTCAGCTCTTATTAGGTGTCAGGGAATTTGTTCAGGGAAGAGAGCAATGTCTGTCAGCACCCAAACCATTATAAAAGCTTCCATCAAAATTCTTTATGGATAGAAAATGGGGGAATCACAGACACTTGGTATAGAGTGCATTGTACCATTGTCATTTCTTCATCCAGTGTGAAAGCGGGGATGAACCATTACATATGACTTGTGCCCTCCTTTCCGTTCCACCTTGTGCTGTCCCAGTGTCCCCCAAGCTGCATCCCTGAAATTTAATTCTTGCCTCCCAACTAACACAACAGAGGTTTATGAATTCAGATTTGAATTTTGTGTATTTGCCATCCAAACCAGCATTTTGACTATCCCCTGCCTGTTCTGCCAAATACATTCTGTGAAAAAGCTGTCCTGTGGTCATATGCTATTTGCTATTTTAATTTGATTGCAGATGTTCCTGCACTCCCCTAAGGCTGGCTGTGTCTCTTTCACACTTGGCTTTCATTTGCCTTTCCAGCCTGTATTCATATCAGGAAGACATTTGTCTGAATTAGTGGCACACCCATCCTATGACTGTAAATTGGCATTCTCACTAGTTCTTAGCTTAAATTAAAAGTTCTCTGTTTCTTATAAATACTCTAAGCCTGCTTTTCTAAGTTTTACATCTTTAGAGAAATATAACTCTGGATTGTGATGAATAGCTTTTGGGGGCCTTAACACATAATGATCTGGCTGTCATAAAACCTGAAAGAAGAGTATTTATAGCAATATTTTGAAGTTAGAAAGTACTACTATTAGCACTCCTGGATTACTAAAGAATATGGTTCAATCTGAAGGAACAGGTGCCTCTTGGCAGTGAATGCCATAAAATAATTGTTTTAACCTGCTTTAGTGATCAGAGAATAAACCATTGGGCTCAGAGAGAGAACTGGTGGTCACTCAGTGTGCACTCTGCTTTCCCTCTGTCTAATTTTGCAAATGATATGAGAGCAGACCTAGAATGCTGGAGAGCCATGACGAATACATGGATGATTGTGGAAATGCTGGCTACTCTGGTCACAGATGTCTGTCTTTGGGAAAAGCCACCATTTAAAGCCATATTAAAGGCATCTCAGTGAGCATGTGAATTTCCAAGGCATTGAGGAACAATATGTCCCACCTGTGAAGAAAGAGCAAGAACACCACTGACCAAGTGGCTGTTTTCAGATGCAGAGTCATATTTTTATGGAAGCAAAGGGCCAGTCATCCATTTCCCAGTTTCTTTTTTTTTTTTTCAATATGGCTATACCTTGAAAGTCCAACTCTTCCATGACTGAAACTGAGCTTGAGTCATGCATTCTGTGACTCTCAAAACTGTGTTACTCTAAATGCTCTGTCAGTGCTTCTGTCAGATCCAGTCAGTTGATCCCTGTCAGCAAAGAAAACCACCTCTATCTTATCGTGTGGCACACGTGTTGGTCATTGACTGTGGGTACAGTGGCCACAGACCCTCTGATCACTTTCTTCCATCCAGCATCTCTTTTGCTACATTCCTGTCTTGCACCAACTGTGCTATATCACCGTCTTTGGCTTCTCATCCTAACCTTCTTCCCTTGCCCCATGCTCTCTGACCAAACACCTCTCCCTCTCCAGCCTGCTCCTTCCTTGGGTGGTTATTTCTTCTGGGTTTCCCCAAAGCAGCAACAGGGTCCAAAATAGTAAATGAGTAACTTGCTGAGGAAAACCACCTCAGTCAGCCTCAGACTAGCACAGATCCACTAAAGGCAAGATCTCTGAAACACCAAGCCATGAAATTCTATCAAGACCAAACTGATCTTGCTAAGGCTCATAATTTATCCAGGCTGAGCTGGATTTCCAGGGTGGCTAAAACACTCCTGCCAAATTTCATGCTTTTCCTCCAAGTACGGGGCCTTTGGGACTGTCTAAAGATGAGGTTGCCATTCTTTTTAATGTGAGGGAAACTTATACTTGTTGAAGACCAAAAGCATTTTGGCTGAAATTTTTATATACAGTCTGAGACAATTCTTGATACAAGCACACATGCATCACACGTCCAGCCTTAGGCAGACAGCTGCCATGGAAAATGTGAGCCCTGGTGGCTGAAGACTGACAATGGCATCAGCAGTGGAAAATGTGGCCTAATAGCAGGAACTATCAGGCAGCATTTAACAGGTGAGTTTTCCCAATGCCATCCTAAATTATCCCTCCATTACAAACCTTTTAAAAGATTCAGTGAAATAATTTGTTCTTTGCAGTAATTTTCCTCTTTAAAACCTTTGGCGTGCTCTTGTTCATATAAAATAACGATTTACGGAAATAGAGGAAGTTGAAATCCCACCCATCCTTTTCTCTCCTGGTTTATTTATTTTCCATGTGAGATTAATGAGTTTCCTGCAACAGGGCTAGATCCGCTCACACATTGTGCAGATAAGTTAATATTTATTTCCTTTTCCAAATGCGAGCAGACACCTTTGTGTTCCCTGGTTTTTAAAAGCGGACAGTATGTCAAACAACACTTAAATCAACCATCCTAAATTATAAAATGCCAGCTTTACATTGCTGACTGGAGTAAAATAGACTGGTAAATCAGGGTGAGCTGTAGTGCTGGATGCTAACATGGAAGCTTAATAACTGGTTTCATTTTTTTTTTTACCAGCCGATACTTTGGAAAGAGCACATCTGCCTATTTAGGGATTTTCTTTAGTTTAGCGCCTGTCTGGTGTCAGG
The DNA here is from genome assembly GCA_008694505.1 of Cyanoderma ruficeps. Classification (NCBI taxonomy): domain Eukaryota; kingdom Metazoa; phylum Chordata; class Aves; order Passeriformes; family Timaliidae; genus Cyanoderma; species Cyanoderma ruficeps. The sequence goes on from VZDJ01000074.1 coordinate 435,889, forward strand.
CTCCACTGCTGTGTGCAGTGAAGCTCACAGAAGCTGGTTTCCTATGGATTTTTCTCCCACATCCCCTGTCCTCCTAGTTCCTTCCTGCACCCCAGTGCCATTGCTCCTTCCTGAGACGTCTCCAGGGCCCTGAGGGAGTCTGCCTCTGGCAGGCTGGAGGCATTCTGGTGCAGCTACACTCGATGGAGCCCCCTCTCCAGTGGGTGCTGTTCCCTTAGCCCAGCTGGGGAGCTCAGGCATTCATCTCTCCCAGACACAGCTGCCAGGTTTCACTTCCAGACTTCCACTGTCACACACCAGGAAGTGGACAAGTGGCAGGGGCAGGAGGAAAGCTGGGGAGACGTGATGGGGAGGTGGTGTGAATACACATGCTACATTTCCTAGGGAAACCAGGTTAAAAGGAGCTCCTTATTGCCAGGGCACTATAAAAAAGAGATGAGAAATGCTGTGTGTAACTTGGTTCAAGAGGGAAAGGGTATTTGTAGAGGCAAAGGATATTTCTACTGTTATTTAATTTCTTCTTTCAGAGTCAGCTTTAGTGAACCACTTACAGCTCCTTCCTCTCTCTCTCTCTAGTCAAGTCACCCTTAATAGCCAAGGAGAAAAATAACCATTCTCTTCATGTATGATTTTAAATTTTCTGTTTTAAAAGGTAAGCTGGACAAGTAATATGAAAAAGTTACAGCTGTCTCAGGCCCCTGAGTTTCTAACTCCCTGCTGTTGAAGTGTGAATCGGGGCAGTGCAGCAGCAGTTGGTGGAGCTGTGCCAGGGTAAACGAGGGGAACTATTCCAACCATGTGTGCAAACTCCACCAGAGACTTACCTTCTGAAACCAAAAAGCTGAAAGTTCATTCCAATTTTACTTATCTGCCAAGGCTGAAGTTCAGTAATTCATATTTTTACATTAATAAATAATGAAACAGCTATACCAGAGCAGGGAAGGCTTTGATTAAGCATTTTATAGCAAGTAAAAGGAAAACATTGAATCTTGTGCTCAGGAGCTGGCAGCTACAAGAAGCAGGAATGCCTTGTTTCAAACATGTCTGTATTAAAAAAAGAAAAAGAAAAGAAAAAAAGAGAGAGAGAGAATGAGAAAGAAAAAGAAGCATGGGGGGTTTGTTTCATTCCTATGACTTTACAGGCAGTACAATAAGCCTGGCACTTCAATAAGGGAACTGTCATAGATACAGCTTTCATTGTCTGTGCTCCCACTGCCACAGATAAAGAATAAGAGAACCTCTGACTCACAGCACTGGAGCAACATGTACCTTATCTGACACCCCAGTCTCAGCTAGAATGAATTTTTCAAGACACATGCTAACTGCAATTAAGAATTTCAGAGCAAGTAACAGGCAGGCAGCGTTACTACTACATTACCTGTAAACCTCGTACTTCAGAAGCCTGTGTTTGGAAAGCAGACCTGCTATTCTGAGCAGTATGAGGACTAAATGTTGCATTAAATACTCACAGAGAGCATTCTGGATGTTCCAAGGGTTCCCTGGTTCTCAGCCCTTCCACTCCATCAGAGGCAGTGGCAATTTTGGAGCTCACACTTTGCATCCCCCTGAATAGGGGCCTCCTCCCTCAGAAACAACAGGCAAGAGGAAATCAGAACAGGACAACTCATTTCCCACTCACTGTTTCTGAAAGAAAACAAAGCATAAATGATTGCAGAAGTTCAAAGAGAGGACTGTAAAGTCTTTCAGAATTACCCTGAGGCTCCCAGGAAGAATAAGGTCTGACAGGGCTCATCATTTTTTGAAGTCAGGCAGGGACTAAAAAAGATGAAAGTCTGTTGTGCCTCCTTTTCTCTTTTCCATACTCATCAGTAGCACATGAATGAGAACGAATGGAGCGGCTCAAGAATGTTGCTGCCACAGAGGAGAGGATTTCTCTTTTGAAAGTAAGTCTTTTTTTTTTGCAAGAAATACACCATCCAAATTCCAGAGATACAACAGTGCTCCATAAAGGAGGTTTTAAGTATTTTCCCCAAAAGAAGCCATTTAGATTTTTCCTCCTTAATTATGTTTTTTTGGAGATAAGTTTTCAGGCATTTTAGTTTTAAGATTTGAGAGTTGCAAATAAAGATCGATGCAACCTAGAAAATCTATTTGCTCATTTTTCATCTGGCCCCAGCCTTTGTTTTTAGTAACCTGAAAATTTTCATTAGCTGTTCTTGAAATGGTTACAGCAGACTGTGAGCAGAGCCCACAAGCAACAGGAGGGGGATGCAGTCAATGAAAAATGAACTCAGGCCAGGAGTTGGTGAACTCTGGTCGCTGAAGACTTCATATATTCTCATGGGACTACTTCCCATACCTCTTTTGCATTGAGATTACACTGGCACCTCAGTGACTACCACACATCTTTTGTTTTGAGATTGCACTTAGTTAAATTCCTAATTTATAGACTACAGAATGGCTCCATTACATTTCCTCTCCTCCTAGTCACATCACTCTTGGACTTGCACTAACATAGTTTCAAAAAGAGATGCGCTTTATTCCCTTCCCACCTAATTTTGTAGCCTACTGACTTACAGTCATTGGAACTGTTGACTTAGTTTTTTTTTTCAGTTGAGAAAGGAATTGAAGTGGTGGCTTATTTCCAGAGCAAGAGCCCCAGCCTCTAGGCTGTTACACAAACCTGTGTGGGTTGAAATGAAAGATACCACAGTTGCTGCTATCTTAGGTGGGAAGAAAGCATAGAGCTGCTCAGTTTGGCAAGGTGGCTGCATCTCTGGACAAGTATGGTAATAGAAGTTTGGATAAAAATGATGCTCAGGTGCCCATAAACTCAGGCACATAAACAGGCGTTTTGTGATTGGTCTATTGGGCTGAGACATTACAATTTCTCCCAGGGTTTGCTTCAAGCATGTACAGCTTTTTCTTGGACCTCTGCCACTAAGGCCGTCCTGCCACCCAAGTAGTGAGCCTGAGAGTCCTCTCTGCCACTGCAAACAAGCCTGGGTAGTTTTGGCCTCAGCTGCAACAATTTCCCTCTGTTGTCCTCTACTGCATGCCAATGCTCAGGGCTGGAAGCCTGCTCTGCTGTGAACATCTGATGATAGTGGTGCTGGTAGCTGCTCTTTCCACATTTCCAACCACCAGATTTGAAGACTTGTCAGAAACAGGTGTAAACATTCATTCTCCCTGGAATAATTTCTAGGAAGAAGGACTGAGAGAGGCTTTTTTCCCTGAAAGGACAAAGCTGAAGGTACCTTATGGGAATAGAAAATAATTGCAAGGCTCCACCTTGGTATAGGATTTCTGGCATCCAAAACTTCCTTGGGTCCTCTAAATGCTGGAGGCTAGGGTCTCATGCTTTTGTGTACTTGCTCTTTACAGACAAGCAGAAAAAGGAATTTTTCAAATGAGAAATTGTGAAGTTTCTTACCCTTTCTAGATCTGTGGCAATGTATATCAAGGTTCATGCAAGGAATGTTTTATCTTATGGCCAGTAGGCAAATGTATTCCTAAGGGCATATGATGAGATTATTGTAGTGTGAAGGCTGGCAGGTTTATAGCTGTAAAACATTGGCAAGGATGTGCTAAAGGAGGACTTCAGTGTGAAATATGAAATTGATTTGACATTCCCTGTGAACTTAGATCCCCTTAGCTATGTTTTATATTTACCGTCGTGGATTCGTACCACAGGAACAAAAAAAGAAAAAATAAAGTTACGGAGGAAAAAGTGGAAGTTGAAAGAACATTATAAATGCTCAGAAGTGACCTGGAGAAGAGAAAAGAAAAAAAAAACCCTCTTCGTTTCAACTGGTGCTTCTTTAGAGATGCTGCTTTAGAAGTAAAATGCTTTTAACAGAAATTTGATAATTACCAATATCCCTTGAAGGTCTTTTCCACTAGCTTCAAACCTAAAAGGTAAATTAAAGACTCATACTTGTCATAAGCTGACATCTATCTTGAGCTCGTTTGACATAAACAGGCTGGAGCTCCATCAAATGCTATTCCAATGTGGCTACACACGAGCTACAAGAGCTTTCATACCCTGCCAGGAAGTCATTGAAGCCAATTTTTCTTCTGTCCAGCTGCACATTCCCCTGCATCCCTGGAAAGGAGTAGGGCATGACACCATACTTGCCACTGGAAGATACATCTCCCTCTCTCTATCCATCTCTATCAGTTCCCAAATGGTTGTATTCATCATCAAAACATTATTCATCAGAAGTTTGCCACATCCTCAAAACACCAAACTTCTCCTTTGTAAAAAAGAAAATTAAATACAGGTGTAATTTACCTTTTTTAAAGAGAAAACAAAGGCTTATCCAAAGCAGGATCTAGCTGGGGTTTAGCTAGCCCATGTTCCTGTTCTGCTAGGCTCTTTCCCAGGTTCCATATGTACTGCCACACATATTGCTCCTGGTGCAGTGTACAGTCGCAGGCTCTGCATGTCACTGAACACACAATGTGCTGGGCAGCTTTTGCCAGTGGGGAGTGTGATTCACACGCTTAGAAACAGAAAGAAATATTTCCTTCTCCTAACTACTGTCATAGATTTTCCTGATTTAGGCAACAAAGAGCAAATAAGCTCTGCAGATGTTATGAGCAAATACTGACTGCTTCCTCTTTGAATTCCCATTGTCATTTTGCTCAAGTGCTGCTTTCTTGCTTCTGGTGGCAATCACACACTCACCTTAACCACTAGGTCAGTATCAGACAGGAAACCACCCACCTCAAGGGTCATGTCTACACCAGCGGTGCTTCAGTTTGTTCTGCAGTGGGACACGATGAGATGAGGCCTTGGGACATGGGATGCCTTTGGTCCTGTGGCAGGGAATTCGTGTACTACAGCTGGGAGGTATGGGAGCTGCCTGGAGTTGAAGTGTGCACAGCCCCTTTCTGCTGAGCAGTTCACTCTGTTAGCTGATACACCACACACTGATGATCAACACATCAGAAGACCCATCCAGTTTTGTAAGAGAGATACAGCAGAGGTGGAAGCTGGTAGCTTAGATGCAAACATCTGCAAAGGTGTTTCACAAGTGTAAGATACAACTGGACGGGTCAGTGACAATGGAGGAGGACATAGTACTGCTTGCCTATTGCCTTGGGAAGAAAGTTTGTCTGTATGTGGTACTGTGGGTCTCATGCAATATGAAGGAAGAGCTTTCTGGCAAGTGAACAATGCAATTTACATCTCCACAAAGGACAGCAGTGCTCAGTTTTGTGTGAACATCAATCATTGCAAAGAAGCCATGGCACTAAGGGATCAAGGGTGACATGAGAGTGTCTTGGAAGCCCCCCTTCCCCTGGAGCTGTGCTGCTTGTAGGAAAAAAGCCTGAACCTACAAGAAGACTGCTGCACAAACCCTTGAGAGGCCTCAAGAGCAACCATGTGGAACCATGAGCTCACCATCTTGGTAGCCAGAGGACAGATGCAGCAAGTCTGGAATATTCTGTGCAAGTTGGGACATGCATGTGAGTCCAGACTGACTGTTTCTATGCAGTGGCCTTTCGCCCAGGAGTTCTTGTCCGCTGGTGTGATCCCTCAAAGGTGCTTGTAGCCATATCTGCAGTGTAGGCTCCACTAATACAGTATTTCTGAACTGAGTCAGTATTGTGTTTACCTTCTAATGATCTGCCCCTGTTCTTGCTGACTGGAACTGGCAGGTTGTGTTCTTGCAGCCATTCTCAAGCCACTGGTTGTTGTTGATAAGGATTTGAGGGATGCCGCACAGATCCTTAAGGATGTCACTAAAGATGACTCTAAGTTAGCAGAACTGTTCTCTTTATTTGTTCAGTAGGAAAAATAACAAAAGAAGAACAGGCAGAGAAATCTCAAATGAAAAAAAAAAAACTGGGCCCATGGAAAAAAGACCATCCGTGGAGCAATACAAGATACTGCAGTCAGGCTGTCTGCAGGTTTAAAACCTCATTTGAATCCTGCTTTTTCACTGTCATCAGTTGGCTGGAGGAATGAAACAGCTAGTGGCCAAAGCAAGGACCAGATTGTGAAAGGATTTTAGGTGCCTTCACATGCAGGTAGGCACCCATCAGGACTTCACAAATTTCTGTGCAGTAGAAACCAATTTCACTGAGCTGCTGAACACCTTTAGGATTATGGCCATGGGTGATCCTAAAGCCATATGCAATACTACAGGAACTGAGTCATAAAAGATTAACATTTAACATGTGTGTTCCCTGATCCCAGAAACAGCAAGGAGAGTGTCAGATCAGGAAGGCCAGAGGAATCCCAGATGGCAAAGGAATCTGCAGGGTGCAGAGGGAAGTTGTGCCGCTCTGCCAAGCAGGAGCAGTTTGCTGCTCTGCCCTCATATTTATCTCAAACTCACCATTTGCTTGTTATAAACACTGTTCAGTCAAAAGTGTCATTCAGGAAAGAATTTGATCTACTTGCAGTAAGAATTTGTCACTTGAGAGGTGTCTGAATTCCTCCCTGGATTCATCTACATGTTTTACCAGTCAATCAATGACAGCTCTGCCACAAGAATATTTCTCTTACTTCTTAACAGAACTTGTCACTGCCAAGTTACATCTTTAAACCATCTTGTGTGTCTTTTAACATTGTAAGTGAAAAAGTAGTCATTTACTTCACAGTGTTCACTTTGAATGACTTAAGCAACACAACAAAGGATTTACAAAAAACACGTTGTATTTTATTGCCTGCAAAATCTAAATATTTTTCCCCTGGGAGCAGGGGATGATGAACTGAGCGGTGCTTTTGTCAGCTGTATTGGCTGAAACGCTCTTCGGAGGAGCCAGGTCTATCCATCGACTCTAGAGGGAAGCAAATACAAACTGGCTTCCCAGTTGCCCCTCTCCCCTGGATGCCCGTGTTTAGGTGGGATGGATGCAGGCCCTGCTGCACACTCTGCCTTTCCATTGCCCATTCTGTCTAAAGGTCGCAGGAATTCTGCCCTCACGGGAGTGTCCTAAGTTAAATTTCTTACAGCATGATGGGGCTGAAATTTCCAAAAATGTAGACAATCATAAACAGGAGCTCCAGCAAAGGCTGCTATGAAACGTTTCACGCTTGTTTTCCCAAATCCAGGACCGCCCTCTCCTGGCGGTCCGGGCGAGCTGCCCGGCCCGGGCCAAAGCGCGCAAAGACACCGCCGGGGGATTTCTGCCTACCCGGGATATACCGAACTGAGATTTCCCTCTCGAGCACAGAATATCCATGGCTCCCCTTACAGGCTTACTGAGTTTTAGAATTAAATGCCTGAGGCGGCAGAAGCACAGCGTGAGTGACAAAATGAATTGTTTAATCTGCCTGCTTGGTAGCAGATAAACGGCAAATCTGATTTTATCTCAGTGAAATGGAAATTATGGAGATGAACAAACTCCTAAAAATAACAGAATAGCTAAAAGCTCTGCTTTCTCTAGAGTAAATGTAGCCCTTTGGGGAAGTGCAACAAATACCATCTGTGTTTCCAAAACTCCAAAGTTAATTTGTTGCAGGCGTCTCCATATTTACTGAAAATGGACATATTTTGTGTGGCAGAACAACATCTTGCAGTGATGAAAAATAACCCAAATACTCCCATCCAATTAACTCCAAAGGGGGATTTACCTGAAAAAGCTCAATTTAAAAGATCACTTTGTTTAAATCACCCATCAGACCTATCTGTTGGGGATTTTAAAGTTAGTTTCATGCACACATTGACAGCTGTTCACAGAGGAAGCTGAGAGGGGAAACTGTGAAGGAGTTATGACATTTATGACAGCTATCTTTTTCTGATTATCAGACAAGAAGTGTAACTTACAAATAGCTAACACCTTGGTGGGGTTTCTTCAGAATGGACAACTCTACAGGCTTTCCCGACAATCTGCTCTTTTCCCTGTCCCTTTTAAGCACTTCTGTTGCTTGCAGTTCATGTTCAGTGTAAGGGAGAATTTAGAAGATATGCTTTTGAATCAAAATGTTTAACTGGAATTTAAAAAGAATTCAGAGTATAATTCTGAGATGATGTAAATGAGTATTTGCTTTAAAACGGTATATCTGATGGGAAGCCGGGGAACCCAGTACAGTTCTTCAGCTGACAGCATCTAAGCATCTTTGTTTAAACTATGGCTGGAATTGGGCCATGAAATACAGAATACAGATGGAAACATGGATCTGAATTTCTCCAATGTTTGGTGTGTAGTTTGGGTCTGTTGCAAAGACAAGTTTGGAACTAGATTTTAATCTAACTTTTTTGAAGCACAGTAGGTCTCCAAATGCTACCCTGTGAAATTCAAAAAGGGAGGCAGCACATGGGAAGCTGAGGCACTGTGGTGTTGTGATTTTATATTTGACTGCAGAGGTTTAATATGTCTGTTTCTTCTTGCATTGGTTGGACTCTGTATGACTGAGAGCTCATCCAAGCATCAACTGCTCCTGTAGCAGCAAAAACCCCCTTGAAGGATTGTTACTTCGCTTTTTCCCCCATACAATTTAGTTATGAGAATGTAGAAAATGTGGAGTCATTTGGGAAGCAATGATGCAAACACAAAGAAGCGAGCCCTGGAAGGCAGTGCCATGGCCGAGGGGATGACAAAGCCAGGCACTGTCACTGCTCAGATGGGTTCAGTGCAGAAAAATGTTTCTGGAATGCATATGCAATCCTTGTCCCTGGCTCTTTGTTTGTGAGCTTAAATCAATACTGCTGCAACAAAGATTCCCAATAAACTGAAACAAAATAAAACATGCATTCATAGGAGCATTGCCATTCAAAAGCACACATTTCCCAGTTAAAATGAAGGTCAGTCATAAATTACATCTCTGATTCCCTCAGGATTTCTCTCTCTTGCTCTGTTTTGGCAGTTTAAGACCCCTTTGATATTTGAGCAAGGCCTTTCCCTTTGCACATCTGATCTTGATTACGGTTTATGGCAATGGTAATTCGTTACCTCCCCAAGGCAGCAATTCTGAGAAGGAAAGTGAGTACAGTATGATTGTTTAGGAGAGAGGCACACAGTACAGTGTTTTAACCATTTCTCCATTTTGGAGCCGTGTCTCTTCCCCACACAGCACACAGCTCTTGCACACAGCAACACCATGAACTCCTCTCATGGGAATGCCCAACATTCATCAGAGAAATAACTGTATCTGGAGGCACAAAAAATCAGGTTGCATATTTACTGATCAAAACAGTGACCTCTGAGCAATAAAGTTGTGGTTTGGATATATTTTTAGATGTTGTTTTGTGATGAACACAGACTAACGAGGTATCAATAAGCACCGAAGTTTTTCTTCCAGCTGTAAAGGTCTCAGGGGTTGCCCCCCCCACCTCTCCCTTATTTTACAAAATGAAGAGGAATGTTGCTCAGTTTCAGGAATGCAAGTCTACATTTCTCCATGGATCAACTCTGTGGTAGCCAAAAATATACTGAGGCTTTGCATGAGGGAATGGGATGAATGAAACTGGGGTTTGCACTGCTTTTCCGTGTATGCAAAAGACAGAGGCAAATGTTCCAGTGAAAGTGTATTTGAGAGCATTTGAGACAACATGAAGGTGGCAGAAAATGTTGGATGTTTATGTGCTTTTCCCTGTGGGTGGTATGAGGCATTTTGAGGTGATTACAATTGCAGTAAGATTTTTCATGTCAGTTTATAACATACACTTCATTCTCTCACTGCTTTCACTTCTCTGGCTTTGTTCTACTGGCAGTTCCTTGGGTTCATTGAGGATTTTCACAGAGTTTGCAATGTGAGAGGCTACTGAACATGCCTTTAGCACCATCAAAGTGCTCCTGGATAAAATACACTCTTATAGACTTCGGGGAAGATTACAAAATTACTTAATTGCCCTTCAGGCACTATAAGTACCATCCTGTCAGTGAAGACAAGTGATGGGTGCATTTCTTTCACAAATATTGCACTGGGAAGTGCAGTCAGCTGGCAAGTTTTGCAAGTTTGATCCTGGTGCCTGGCAGAAACACAACAGGCAGAATTGCTAATGATATTTTAATTTTTTGTTTGCTTGTATAATACATTTTAAAAAGCTTAACTGTGTTTTTAAATAGGCCCATGTACATTTTAAATGGGACTTCCAAAGTGCAGCAGGACTTTCCAGGGACACACTGTATCTTGCCATGAAGATACCAAGGAAGTGTGATTAACAAAGGATATCCATAACATTTTCCCTGGAAGAAGGAAATTTCCTAGCTCATCATACATAAGCCTTTCATAAAAGTAATACAAAACTTTCACAGAGCAGGAGAGGAACAAACCTACCAGCTCTTGCTGTTCCAGTGACACAGCAAACTTGCTTGAGGAGTCCTTTGTAAGCCGAAATTCATACTTAGTTAACACTTAGGAAGGATCCCTCTCCTCTATTACTTTAATCAGACTTCTAATATTAACTTGGAACATCCAACTTGTGAAGAATATCACGTGAAGGGAAGAAGTGTTTATTGCATGTGTTTATCCATTTTCACAGATACTAAAGGTTGAAGAGATGGGGGCCCTCCAGTCCAAGCTGGCAGGGAGGCTCAGCCCTGCCCTGCCAGCAGCTGGGTGGATGCCCAGCCTCCCATGGGGAACACTGTATTAGGAAACCTCTCCTTCACTGTGCCACTCTCTCATAAATCAGCCTAATTACTCTAATGAGGAGAGCTGTATCTCTGCTGCGAGCCCTGCTGGTTTACAGAGAGGGGGAAGTAAATAAAAAGGAACAATGTTGGCTGCTGCTGCAGGAGGGACACAGGGAGGGAGAACAATAGTCTTCAGTCTCCTCCCTGCCACTACCCGTTTGGAGGGAAAAAGGAGATGGCTTCGTGCATGCCCCTGGTTATTCCAGATCAGGGCAGAAATCAGGACCTGGGCTTGGCAGCATCTGCTGAAGGCAAAAGCACATAAAACAGAGGACAGAGACACGTTATTTTCCAGGCTCTAAGAGAATGTTGCTAAGGAAAGCAAAAGGATGGGATACAAGGCTTTGCAATGCCTCTCTGAGCAACCAACGCACTATAAATACTGACCTGAGCTCTAACAGCAGCATCAAGTCTCTACGCCTTTCGATTTTTTAGAGTAAAGATGGATTTTACTTTTTGTCTCTTAAAAAGATGTATTTTGGTTCCTCTTCTTGTTTTGTATATAAGCTTTTTTTTTTCAATTGCAGAAATTACAAACTTGGTTTTGTGTAATGAAATCTTAGATTATTTACTACATGAATCTGAGAGCTGAGGCGTTAAGCAAACCACAAAGATCTCCAGAAAAATAGAAGAGGCAAATTTATGTGCAGCTCTACTCATTGTTGTCTATATTTTTGTCATGTTTCTTCTATTGTCCCCTCTTTAAAATGACTGAAACAAATCATTCAGTTCTAGATTGCATATTATGACAGCCACAAAGCCTCCTTGCTATTGTTTGGGCCAAATCAAAAGCATTTATCAAAAGTAATTGTGGAATGGCATTAAAATTCACATCCATTTTGCCAAGGATTCAATTATTTCTATTGTGATAAATTTTTCTTCATGTTGGATACTAAATTTATATGTTTTAACAAAAAAAAAAATCTGAAAAATATTACAATTCTGGCAGTTCTTCTGATGTTCTCCTCCCTGAAAAATTCTTCTGGATGTTGTCAGTTGCTTATTCTCTCTTGATCAGAGTTAGTTTTATTATAATGTTTTTGTCCTGCCCTTTATACAGCATACTTACTTCTATCTTTAGCTTCAGTCTGATAAATTGTTCCATTTCTAAATCACATCTTCAGTCTTCAGCTAGATGTTGTGATCATAGTTGTGTTCTTTCAGATTCCAAAGCAAGCTCTGCCAGTACCACAAACCCCTTCTGTTCAGTCATCTTCCTATTTACCTTTCCTGCATTCACTTGCAGGGAATACATTGTGATATTAGGAGATCCCTTGGAGCCTTTCAGCCCTGAAATTGCTTGCTCCTCTAAGATTCTTGGTTCTGGGAAGCATCATGTCAGGTTGATACTTCTGGCAGAAGACAGGCCATGTATTGCTGCTCCATGCTCTCTCTCCCAGGAGTCAGCAGCCCTCCTTCCCCCACCATCCCATAGAGCTTCCAGCTTCTGCTGGCCTGGAAGCTCCAGAATTCCATCTCCAAACCACACCTTGTTCCCTGACACCCGCAGATCACATTGAGGCTGGACTCAAAGGGGCTTCCCTGACAGTTCTGAGTAACCCACAATGACTGTGGAAAGCTGGCTGTAGTTGCTAAAGGTACTAAAAAAGGAATTTAAATACACATTTACAGAAATGTACACTTGTGTCCTACAGCCACAGATTATGGATGCCTTTTTTAGAGCCATCACTGCATCTGACCTGACTGAAGTATAACATGGTGTGAAATTTTCAACAAGACTTTGACCATAACCAGCTTCAGGCACTGAAAAAGCCTCACATCAGGCCAAGCACGAAGCATGAGACTGCTGTTAAATCATGAAAAATATTTAGAATTATTTATATTTACATTTCTGAGCCTTTCTACTTGCTTTTGGACTTTCAGCCTTTTCTTTACAAGAAATGGAAATGTAACTTCAGAGGGTAGGGGAAGAAAGACAAAGAAAATGCCCTTCTTTCAAGTGCCATGCTTTTGAGAAATGCATGTGAATCTCGTGGCTTAAAATCTTTGGGCACCTATTAAATTCTAAGTAATATCTCAAAACTCATTCAGGAATTTTAAAATTATTTTTGTTACATTCTTTGCTCTTATACAGGCCACAGTGCAAGAATCAAAAGTCTACATTTTGAAATCCATTTTGACATCTACATTTTGACTGTACTTTAGTTAGCTAAAGGGGATTTGTGCTCCTGCTAATGAGATTATTTTAACTACAAGTTACATCATAGCTTCCCAATGCAACAATCCCACTGTAGCAGAGGTAGCATCAAGTAGCTCAAGCAGCTATTATTGACTTAAAAGACACTTCGATGTGGCACTTAGGGACATGGTTTAGTGGTGGGCTTGGCAGGTGTGGGTTAATGGTTGGACAACCATCTGGGACGTTCTTTTCAATTTAAATGGTTCTATGGCTTTTGATACCCCTTTAAAACATTTGGCTGTGCTCTCCCACCACACAACCAGATGCAGAAGTTATTTGAAACAAAGGCAAGTTCCATGTAAGGCAATATGCAAATTTTAATTTAAATCTGCAAAGTCAAGTTACCCTTCTCAATGTTTGGCTGCTTCTGACTTTGCTAACATCTGAAACTATAAAATACTCATCAGCTAATCTAAGTTCAAAGGTCATCTTAATGTCTGAGAACCAAGCCTCACTCCAGCTACATCAGTGTGATAACACATATAGTAATACATGGCATAGTACGCCATGGAAAAAAACTTTTACTTAAGAGTTATAGGTAAATTTTATACCTATCTAAAAACAACACATTTATAGAAGCAATGTATAATATGTATATATAATATACATACAATATAAGTAATGATGTACACTGCTTTATTAAGTCTATCTAAAGTAAGAAGAGGAATTTTAGACTGAACAGGTCTGAGACCAAAAATCCATGTTTTGGACAAGCAGTACTTGCAGCCAAGAAAGTGCACATAGGAATGTAGTTACTGAAGTACAAAAGGTCTGCAATGACAAGCAAACACAACATTTTGTTGTTTCTCTTTTCCTTACAATGGCTGCTTCCTTTCAAAATTTGCATTATAAAAATTTTTTGAAGAAAAAATAAATAAAGCTCCCATGGAGCAGCTTTAGCTGCCTTCTATGTGGAACTAGCTTTTCTTGAAGCAAATTATCCCACTTCTTATTATTCCAAAGAAAATCCTTTTCTTACTCAGCCCAGCAATGATGTAGGAGGGAGCAAGTTAAAAGCAAGAAAAGCCCTCTCACTTCTACTCTTGGAAGCAACCTCATTTGATTCAGACCGTGCCCAGCAGTTTTGTCCTTTTGTGCTTTTCCTTGTCTTTGATGGAGGCCAATACCAGATACTGCCCTTCCCCAGGTTCTTTCACTACATTATCAGAAGTTTGCCCTTTCTTTGTCAGAAATTAAATGATGTGCTCTAATAAAACAGTGTCTGGTCAGGAGGAGCCGCTTTGTCACCAAGACCTTGCTATCAGTAAATAAAAATGGAAACCTTTATGCAAACCAGCAGGACTTTAGGCAGCATGAAAATAACTGAGTTACTGTCCTTGTTCAAAAGCTGTTTGCATTCGGTCACCCCAGACAGCAGGAAAACCAATTGTTCCCTAAAACATTGTAAAGGTCTGTGCAGACACTGTTGGTACCCAGAGACTTCACAGCATGCAGACTTTTAATTGCCTCTCCTTCCTCTCTACACACAAAGGCATCTACAATGTTTATCTCTAGCACATCTTAGTAGGGAATAGATTAGGTTGTAAAATAGAACAAAATTTCAAAGAAAATTGCTGAATACATACAATGCCTTAACTTTTTCCAAGTAGCATTACTGTGCCATACTCCACTCTGTCTTAGCATGTATTTATTAATTGGCAATACAGATCACAGAGCTTTGAAGAAGACACAGGTGACCTATAACAGCTTCCTCAATGAGATCATTATCTGCAAGATCCAGCACTCTATTCCTTTTCCTCTTTCTAATTTCAAGTTATAATCTTCTCTCAAACACAGGGCAAACATTTCTGGAACAAACTCACATCACTCTGAACGCAGCCTTACTACTAATTAAATTACAGCGTCTCATATAGACCTTTATCTGCAGAAGATTATATTATTTATCCTCAATGACAAAAAAGATAAACTTCCGTTCTTTAATCTCCATAGCATATCAGGATAAATTCCCATCCATCCATTGCTTTGATCTACACCCTTTTTTTAGGATGAAAGTCAGACCAGGTGTCTGTTGTTTCTCTGGAATAAAGTATCATCACCCCATCCAACCGTAACTTTTGGGGCACTATCCAATTGAATGTAATCTGTTTATCTTTGCAAACAATTTTCCCAAGTGTGCCAGAACACATCTGGACAATATCAAGATACTGGAAGCATCTCTGACCCACGACATGTCGGTGCAGACATGCAAGAGCAGCATGTTTCTGGTCAGCAGCTTGGAATAACTAAAAACATGGTAAACAAGGAGCTAGGAAATAGAAGCAACAACAGCTGCTGCAGGAGGAAGATGAGGATGATGCTACAAATGATGACTTATGTGGACTCAAGACTGTGAAGGCTACTGAAAAAACAAGGTAAACACCGTCATGCAAGTTGTTAATGCCCAATGTGTTTAAATTGTCTTTTCTAATGGCAGATAATCCTGAAGTATTAGACAGCTTTCTACCAAGAGCTTTCTATACTTATGAAAATGCTGAGTATATTTATATATACATTTTAATGTATGTGTGAGTGTGTGCATATATATATGTATATGCATATATGCATGTACGTGAATATACAAATACTGCTGCCAGGTGCCACCTGTCCTAAGTTAAAGTAGTTCTTAATCTGAATTCATCCAGCTTTTTTTCACTATAGAAGAGCCCCATCCATCCAGATATCTAGAGTTCCTCATTTGCCATACTACTTCAATCCATTAACCCAAAACAAGCTGTGGTGCAATATGGTTGCCTCACAGCCTGCTGCTGTTATATGTGCTCTCTATGCTGTTATAGATTGGACTAGAATTCAGACCTCCCACTACCTTTGCACATCAAGGAGCCTCCATGCCTAAAAAAACTGGTCTTAAATGGACTAGGATAAGGTAATAAGCAGCCTGATAAAACAATAGGAGCTATAAAGGCAAGGTATCTGAAAAAGGTTGGGCTTTTAAAGGTAATTAATTAGGAACTATCATTAAAAGTTTTCTGTTCCTCTGCTCCACCTCCTACAGTCAGGTCCCAAAGCAGGGGCTTGGAAAAAGCAGGTCTGGAAAGTGAGAGAGGGTGCTCAGGAGCTGGGATACCTTGTCATGCAGGGTCTATCTATGGAGAAAGGAGTAACACATTTAAACATCATCATCATGCTGCATGCAATGTGGAGGAAGCAAGAGCAAAAAAGTGTCCCTCTAATCAGTTTTATCTATCCCTTCCCCCAATACACAGGTTGAGAATGCATAATCCTGTCCATTTATGTCAAAACACCAAACGGGACATGAATCCCTGGGAACCAGTCCAAGTCAGAGCATTCAACTGAGGCCAAAAAAGCAAAGCCTGCATTCCCAGATCTGTCCCTCATTTGGGGCAGATTACTACACAGTGTCACTGTCAATCAAGAGAATAAAGATATTACCATCCTCTGTAAGGTATTATGTGATCAGTTCATGGAAGTACTTGTTTAAATATCCTATATAATGTATCTATTTATATATACACCATTTTTAAACACTTTTAAAAACAAAACCAGCACAGCATAAAACCAAATCTTGTTCCAGCTAAAGTGCTGCTGTACAGGTAGTTTCCTTCTGACATTCTCAAAGAAAACATTCTCACATGCACACCATGAATGCGTATGGCAGAGTGCCATGGGAGGCCTCAATGGAATACTTCATTAAAAACAAACAAACAAAAAACCGAAAGCACATTCCAAACCCAGCAAGCAACACTTGGTGCAAATCATTTAAACTAAGAGGGGCCACAACGTTTGCAACTTGACCGAAGGATTAAGACTGCTTTTGACCAAGAACTTGGTGTACTACACAGGGAATACCAACAACTTACAGGCTTGTGGGCTTCAATGGAACTAGGACACGTGTATTTTTGGTCACAGGTATTTGAACTTGAACAACCTGAATCTAAAGCAAGAACACTTTAGGTTTCAGAGAAAAACCACTAAAGTGTACAGGATTTTAAATAAATATCCTTCTTATAGAGTCATGCCACTAAGTCACATGTCACTAAGATGCAGAATTCCCTGAGCTTCGAGAACAGGAAGAGGTCACACTTTTCTAACAAGTCCAGTGACTCCAGAGTGTATTTCTTGAGTGTGTCCACAGGGCCAACTGCTTCTTTGCAGGGCAAAACAACCCTCACTGAGCCCAGTTCTGCAGCTGCTACACTGCTTCCAGCTGCACCTGAGCTCCTGCATTTAAAGATAAGCCGGCTGCAATCGAGTATCACATTCCTTGTGACTGACAGCATGGCCTGGGCTTTCTTTTTTTTCACCTTTCTCCAGGGAACCTTACAACAGAGAACTATGACCATTCTAACCACTTCATTTGAATTGTCTCACATCACTTTACCGTGGACAAGGCTAACAAGGATGCTCCTCTTTTTCCAGATGGTGGTCTCTACTAAAAAGGCAGCTCAACTTTTGCCCCACATTCCCGGGAATGGAGTATCCATTCCACTCATGCTAGCAACGATACTTGTGGAAGAATCAGTATTTAACAAAAAAGTACCTTGGGTTCATGAGTTACAGCAATTAATCTCACTTACTACAAGGCAGTGAACAGCACAAATGTCTAGCAGGATTTCTATTACTAAACAACTGCAAAACCACGTAAGAACTACTGCCAGATTTTTATTTTAAAAACCTGACACTGTATGGTTCAGCCCTGAATACTAACTATATTAAAAAAACATTCAGGAAACAAACTTTCTCATGCTGATACTCAACCTCAAGTGCTCTTACTGGATAAGGAAAAAGAGGCTTTAAAAAAAGTGTAAGTTTGCTGAATATGAAGAGGATTTTGTGTCAGGAACTGACAGACGTGCCCAATCAGAATCAGTATCTAAGTTGTATCATCTTGTTAATAATCATAAAACAACAACAAATAGTACTTTGATCTGATTCTGAATACAGACAAGAGAGATTTGAAAGCCTTTAGGAAAGACACATGATACTTTTTACTATGTACAACTAAATCAACAACACGGTTTTAAAAAAATGTAAATTACAAATCCGTCATGGACTGTGATGTAAATAATTTTCTAGAAGTGTTCCCATATACCCCATATCAATGGAAAACCTCAAGCCAATTACAGGAGCTCTGACTGAAGCAAGAGAACCTTATGCATATGAAGCTCAAAAAACAACACCTGTGAAGATTTAACTTGAAAATGCTCAGTGACCAGTCTATTACGTTTCGTAATTTTAAACATTTGTCAAAGTAGGTGTTAAAAATTGTTCAGCCTCTTGCTTTGTTTTACAGTCTCTAACACTCCTGTGGTCTGGATTTAGGCTGGCCAGGAAGCTGCATGTCTCCTTCACACAAGATGGTAAACAAGAACACTCAACACTCTTCTAAATCCTTCAGAACCAAGTACACACACTCTGTACACGAGTGCTGCTAAGGCTGAGAGGAGAAGCCACCCCATGAAACCTCACAGACCTGAAGGGAGGTGTGAGAGAAACAAGTTTCCATCACAGTGAAATCATGATCAATCCCACCTCCAGAGCATGACTGCCAGGACTTTTTTCAAATGTTTTTTTCCTGAGCATGATCTCGGTCTACAAGTGCTTGTTTTCCTGTAATATGGATGAATCCTATTCTAAAAGTAACATTTTCCCATTTGTGACATTCAAATTAAGCATACTCACAAATATTATCAGCTTTACATCAGGTCACAAACAACGGGTGTGCTATAATCAAAATGCATATATTTTACACTGTTATTTTTCACTGTGATGGTAAGTAAGATAACCAAGTTTGTACTAAAATTTAAATTTTCTGCAGTAGCTATTGCAGCACATCCACAGTCTTGCACAAATAGACAAAAACCCCTGCAAATTGTTCCACCCCACAAGAATTTGTAAAACTACTTTTGAAACCACAACAAAATGAAAGTGTTCTACTAGCTCCAATTCTATTAACAACTTATTTTTTGTAAATAGACTACAACAATGAACTGCTTTTCACACAACCCCTACAAGCTAGAGCTATGAATGACCATACAGCTCCCTGTTCTGCAAGCTTGAACCTCTCCACATTTTATCAACACCTAACACGCAGGTAGCTGGGTTTTACAGCTAGATAGTGAACCAAACATCATCTGAAACCAACTGGGGCAGACAACTGTCAAGGACTGCTCTGGGGCATCTCATAAAATCCCTGACAGATTTATAAGTAGTTAAGGGGCAAAGAACAAAAAACCCATCCCAACTTTAAAAAAGGCACAGAACCTTTAGAAGTGGCCATGGTGCCTGACTCCTCCCCAGTAAAACAACAGACACTGACGAAACAATTGGTGCACAAATTAAATCCAAGGCTAGTCTGCCTTCACCCAAATGAGAAAAAAGAAAATACATCTATATTTAAAAACACATGCATACATGAAACATAAAACAGCACTCTGATTTCAGGAAAACTTACCTGTTCATCCGTTAAGAAAATCACCAACACACACACAAATAAATCAATACTAAAGTATTTATTAATACTTCTTTGTTCATTCCTGAAAAGGAAGAAATTTAAAAAATAAAACAAGTTATTAAAAAATAACCGTCTTCTCTACTTGCATAAAATCCCAAGAATCTAGGATCTACTCAAAGTTAAGGCAACTGCCACAAGCTACACCTTATCACTCAAATCTCTCCTAACAAGCAAAATCATCTAAGGAGTAATAGATACTGTCTTCTGCACAAGACTCATCTGTGTGATGAATTCACTCCAAACATCTGATCCTTTGGCTAACAATCTTCTGAATGTTCTTGTTAGAGAATTACCAGTAGCTCGTTCCAGTTTAGCTTAATCCACTTAATTGATTTGGAGTGGAACACACTTGTACCCCAAGACCACTGAAACAGCAATCCAAGATCCAGTCACCTGTGTTTAGATTACAGCTTGCTACATTGTTTGGACGGACAATTCTTTGGGTATTTGAAGATGCCTAGTCTTCCTGGTTTGAAGAATTCCCAGTCCAAGGAAACAAATCTCTTGCATTCACAAAGAGCTAAAAACCTGCCAATCCTCTGCCTAAACTCTCCAAGGTCAATCTGACATAGAGTACATCAGGCACAAAGAGAACTTGAGGTACTTTGTACAACCCAAGCAGCTCACTGAGGACTGTTCAGAGGAGAGCGACCAGGAGAGGAAACAACAGCACTGCATCCTGTGAGAGCCTGGCAGCACACTTACACAGCAAACAGGAGGCTCAGAGTCCGCAGCCTCCTGCTGGAACAGAAGGAAATAAGAGAGAAAACAAAACACAGGTTGCCTCTTCTGCTGCCAGTGGGCTTAAAGGAAGGGAGAGAAAGTCCAGAGTGCAGATGAAGCTGAGATGATTTCTAAAATTTGATTTATTGGGTAGCAAGAACTGTAAGCAGTAGCTCAGCACAAGTGCACTTACAGCAGATAGAAATTAGGAGAAACTCCACCTCTCTCCATCATGCCCCCTCATGCTCCAGTCTTCCCAAACCATGACTTCACATCTACACCTTTTCTTTATGCCCTATCCTTAAAATTAGGGCGAACCCCCAGTCCACTCACCTCCATTTCTGTAAAGTGATTAACAGAAACTGCACGTGGAACGTACCTGAACTGCAGAGTAAGCACCTCTGAAAAGAGACAGTAATGTGTGAAAGGCTGCTGGCATAAGCACCTCAACCCAGTGGTTCCTATCACTTTCACATAGGAAATTACTTCAACATTCCACCCACAAGCAGTTTCTTTGGTAACTGTCAAAATCTCTTCAGTTTACTTGCGAGGAGTCAACAGTCAGATGTTTTGAAAAAACTGTTGATCACTCATGTTTTAAGTGCTGGGTACATTTTCAAGAAGCACTGCTATAAAAGCAGGGAATCATCTGATCTCTTCCAGTTATGTTCTGTTATTTGGAAACCAGGTAAAAGTGCCTTTTCATAAATTCAGGGCTTTAGACCAATGCTCTAGATACATTTCACTAAATCTCTGAACCAGGCACAGGTAGGAGTTTCACAAACTGTGTCTCCTCACATACTAAATAAGATACAGAACAACAAAGCAGTTTAGATTAGGAACCCAACTTCTGTCAGTAAAGCTCCTAGACTGTAAGCACTCCAGTAAAGCACCAGGTTGAACTCACAGAGTCATAAAAATTCAATATAAAAATTAAGTTAGGAATAAGTATGATACTTTAAACTTATGACCTGCCTTGTTCAAGGTAAACTTTCTGTTGTTTCCGGCTATCCCTGCAGAGCTGCTGCCATCTGCAAATTATCATTTCTCTTCCAGCAATACTTTGCACCAAATTAGTCTGCATGACTTGTGAACAAAGTGAAGTTGTTTAACAAAAGCTATTCATGTCAAGATTTATAGTGTCTGAAAAAGCAGTGGAAAGGTTACCACTTCAATAAAAGGGATCATTCGGGTCAATACAAAATATAATGCTAAACACTATTTTTGAGTAGCAACTCTACAGATGCACAATGACTGCCACACTTGGGAGTTACTCTAAAAATAGGCAAGTCCTAGAGGTATATTATTTCTCTCCACTTTTAAATGTGAATTTAAATGTAAATTTTAGACTGGGATCACTGAATGGAATCCTAGCAACATTTCAGCTTTTTATTTGAATGTTGGAAGGCCCGAGTATGTGCATAAATACCAGCCAACAGTTACATTTTTCCCTCAGTTTTGTAAAAAAAAATAATCGAGCATCTCCAGTTATTTGGTTTTGACACTCAAATATAAAAAAATAGCTACAACTAGACACAATGGCTGTGAAGCAGATTTCTTTAAAATCTTATAAGGCTTCTCTTAAAGTTTCTTTAGTTTTATCAGCTTCAGTAGAACAAGAAGCATTATTTATGATTACTCCAAGGTAAACAAACCTGTAATTATTGTGTGAGACCAATACTAGAAATTAACTGTACTGTTCTCTATAATTGAGCTATGATACAAATTGTTTTTCAGTTTGTAGTGCAGCTAATAAGCAGTTTACAGTTGCAACTTGAAGTTCTTGCTCTTTAGTTAGTACTTTTCCTGAGTCTTCCTATTTTGCAGTAAATCAGTTACTGCTACCAGTCTGAGGGCAGACAGAATGTCATAAAAACGTCCAGTCAAATAAATCACTTTTTTGCTACTAAAAATAGCAGAATTTTTGGGTTTCACTTCAACATTAACAAGGTGCTCCTGAGTGCTGCAGCACAGCAGCCATAACCCTGAGATGAGGTAATTTTATCACCTCTGGGTGATAATTACCCACTGGCAATTCCCCAGAGGGAAGCTCCTGGAAGTGCCATACAAGTAAACTGTGATCAGTTATCACACTCATCCCTGACGTAGCTTGGCAACCAGAAGGACGTAAAATTTGCTCCCTGTTATTGATGAACAGCTAGTACCAAAACTATTCACATCTCCATTCCCTCTACACATGCATCACTATCAAGTACAGAGCTTTCAATTGCTCTTCTTTCAATTTAATCAATTGGTATTGAATGGAGATTTGACTACAACACACAGCTTAAAAAGTTACTGTTGTAACACACAAATAAGTGGGACAAAATGCACATGTATGTATACACACACTGCTGAGAGAGATTTCTGCTGAACAGAGTAGTTCAGCAGAAACAAAAATCAGCATTAAATTGAAATTTATGCCATGCTGTTATGTCATCCCTGATCTCTAAACTAAGTTCAATTTTAATGTCCTCTGTAAGAATGGCTGATAGCTGCAAACCACTTCTCATTTTCTTCTTTCACCTTTCATTTGTATTTCTTTCACATAATTTCAGGATGTCCATTATTCCCCACAATCTTATTACAATTATTTAATACATGAGTATACAGCTCAAAGACACTAAAAAGGCTTCCAGAAATTCTATTACTGGCTTTTAGCCAGGATTATCTTCTTTGGTCTTGTACTCACCTCTGTATTTTTAACTGGACCCCAGTGGTTTTTCAGAACTTCTAGTCGCTACTGACACGTTTTTCTTACCCCCAAGTGAACTACTTGTCCACGTGTTCATGGTGTAGCTGCCTGTGCATCTGCACCAAACCTGACTTTCCCTGCAGCACGTCTCCTTTCTTAACAAGGCTTTGGAGAACAGTTTCAGAAGATGCATGAACCACATACAGTGTTAAATTTTAAGCCTCCATGCCCTGCATTACTCCTGATTTCTGACCTTATTCCTCTATTATTCAAGTAGCAATTATTGTAAACGGGGCTGTCTTTGTGCATGCATCAGACAGAACTCCAAGCTCCCAGGGGAAGCTCATTTCTATTTAGTCCCAACAGTAAAGCCTATGCATTTGTAAAGTTAAAAGATGCAGTATCTGATTGACTTGCACCCACTAGTTTTCAAAGAATAATTTACTGGGAGCCATCTGAAGTCAACCAATAAAAAATGCCTTTCTTCTAAACCTTGAAGCATCATGACGTCAAAACTGACAGTCTCCCATCTGCCTCAACTACCTATTTGCTTACTTTTGTAGTGTTCAATTAAGTAGATTTTTTAAAGCAAAATGGCAACTTTATTTCATCTATTTTCTAGTGCACTTAAAAATAATAAAACATACAGAAAGACTGGAAGAAAATCCCTCTCTGCTTATACTGTGGCTGTAAGGTTCCGTGGCTGACCAGGTTTCTCACCTAGTGGAATTTTAGCACTGCAGAGTCCAAATATTTGACTGTTTCATGTTACATTGGTTTTCAGATCTGGTGAATGCTTTAAGCTTCCCACTTCCTTCTTCAGGACATTAAGTAAAGTTCTAGAGCTATCCAAAATTTTCATGTAAGCAGCTTCAGTTTCAGCAAGTATTTTATCAAGCTCGTTCCGTGAAGCCACCTTTTGGGCCAAATTTTCACATACACACTCCAGCTGTTCACTGAGGACTTGGATTTCATGCTGGAGTTTATTCTTTTCCTCTTCTGCTTGCTGGATTTGTTTGTTCAGTTCTTCTTTTTGCATACATAAATCTTCAATGCATTTCACCAGTTCATTATTGTAACCCTGAAGAACAGCTCCCTGCTGAGTCATCCTGCACTCACTCCCTGAAGTCCCCTTTCAGCAACGGCCTTCTGCACTCCAATTAAAGGAAAACAAACAAACAGGAAAAAAAAAATCTGTAAGAGTGTTGCCATAAATAATGCTTCATTAGCACAGTTAGAGCCACGGGGTAAGGTTCTCTGTCTAATGTTCACATGCCCACTCTGAGATATGCCACATCTCTTCCCTTTTCAGGAGGGGCACAGCACAAAATTCGGCATATGCTCTTAAACCTTTACTGAAAACTGCCGGCTCCTATGACACTGTCATGGCAATGGTATCAAAGTATTTATGGTATGCTTTGTAATATCTTTATACAATCCTGAATATAGGATGCTTTGTACCTCGAACTTCGAGGGCCTAGTCAGAAATCAACAAAAATTACAGAATCACAGAGTGGTTAGGGTTGGAAGGGACTTCTGGAGATCATCAGGTCCAACCCCTAGCAAGACAAGGTCACCTGGAGCATCCAAGCGGGTTTTGAATGTCTCTGCAGAGGGAGACTCCACGCCCTTCCCGGGCAACCTATTCCAGTGCTCTTCCACTCTCAACACGAGGAAGTTCTCCCTCATGCTGAGGTGAAATTTGTGTTTTAGTTTATGGCCATCGCTTCTCGTCCTGTCACCAGGCATCACCCTGAAGGGCTCAGTAGACACTGACAACAGCAGGGAATCATCCCGACACAGCGAGCGCCCGGAGCTCCCGGCACACTGGGGTGACCGGGAACGCGTGTGCCGGGGCCACGACGAGCCCCTTCGCCCGCCGCTCACAGCCCCCGAACACACACCGGGACCAAGGCCCGAGCCGCGCGGCCGCCGACCCAGGGACATTTTAACACCCTCCTCGCCGCCGAGCGCGGCTCCGCGGAACACGCGCCGCGCACAAAATGGCTCCTGTCTCTACATCGGGTGCCCGGGCGGAAGGGGAGGAGGGGGTAGGTAAGAGGAGACCTTCCCATTTCTATCTCCCCCCCCCCCCAATTCCCCCTGTTGCCCCCACCTGCCTGGCAGGATCGCGATTCCTCCCCACCGAGGGAGCGGCTCTGCCACCGAGACCGCGCTGCCCTCGGCTAACCGGACCCGTGCGCCCGCCAACGGCCGCGCCGGCCCGTGAGGGATCACGGAAACACCCGAGTGCTTCCGAACGCGGCGCCGCCCTGACGGCCGCGCGGAAACGTCTCTCCGGAAAAACGCGATGTTTTCCGAAGACAGGTAGCGCTCGGGAGAGTGGGCCGAGGCGGGAGGGGCAGGGAGGGCCGAGCGTTACGGAAGGAGCCGATGTTTGCCGAAGGGAGGGACTGAAGGGCGTCGTGCTCGGCGGAGGCAGCCGATGTTTGCCGAAGGGAGGGACTGAGGGGCGTCAGGTTCGGCGGAGGAAGCCGATGTTTACCGAAGGCAGAGTCGCCCGAGAGCAAAGGGGACAGAGGGGACGGAGCGCGTCGGAAAGAGCCGGAAAGAGCCGACGTTGACCGAGCGCGGCGTCGCCCGAGTTCCCCGGATGTAGTTGGAGCGGCGGCGGCGGGCGCGGCGGGGGGAGGCGGTGGCCGAGTCGGTGCTCCCGGTGTGTCTCAGCGCGCGCGGGGCCGAGCTGCCGGCGTCTCCCCTCTCGAGGCGATGGGCCCGTGAGCGCCACTCCAGCCGAGCTGCCCGAGCCGCCCCCTTCCCCCGCCCCTGCCCCTGGAGCGCTGCCGCCCCCGCCTCCCC
Organism: Cyanoderma ruficeps; assembly: GCA_008694505.1. Classification (NCBI taxonomy): domain Eukaryota; kingdom Metazoa; phylum Chordata; class Aves; order Passeriformes; family Timaliidae; genus Cyanoderma; species Cyanoderma ruficeps. Next base: position 461,377 of record VZDJ01000074.1, read on the forward strand.
CCTCGGCGCCTGTGGCCCGGCCGCGGCCGTGCCCTCCTGGTCCCCTCACCCTCACACACACAGGCCGGGCATTGATGGTAATGTATGCGAGGAAACAGCAGAGACTCAGTGATGGGTAAATTCAGCCCCCCCCGGCCCCGCGGGGCCGCCCCCCCTCCCCCTCCGCCATGTTCGGCCCGGCCGCGGGGCCGGTAACGGGTGCTCGCTAACGCCTCTCTCTCTTTCTCTCGCTCTCTCCTCAGCTGTCACGACCGCAGGGGGGACTCGCAGCCCTACCAGGTACCGCCGGGCCGGGAGGAGGAGCAGGGGAGACGGGGGGGTGCTACTCCAGCGGAGGCTCCGGCGGCCGCCGCAGGCCGCGGTGCCGCGGCCGCCCCGGTCCGGCCCCTGGCGGCGCTCTGGGCCTGGGGCCGCGGGGCGGAGAGGCGGCGGCGGCCCTGGCTTAGGAAACGGGGCCCCGGTGCTCGGCCGAGGCCTAGGGAGCCGAGGCGAGCAGGAGCGGCCTAGTGCGACCCGTGCGGGGCTCGAGCCTGGGAGTCGGGGAGGGTGCGAAGGGCGGGAGAGGGAGCCGGGGTCACCTACGGTGGAGGGGAGACCCAGGAGAGGTGAATGTTTTTCTGCTAAAAACAAAAGGAGTCTTGTTCCTCCAGCTCCTCACCCCCTTCTCAAAGTCCTTTCTTCTTCCCAAAACTGCTGTTGTGGGCTCTAACCTGTGCAGGGCACGGGTTTAGACCCTGATCAACTTGGGGTTGCATGTGAGGCTTAATTTCTGCAGTTGCCATCTGCTAGGCATGTTTAGAAACCATCAAATCCTTCAGTTATCGACAATAGCCTCAATTTCTGTAAGGCGGATACTGCACTTTGCTGTGTCCACTGAGAAACCCAATTGTCGAGATTTGAGTCTGCGGAAAGCTGTATGTTGTGATATTGCTCTCTGTGGGCCCTGAATTCAACTTTTACCGCATTTCAGTGTATTTGAATCACTAAAGTGCAGTACGGCAATCCAAGGCAGATGTCAATGACAGTTCATGTGAATGTAAACACTTGCTATTCAGGAGTTCACACTGCAAAACGAAGCAGGTCAAAGTGAGGCTGAGCATGTAACTTTTGGTAAACACTTTGAAATGAGTTATTACATTAAATGTTTTGGCCCCCTAGAATTACTTTTTTTTTTTCAATTAGAGGTGTTACAGGGATATTAATACTGAAAAAAAAAATAGAGAAGGTTAATGTTGAAACCGAATGGTCTTGATTAGAGTATGTAGGACATATTCAAAGTTTACACTGATTTAGTGTAACTTGAAGTTTGTTTTCCTAATAACAAGTAGAGACTAGTTCGTCTCCCAAAAGTGTGGAAGAGCTGTGGCCCATTTACTGCTGAAAGTGTGTAGTCCATTAGTGAAAAGATAGAGAAATGAGTTCTTTTTAACAGCAAGTGTTGCATTGGATTTAACAGTGGGAGAAAGTGGCTTGAGTTCTAATTACAGAACTTGTTGCTTTAATGCAGGTAATTAAAACTAGGAAGACTAGTGCTGATTTTTTTTTTTAATAGGAAATGAGAACTAATTAACTTTTAAAAGTACTTTTAAAAGACAAGAAAAGATCCCCAAATTTCCTGTCTAATCTGGATGCCTGTTTTCTTGTGATCTGTTGCAGGCTCTTAAGTACTCATCCAAGAGTCACCCCAGTGGTGGTGATCACCGTCATGACAAGATGCGAGACACCACAGATCCTTCACCACCAAATAAAATGCTGCGGCGCTCTGACAGCCCTGAAAACAAATACGGTGACAACACAGGGCACAGTAAAGCAAAAAGTGTGCATACTCACAGAGTTAGAGAGAGGGATGGTGGTGAGTTATCTTTAACAAACTTTTACTTAAGCAGTCACTAATTTCTCATTAAAATTAGCCATTATCACTCTGGTGATGTCTTACACTAAAGGTGCCATGTACTCGGCTAGGGTGACTGCAGTGAACCCAAAATGGGAATTTCATTTGGAGCAATCATTGAGGCATTGTAGCACCTAATAATTTTCTGTTACTTTACAGGTATGGCAGTTTTCCTTATAGTCCCAAAGATGAAATGAACCCTTTTTTTCATTATTTTAACTATGTCTCGTTTATTTAGACATACTGCAATGCTTGATAACATGAGTATTTTTTTATTTTTCATTAGCAATAAATATTGGCTGTTTTGGATCCTTTTTAATAACTCTGTATATTGTGATGCTGTACTGTGTAGGTACATGCTCCATAGACTAAACCCCATCAGAAATGAAAAAAGCTTCTTTTTATTTAGCTGCTATGTAGAACTCTTAATAGGTGATCAAAGGTAGCACATACTAGAGCCTTTCTTAACAGCAGCTTTAAGAAGTGTGTTCACAGTCAAGTCAGCCTCTTGTGTTTTTACAGGTTTATAAACAGTATTAACATGCCCAGTATTTTTTAACTGATCTTATTTTGTATCCCCCCTTCCTAGGAAAAGAGGAGGATTTTCCAGGTAATAAACAGTGTTAGGTAACAAACACCCAGAGTTTGGAAAATTGCAGTTACTGTCTGAATTTAGAACAGTTCTTTTGTTTATTGGTTTTTGTGTCAAGATGCAAGGTGAAGTATTCAAGTAGAGAATTTGGTGCTTTAAATCAGTGCTTCTTTATTCTGTATAAAGCTAACAAATTCTGATGTACATATACATTTATTGCTTCCCTTAGTTTTACTTGATATAGTAGTTACAGTAAAATAAAAGAACTATCTTTCAAGTACCTTTGTAGGAAATACTAGTTCCACACCGCAGATGTGTTCATGGTACCCAATTCTTATAAATCCTGCTTGTTTTTCCTTCTTTGACTTAATGCTGAGGCTCTGTAGACCACTGCTAGTGTCATAGAAGTGTGTAGATGGATTATAAGAATATGCCTCTTTAGTTAATGCACTGATTTTCATTGTATCTGATGATAATTTAAAGTGTAGTAAGCTTAGAATTAAATGCAAATACAATGCCCATATGCTGCTATTCTGTGCTACTTTTCAGGATACAGAGGTGTCCTATTTTATTTCCTCTTCACCTGTCCGAAGATATTAGTCCCACAATTCTACTTAGTCAGTAATTTTTTTGCTTGAACAGAGCTGCATTTAGTGGAATCTGCATCTATGGAAACATCTGGAGGATGGGGCTCTATGTGGGGAAATGCATTTGCTTATTTGTGTGTTGGGAGTGTTGCAAGGTAGGAAAGACATTCTGAAGCACAGGGTCCAGGTGCATTTAATAGCTGGGGAGTGATATGAGGCATGTATGCTTGCAGTCAGGATGAAGGAAAATGAATTATTGGTAATTTTGTAAATGAAAGGAATGCCATCCCACTGTACTTTGTCCTAGTTGTTAAGACAGTGGAAAGTTTTGTTTATTCTCATCTGAAAGCAGGTGTTTTCATATTATGTGTTAACAGACTGGAAGAAGGAAGTAGTCTTCAACAGTCTGAGGGGAATTAGTAATTTTAAAAGTTGAACATTTGTACTGTTTAATGCAAATAACAGATTTTTTGTGTGTGTCATTAGTAAGGTCAGTTTGACCGTAGTTTCACCTTTGTAAAATATATTCAAAACAACCAAAATGATGTTAAATCCTGTATACTGTATGTAGTAAACCAAAGCTGAACTGGTGTGGGCAGAAGGATATCAATTTGTCTTTGATGTATTGAATATTTCTGTCAGTATGAATTGAAGGTAGGTGTTAAAATATAGGCGAGATGCTGTACTGTAATGGACATTTGCATATTAGCAGTATGCAAAAGACAAAATATACCATTTTCTCTGTCTGTTGAATAACACTGAAGGGCTGCTATTGTTATAGTATTCCCTTAGTTTTGCAATTAGAGAAATACAGTGGAAAAAAAACCACTACAGAAGTGCTAATGTTTGTCATCCAAGCCTTTATATGACAGAAGAGTATTAATTTGCTTTGATAGTACTGTAATTGTCTGTCGTGTTTTCTTTTTGCAGTCTTTGTAGAGGAGGAAAGAAGTTGAGTGGTTTTTACTTTTTGTAATTGCTGTACATTACTTTAAAATTGGTGCTGCTTGATTTGAAACTACTACAGGTATTACTGCCTTCCTGTGATCTAGCTGAACTTAACAAAGCAAATCTCATTGAAACATCTCTAGTATTTATTTTCCTAAACTGAATTAAAGTCCCAAACAATCTCTTCTTCTCTCATTCCTTAGAAAATGAAATAGGACATAAATTGGAGTGTTGCTACTGAACGTAAAGCTGATTGAACCTGATCTCCCCCTCTCAACTCAATGTTTAGAAAGAGCTCCCAAAGATCTCTTAGTAATTTTAGCTCTGAAGAGAAACAGGAAGATTCAGTGGTGCAGCACGCTGATTCAGTCATGACTGGTTCATGTTTTTGTGGTAAATGCAGAATGTAATTTAAATGTCATCTCAAGATTAAAGTGTACACATTTAGCCAGAATTGATTGAAAATTAATTAGTCAAAAATGGTAGAACCACCTCCTATTAATATTCTTAGTATGTGTATAAAGATATTTTTTGTAACAGCTTATTTTTGTAATATTCATGGCAGGATCTTTTGTAGAATTGTAATCCATGGTGAGAAATTCAATTAAGGTTTTAAAATGTGTTACGGGTAAGCCCTCCATACTGATACAGTGCAAACAAAGCATTTTTCAAAGTTGCTTACTGCATGGTTTCTGTGGAAAGAGACTGTGTACAGAGACAGTTGTTCTCTGGAGAGAGACTTCCAAGTTTATCTTGGACTAAGCACGGTGGAGTAATTGCAAGTTTTTGTCACATCCCTGGTTTCCTAAGGGCACTTGTACATCCAGCATGTCAAAAACTTGCCTTAACTTTGTTCTTGCTTTCAGGTCCCTGTGCATGTGGGCATTGTCTCTGTACCCAAGTGTGGAAAACACAATGAACAGCTTCCCCCCCTCAGTGCATCTCTTATGTATAGGTCAGCTGCTATAGGCAAGTGTGGGGTTTGAAGAGATTAGGGGGTCTTATGAGACCAGCTCAAGTGTGAAGTTTCTTAACAGTAACAAATAGGGACTTAAAGCCAGCATTGTTTATGGGGAATAGAACTATGAAGGGCCTTGTAGATGTGGAAAAATGTTTCCATTAAAGAAAAAGGGAAATAAAAAGATTTGAGGGCTCTCCTGCTTGAGGATGGAAGGCTGTTGTAGGTCTTTTAAAATGCATGACTAATGAGATACTGGTGTACAGGAAAGAAAATAAAGAGGCCAGATAAGTTGTGTAGCTTTGGGAATAATGAGAGGGAGATATATTGATATGTATAATTTAAGAGTAAACACGTGAGATGCAGCCCTTGTTAAAAAAAGGGCAAAGGGTGTTTCTGCTTAACAGTACGGAGCAGAATGACCCACTAAGATACACAGTAGAACTTCCTGCAAGAAAGGTTAGTTCAGCTAAGCCACCTGTACTCAATTGTTTCTTGTTGTGAAGAAAATACTGCATGTTTCACTACATTTATATTTAGGAGACTTTGAAACTTTACTTCATGCCATGATCTTACTGAATTGCTTAAAATAACAACTGGAGAGTGTAGATGTACATAGCATGAAATCTGCTGAATTGGGTGCTGTTGTGCAGTGTAGACTCTTTTAATGAAATTTGATTATAACTTGTAATATTTAAATTCCAAAGTATAATTGAAGCTTTGTGACTGTTTCTTTTGCACGTGAGTTTTTTTTGTTTTTTATTGGCAATTAGGAACATTTGTCAGTGAGCACTGTTACTGTCTAATACAGTTCTAAGATTAAAAACCTTACTGCTGTTAGAAGCTGAATGAAATACTTTAAATAATGAGTTCCTATTTTTATTAAAGTGGTGGCAGGACCTTCTGTGATTCTTTGTTGGTTTGCTTTGTTTCCACTGGTTCCTGAAGGAGTTCAGAGTCCTCACAGCAAAGGGCTAGCAAACAGCCCTGAACAGAGAGCTGTGTTAGGTTCCTGTGTTGGCAGCCCTGGCAGTGGAGGGGAACTGCTGATTAAATTAGTGTGATCATTGGCCAGTGAAACAAACAATGAAGGGGGTGTTAGGGCAGCCACAAGAGAATGGAAGATGCTCAGGCAATGGGCCTTGTAAAGAGGAAATTGCAGGGGAGGTGGAAAGATGCAAGTCTGAGAGTAATGGAACATAGTGAAGGTTTCCGGAAGAAGCTGGAGTAGCTCCCCCAGTATTCTATGTAGTTACTATTAACTGCTGTCAATGTTAGAGTAATTATTCATTACTATGAAAACCATTTCCTGACAGTAACTATATGGTTGAAGCTGGGATGGGTGAAGTCTGATCACAAAGGAGAGTGAGCTCTCCATGAAACATGCTTTGAATACCCCCTAACAGCCAAGTGTAGATTTAGTAATTCACTTCACTGTTCCTTAAATGATGGCTGTTTGGATGCTTTAAAGGAGGTAGGGGTTGGTGGCTGGTTTGTTTTTTAGGAAAAATAGAACTGCTTCTAGGATCATTCACCTTTTAGAAGCTTTTCTTTGGACTTAAAAAAAAATAGGAAAAGAAAGTTTACTTTTTCTGATATTTATAAAAGTTTTCTTTTAAGTGTTACTACTGCCTTCAGACAGGGTTTTAATTTTAAGTTTGCTTTCAAGATTAGAACTTTTAGATAGAAAGTAGCTTTCCATTTACTCAGTGGATTTGGCAATATTTCTGAGGTGAGTTTTTGCAGGATCAGTTATATAACCATTTCTTTGTGTTACTCTGTTGTGAGGATCTCTAGTAGAAAAGAAATTGAGAAGTTTGTGCTAGTAGAATCACAGTAAAAGATACAACTTATATTTGTACTTCTTAAATCCAGAGGTTTAGAATGTTGATATTGACAATTGCTTTTGAAAAATACCTGCAAAGCTTGCTTTTAACTAGTACAGAATGGAAGATAAAACCCCCTAATTTTATATTACTGCTGTTAGGTAAGAATTGTGATATTAATAGGGTGGTATTAAATGCTAAGTCTTTATTCATGTAGGTGGATGAAGGCCTCTGTTTCTCTTAATGAAGTTCGAGTATCTGGTGTAGGTTGCTAGAGTAAAAGATGTATTTGTGGGAGACTTGATCTGAAATGGAGGCTGCATCAAATGTTAATAAGCAGTGCTATTTGTTGGTGACCTGTTGATGCAGCTGCTTCCCAAACTGTTGCTATTAGGACTTTGACATTGGGAATTTTTTCTTACTGTTTTTACATTCTTTTATATGTGAGGGTATAGAATTCAGATCCGTAAATAGGTGCTCTGAAGGTTGCCATTTATAGTTGCTCTGTTTAAGCAAATATATATCTTATTTTTAAGAAGTTGTTGGATTGTAAACGTATGTAGCATGCTCAAGTCAGTCTGCCTGCCAGATCTGGTAAGCTTTTGTACATAAGCATATTACATATTTTGGAAAAGAGAAAATAACTGACAATATACAAAATTTGTTGAATTTGGTTGCTTTTGGGTATGTAAGCTAATCAGAAAAGAATGACTTTTACTTAGCATCATGCTTTTAACATGCTACTTGCCTCTGACTTTACAGAACTGGAATATACAGTTTACTAAGCTACTTTAGGGCTGGTTTTCTGAAGATGAAAAGAAGTAATGAAAACTATTAGTTTCTGATGAGCTGCCTGCTACTAGGCTGTGGTCAAGATAGCAATTTGTAAATTATGTAGCATTTTGCTCTGTACTCCCCAGTGGCCCCCAATTAGAATTATTCCTTAACCGTGTTTTGGGACATGGCTGCTTTCTAAGGGAAACACTGTTTATTCACAATTTACATTTGTTTTCCTGGCCATTTCTACCTATTCAGTGTAAAGTGTTCAGTAAGCCAAGTATCACTGAAGCTGTGCAGAACTTGGAAAAGGATGCTCTGCCTCTGCTTTGGCTGAGAGGGGAGGTGATGCTGTAATAACTTCACTGTGAATGATAGTAATTCGATGGCACCCAACTTGCAATGGTAACTGCATTTGTTTACAAAGTCTGGCCTTTATGTAATTTCATGGGCATTTTCAGGGAAAAACTTCTTGCTGTGCAGAGAGATCATCCCCTGTGTAGCTCTTCAATAGGGATTGTTTCCCTTTTTCTCCCTGCTTTTGAGCTTGTGAAGTGAGATGTGTGTTCTAAGGCACTAATTTTTACTTGCCTGTTAACTGGAAGTAGAGTGATGGAATACTATTCAAGAATAATCACAGAGTGGGTCAGGTTGGAAGAGGCCACAGTGGATCTGGGTCATCCTAGAACACATGGCACAGGATTGTGTCCAGATGGTTCTTGAATCTCTCCAATGAAGGAGACTCCACAACTGCCCTGGGTAACCTGCTGCAGTGCTCGGTCACTCACCCAGTAAAGAAGTTCTTCACCATATTCAGGTGGAACCTCCTGCACCACAGTTTGTGCCCATTGCTTTTTGACCTGTTGTTTGGCACTGCTGAGAAGAGCCTGGATCCATCCTCTGACACCCTCCATTCAGATACTTGTAGACAGTGATGAGGGTCCCCCTTGGCATGTCCAGTTGGAAACTGTCCTTCAGGTCCATGGAAAAGGAGATAAATTTCTGAGCAGATGACTGACAAGAGACTTCACTCTTTATACCAGATGCACTAAGAGATGTCTGTTAAGCTTTTGTGGCCTTGATTTACCTTTCCATGCATGCTGCAATGTTACGTCGTGTTTGAAATTAATGAAAAATGAGGCCTCGAGACCTATGATTAGACCTTGCAGTAGTTTGGGATAATCATCTGTTCCTTAATGTGACTGTTGTTACAAGGGAGAGTTGCAAAGGAAGAATCTGTCAAAGTTAAACGGATTTTTTTCTGTTGCAGTATTAAAACATAATTTGTTTTGTTTCTGCAGCAGAGGTATGACAAAAAATGCTAATACCCTCCTTTTGTCATCACTCAAAAAAAGAGATGTGAAATAGTTTTCAAGTGCATGACAAGGAAAAGGCAGCCAGAAATATGAACACTGAGCTAAATGAACTAAATTCCTTATTTCTGAGGGGCAGCAAAAGTCTTCAGAAGGTCTTTTTTTGGTCTAAACTTTATCATTACTTTTCTGATACCTGTCAATATAATTTCTGTGACCTGCTATATATACTTAGGCATGTCAGGCTTTCTGAAAATACTTCTACAAAGCAGATTTACAGTTCCATCCCAGCTACACCGATTAGTTCCTCTGCTATGGTTTTCCAGATTTCTTAAATGTTGTGCTTTATTATGTCCTCCAAAGCAACAGCCTTCCTCAGTGTTTTTCTAGGTTTGTTGCTGACTTTGTTGGAGCAGCAGAGTTATCGATTATTTGTGTCTATCAGTAGCGAAAACAAGGAAATGAAATAACGGTCTGTCCTGCTCATCTCATTTTTATGTTTCAAACATACCTATTCACTTCAAAATGTGGGAAAACCACAGAGAATTTTTTTTAATTAAGATAAATAATAAGTAATGTACATTTGTGCATAAATGCCACAATACAAGTTAGGTATGTGCTCTGCCTATTTTTTTCTCATGTGTTTATTTCACATAATTATGTTCTTCTGGATGCTGGTGTGTTCATGCCAGCTGTGCCCCTTGAACAACATAGGGAGGAGTTTAGATCTCATCTGGTTAAGTTGTTGAGTAGATTCCTCATTCAGACACCTGCTGCTGACAGATTAACACAGACTTAGTTTTAAAAACTGTTCATTTGAAAGAATGCTGGTTTTGCTTGCTTTAATACAAGAAATAATGTGATCCTCTTCAAATTCAAGTAGCATAAAATTCACCTCATACTGGCTAGACACTGTTGATAATAATGATTGCGGTTTTTGTACAGTCCTTTTGAGAGTGCTTACTTAACTAGAGAAATAAAATGAGACACTTAGGCAATCAATTGTAAAATGGATTTTGAGATAGTAAACATAACTACAGCTTTTGTGAAGAGGCTTATTTTCCTATAGTAAGGTAGTTCCAGGAAGCACCAGTTGAATTTTGTGTATATATTCAATAATTAATGGGAAGAGGGATGAATTGTCTTGTCACCTATTGTGCTTTAGATGCTTGAAAGCCCTGTTGCACAATACCTTTGTTAAGCTGAGCTAAGCTTTGTTAAGCTGAGCTGGGCCAGCCTGAAATAAAGCTGTGAATCCGTTTTTTTTTAAAACCACAGCACTATATATATTAATTCTTAGGTCAATCCTTGCTTGCCATCTTTGCTTCCTCCCAGAGCTGTGGGCCAGCATTCCTTTATTAGTGAAGAACTTCTATGTGACGGAAAGTAATAAAGTAATTTTTTTTGAGTATTAGTAGTGTCTCTTGTTTTCAAAAACAATTCCTGGTTGAAAATTAAATAAGCATGAAATTAAAATTATGCTTGTTGCATATTTATATTGTAATAAATACACGTGTGGCAAAGTATGTCCAGAACTGAAAATGTATTTTGTCTAAACCTAATAATTTCTGAAGTTACATAAAAGCGTACTGATCAGTTGCTGCTTTTAGTACTAAATCTTTTCAAGTTAGGTTGCTCGTTTGTGGTGAAGAAATAACATGTCCAGGAAAAAAAGAGTAATCTTTCTGAAAACAGAAATATTCCAGAATTCTTTATAGGCAGATCAGTCAATATCTAAATTTTTGGTGAAATAATGCTTTCTCTGTTTTATTGAGACATGGACATTGCTGTAGTCTTAGAACAGAAGAAAGTTCTCTTCAAGTAGCAAATATAAGTAGCACTCAAGGAATGATCTGGCATTGAAGTAGATGTTGGTTCTATTGTGTTTGATGTATCTTAAGATAGGAATTTGAGATAATCTGACTTACAGTTACTATTTTAAAGACACATTTAAGAAGGGAGATACACGGTGCCTTTTTTTCTTGCCTTATTTTAGTGTGGTTAGACAATGATTCTGCCACAGGTTTCTGATTAGGGATATAAATGTGTTACGTGTGTGACTGACCTTCTTGCAGGATTGAAGTAATGTTTTATAACACAGGACTCCCTTTTTTCCAGTGCTTCTGCAACATCATGTACTTGTTGAATTGCTGATTCTAAATGGTGCATGCTCAGTTGGGGTGAAGGAAACTTAAGGATGGGATGAAGTTCACAAGAAAAGCATTTGTCGTTGCATGGCAGTATCTGTATGCATAAAAACTTGTAGTTTCACCTTCCTTATTCTAAGCCTAGTAATGGAAACATTCAGTGCAAGTTCGTTTGTAAGTAATACTGCATTCACAGAGTCTTCTGTTTAAACTTCTTTGTCTTCAAGGAGCTATCCTCAAAACATCAAAAGAAATTTGAGAGTTGCTAAACAACCTGGCCTTGTACTTAATTAACCTTATTTTTGCTCAGTGGATTTTGTTAGGCAGATTAAGTTGTCATATCTTAATTGTTTGGAGCTTCTGAGTGGGAGTCCTAATTTGGTGCTGTGGATACATAGAAGGAGGGGAAATAGTCTGAGAGCTGTGTTTGTCAACTGCTTTTTTTCTCCTTTGTAAGTAGAAATTGTTTTACATGACCCCTGATTTTAATCAAACTGCAATTTGTGATGACTGGGTTATGGTGTGTCAGTCTTTCACAGTCTTATTCTGCTGTTTGTGATCTAAAAATAACTCAAATCCACAGTTTTTAAAAAAGTTTCTACATTTGAGTAACTCCCATCTGAGGTGTGTGTTGACAAATGTCAGTGGTTCTTCTAATGTTTTATGTTCTTTGAGAAGCTCTTTGAATGAAAAGTAAAATATGTGATGCTTGCCCCCTCACTTCTGCAGTGTTAAAGAATTTTTTTATCATCCCTTGAGCCTAATTTTCATGAAGCATTTGAGTATGTGCCTGTTGCCTCTGATGACTAATACATTTTTTTAGAAATGTCTTAAGTTGTCTAGTTTTTCTTGGCTTTTGAGAGGGAAAAACTTCTAAATTTGAAATTACCTACTGACAATTAATGTGAATCAGAAATAGAGATTCAGCCTTCTGCTTACTCTTAGTTGGTCAGTTTTGTGGAAGTGTTGCTGGAAGTAGGAGTGTGTTGTGGTGCTGTTAGACTTCCATCACTGGGCTGGACTCTCCAAGTGCTCTATTAGCGTGTGTTCACGGGAGGCTCATTTGGGTTTTGTGGTGTGTTGCTAAGGAGGGCTTGGGAGGGGGAAATTCAGTCCGTTGTCCATTTGCTGTGCTGATCCATGTGGGGTTCAGATAAAGTTTAAAAATACTTCAGACTGTCATTAGTGATGTTGAACGGGATTTTGGTTTTTTATTAAACACACTGAAATCTTCTGGTGTCACGAGCCGGAGAGTTAGGAATATGACTCTGTGTTGCTGGAATTCATGGTATTTACTCACTTTTTCCATGGGTGAAAATGCTTAAGCTGCTTTTTTCAAATTGATCGATCTCAAACGAAGTGCGTGTCTTCAGCAGTGTTGAGGATGTTGCTCGCATTTTCCTTATTTTATTAGGTGACCTGAACCTAAAGTTCCCTATGGGGAGGAAATTGCAAATGTTAATCTGAAGAATTTGTCTGCTCTGAGTTTTTAATTTCACATAAATTCATTTTGTAGATTATAGTTTGTTTAATCTACTTTAGTAACCTTTGAGTCCTACCAGAAATGTTTAGAAGCTGGTTGGAATTTACCTTAATTATTGAGAAACAGGCAAATTCTTTCAAATGATACTGTTTACCCCACTTCAAAGTAAAGAATAAACATCTTTATGGGTGATGATAAAATTATTTGTCTAGTCTTTGTTTATTGTTATTTCAGTAGTTGAGATATAGAGGAAACTGATGATATACTGATTTTCTTTGAAGAAGAAAATTGGTAGGCATTCTGTCTGAAGTGTGTTGAAAATGCATTTTTCATCCCTTTTTTCAGCTCTGTGATTTGTGACATTTGAGTACTGGATCATACGGAATCTCACTCCATCCAGTGGACCTTGTTAGTGAACCTGATAATTTTCAAAGTTGTGTCTTAGGTTGAAAAGGGATTTCTCATTGCTGCTGCGAAGTGGGCTGAGGGGAAAAAGAAAACAACCCCAAAATTATTTTGTTACTAAGGTGTAACAAGGAAAGGAGCGAATGAGGAGATGGTTAGACAAAAATAAGTTTATCTGCTCTATCAGTGATGAGAACCCAAGCTGTGTTACTCGTTTAGGCTGAACTACAACCCTAGGAAAGCAGTTAGCTGCTGAAGTAAGTAAAACCCTGAATTATTATTTGAAAACTCAAAGTTTGGATTTAGTTTGAGGCATTTTATTACCTTTTGCATTCCTTTTTGGTGGGCAGGAATAACTTGGTGTTCTTTTTAGAGCAGTTTAGTCTGTTTGCCCTAAAATCAAGCTTCAAATTCTGAAATAAATTGAGTATAACTAACTAAAAACAGAAAAGTAAGCTTCAAAGAGCAAAATAAAATTTACTGTACATTATGCAATGTGTAAGATTTAACTTTATCTTTTTCATTTTAATAATCAGTAATGCCTTTGCATTTGCTAAGCATTGCATTAGTAAAATGAGTCCTTGACTTTCATTAGTTTACTGCATCGCACTTTTCCTTCTCAAAGTGTCTGGAGTGGACTTTCTTACTACCATTTTGGAGGAAAAATTTTATTAGGAATAAAACTATATGTTTACAGTGTAATTGTCATCCGCTATTGGTCATTTGTATCACTCCATGTATGTATGACTCCAGGTCTGTTAATAGGAACATTTTTGGCTGATGCCTATGAAATTCTCTCTGAATGGTAACTGGGAGAAAAAGAGCTGCTTTACATTGGAATGAGTACCCTGCGAACTGGATATTGCAGAACAGCACGGACTTGGCTGTCCTGGATTGGCAGTGTGGCAGGAAAGGGTAGGGAATGCAGTAAGGCCTTGTAAGTTCTTTTGCTCAATAGAGCTACTTGTTGACTGGTATAAAACATTTATTTGGGGGGGGCATAATGAGTATGTAGTTCGGCAGTACAGTGATCAGGCCAGATTTTCTTTTTTTGGCAGAGCATTGTGCATTCAACTTGGTAGGTTATGAATTTCTGGAAAATGTTACTGCACAGTTGGTGTGTTCTTTGAGGCCACTGCTCTGCTAGGAAAATTGCAAGTTTTTATGCTTTTGCTTGCATGTGGAAGGCAGCCATGTTTATTTCAATACACCAGGCCACATAAAAATGCAGTGAAGAAAAATTGTTTTGTCTTACTACTCTTATATTTGGCAAATCAAAAAGACCATGGTAGGCTGTTCTGTTACTGCTGGCATGTTGGGTATTGTGTTCTTATTGTGTTGCTTTATTTCCTCCCATATGCAGTACTTTCGAAAGTGTTCTGCACAAAGATTTGCGCTGAAGTAACAAAGCTAGTTGAAATGCACTTTAGGCATTTAAATTTAAGCTTATCCTAGATAAATTTCTGTCATTTTTACTGTTTGAAGAAGTCTTCTGAATTAGTTACCTCCATATAATATCACCACCATAAACTTATCTTGCTGTTAAGTTTTTCTCTGTTAACAACTAATTAGTATCCGTCACTTGGCAGTGTTTGTTCTTTTGAGGAAGTTCAGATTCTGATATTGTGTGTAGTTTGATGAATTTGACTGCATGTTAGCTGGGAGGTGGAACGTGGAGTCACAAAAAAAAGAAAGTATGGACGGAGTTGTCACAAATGACCTTCCTTCTTTTTCTGCTGCTCACTGTTTCTTTTCACAAGCCCAGTATGTGGGCACAGAAATGGTGACTCTGCTAAAAGCCTTCCTGAATCTCAGTTCCCTCTGGAGGGACTGAAGGAGCAGATTGTCTTTGAGTTTCCAGCTGGTGAGCACTTTAGGTGAACTTCCTTTATTTTATATCGATGCTGACACTTCTTAGTATGGACAAAATGAGAGTTAGGATATTAACAAGGTATTTTTGTGACTAAAAAGAAAAACATAAATGCTCCGTCAGTGGTGAACTGTGTAAAGTTAACTCACATGTCGTGCAACAGTATATACACTGCAGCTCTCATGTCTCTCTGTTCTAACTTGTGCATTTCAGTTGGAGATTTTACGATTTTGATACTGTACAATGTTGTGAACCAAAAAGAGGCTAAGATACTTGGATACCAGAGGATGGTGGGGAATGCACAGTCATATATTAGATTATTCTAATCAGGTGGCAAGAAAATTTACTTTAGGTGGTTTCAGGTGGATGTTGTAAATACAGGTTTTGTAAAGGAGGTTCGGTTTGATCTTGAAAGATGGCATGGGAGAAGGGAGGGAAACCAGGTGCTTTATTAGGGCAGTCTGATCCTTAGTTAACTCAAAATTTGAACTTCTTATACTTTCAGAATTGAAGTGGTGTTAATGGAGATGGTAATTAAATGTTGCTAGAGAAAGTTGATTGTATTGCAAAATTCTTTCTTCATCATATATTTAATCTGTTTTTCAAGTCCAGCATAGTTTTGAGCCCTTGTTGCAGTTCAAAGTGTTTTGGATTCAGCAGTTGGGATATGGAAACAACTTACAAAAACATTAAAATGAGTCCTAGTGTAACAGAATCTCAAATCTGTGGTAGGCATTAAGACAATTTTGAATTGGTTCCCAGACCCTTCCTCTTTGTGCTTTCTGGTGATTTTCATGCATTAGTAAGGAAGATGTGATTTTTTTGGAAAGACTAGGAGATAGCTGTGATATTTTAACCTTGACTCTGACCTGCCCTATGACTTGTTCATCACTAGGGAGGACTTGCTTACACAGTTGCACCACTACAGTTTTATATAACTGTAGGGCTGATGCCCTTGTTGGCCATCTTCCAGTTAGGAGTAGCTCTTTCCAGCTTCAGCTACTTTCAAAATAATGATTAAACTGAGGAAACTCACTGTGATTGTGTAGTTAACATTTCCATGGGGACTTCTGAAACTGAATTGGGGTATTTATAACACGATATGAATTCACTTATGGTGTATTGAAGATACATATTACCAATTGCTAAATCTGAAAATATGCTAATAAGGAGTCTTTGTTCCTCTTTCCTGAAGAAAGTTTAGCTACTAAGGAAGTCTAACTGTAAGAGGAAAAAGTGAGAAGTGCCACAAGGGACTGTCTCAAGGGAGAGTATGCTCTCTACCTTATCAGGCCTGTTTCTGGGATGTGGACTAGTCTTGGTGATCCTGTTCTCGTGATCTGCTTTGCCAGGCATGCAGGTGGGAAATGCAGAGCTGGTGGCAAGTCACAGCCAACTTAAAATGGCTTGGCTTAGGCTTTGCTAATTAGCATTCAAGTGAGGGGACCCCCTTGTTTTTAGAGGTAGACCTCTGCTTGTGGGTTGCTTTCTGGCCTTCTAAACATCTTCAACAACTTTCCCAGACAACTTGAGCTGGCGCTGCTTGCTTGGCTTGGTTGTCAGGTTCCTAGATGACTGCTGTGCATGGATTTAACCAATTAGTAATACCTTGCTGCCTGAGTATATAAAGGTAATTTGGTAATATGGTTGTCATGTTTACATACAGTGTTTAAGCCCTTGTTTGAAGTGCCTAAAATTCTTGTTCTCCAGAGGATCATCTGCTTTGGTCTTGTAAGCTTTCCAACAGCAAGCAGTTTGGCGGTCCTTTTGTATGCTCATTCCTGAAGTTTGGGTACCGATCCAAACATAAAGTGGTATTATGTGTAAAATAGAATGGAGGTGTGGGTGGTGAACCCACCCCTGTGATTACCCTGTGTAACTGTCCAAGGCACCATCAGTATGTATTTATGGCTGGCCCTGGGAATGCCCACATTGCTTGTCCTGGTGACCCGAGGCAGTCAGCATTGCTGGAGCAGCCAAGATGAGTTTTGCAGCTGAGGCCAGCTCAGGTAGGACAGTATTCCTGATGGATGGAGTGTGTGGGTGGACAGTCTGGGAGGACTGCAGCTCAGAGAGGCCCAGGGGCCCCCTCTGAAGAAACCTCTGCATCCTAGGTGTTCTCCTCTCTGGGCCAGCTGGAGGTGGGTGTGACTTGCTGCAGCTGCTCTGATACTCTTGCAGGGTGCTGGGTGGCTCAGTGCTGGGGCTGGGCACATTGTGAAATGGGGGCATTCTGCTCAGCTGATACACCATGTGGGGTTCAAAAGTCTGCACAGTGAATTAGAGGGATTTGTTTATGGGTTGGATAGAATTGGCCTTGCAATATTTTATTGATGTAATAGGTATGTTGTTGGCTCTTTCTCATGTTTGGAAAATACCTGGTGGATTAGATTCATGGTGGCAGTGTATTTAGGGCACTACAGTATTTAAAAACCACCATGTACATCTTGAACATGCTGAACAAAATGTAGTGATACTGCATCCATGGTACAGGATTGCAGTAAATTAGATACATTGGTGCTTTCTGATGTTTTGAAGGGACTGTTTGAACAAAGCCATCTGGTAGATTTTCATCTCATTTTTTTCCTTGAAAAAGGGAGGTGATTTTTACCTCATAGCAGAAATTAATTGAAATATGTCTGTGTTGAACAACCTACAAAAATACATTAAGAATTTTAAATGATTTTTATCTCAGTAGAAGGATATAGTAAATACAGACTAAAAGAATGGCTAATACAAAAATATTAAACAGCTATTTCACTGCATAATAAGTGTCCAAAAAACATTTGAGACTGTTGGTGTAACTAAGGCGTGCAGTTTTGTAATTATGGTATACTACTTATTTGTAGGGGAATCAAATGCACCTGTAAACAGTTTTTTGTATTTGTTGTTATGCATGCACATCACAAGTGTGTGACTGTTCTAAGTATTGTTTTGACAAGTCTAACTTGCCAACATGCTAAGGCATTCTGCTGGGCTCTGAGCATGCAAGATACTTTTGGTGTAGGATTATGGTCTAACTTTTGAAAGACTGTATTTGAGACTTATTCTGTGTTCCTTATTTTTTTTTCCCCTTCTATCTTTACAGAGAATAACATACAGTTTTAGCCAACATAGGGTAGGGAAAAGTTTTGAGGTAGTGCTGGTTCAGGTTGCAGTTACTCATGTTTGTGCAAATTGACCTTTAACCTTTGTAGGGTAATAAACAGTTTCGTGGTGGTGTACCTCTGCTTTTGTGATGGACTGTTTTTCTAACCTGCAGGGTTAAAGGTGGACAAGAGTTTGAAATAGTAATTTTTTTTCACTGCTTTTGTAGTTAGAAGGCTCAGAAGACAGAATTTGCATTATAATGGCTCTCATTTTGCACCATGCTCTGTTATTTAGTCATGTTCTGTGTGTGTAGCTCTTGGAAGACTTTGAAACAATTATTTTATTTTTTTATGACTCCATTCACTCCTGCCTATCAGTTCTTTACTGCTCTTTACTGTAATTGCCCATAAGATGAAGTCTTTGCCATTTTCAAATCACTTTGACTTCATGTTTAGATTGCTGTACAACTTGTGAAGCTAATGGTACTTCATGTAGTACCCCTGGGTATTGAGAAATTTCTCAGTAGGGAAAGGGAAAATAAAAGCTCGGAGAGTGTTATATTTGCAATATCCCGTTTTTTTCCTGAAATGTGTAAGAAAATGATTTTTCTTAGTTTGGTGTGATTTACGTAAGCGTTTAAATCCCATCAAGAATAATGAAGAGTTTTTACTTGTTTAGAGATTTTAGAGAAAGGAGGCTTTAAGAGCAGAAAATTTAAAAGAAGATTGCAGAGTGGAATGGATGTCCTTGTCTAATTGTAGATGGAACCTACAGGTGACTTGAGCTTACACACAAATACAGGTGTAAAAGATGTTGAGAATTATCTCCTGTCTCATTTCAGCTGTTCACGTATTTTCACCTTGAGGAAAGCCAAGTTGCCTTGAAGAATAGTTGGTAGGGAGGCCAGAAGCAGGTGGTGGTTTGGGAAGTGCTGCTTTTGGTGTTCTAGGTGTCAGTACCTTTATTGCAGAGACTGAGGTGCAGGAAAACTTAGTCTGCTCGATATGCATAAACAAAAATAGTTACCTTGAACTAATAACAAATAGTCTCAGAAGGAAACAGCAGTTTTAAGAAAACAGCATTGCTTCAGTAAACTTAAAACCTGATTTTATGCAACCATGTAGGCTGTTGATAAGCCTATTTAAATTTTCTGATCTAGTGTTGAGGAGAAAATAGCTGTTAATATCTGAATTGGCATGTTAGGGCTCTTAAAAGCATCAAAACTATTCAGGCTATTTGTTTGCTAGTAATGGAATAAAGTTTGAGAGTTAGACCAGTGAAGGGACAAACTGCATTACTCTAATTATAAAATCAAATTGAGTTTTATGTTATGTGAAAAAGAAACATACATGTGGTCTCTTGAAATACTTCTGCATCTGAGCTATGACATGATCCAGGTTTTGGACAACTTGCCTTCTCTTCTCCCCTCTTCTTTCTCCTTCCACCTCCTTAGAATGCAGATGATTGATTTCTTTGAAAACATACATGTTGAATAGTCTTTCTCTTTCTTTTCAGGGACCAGTTACTCTCCACAAGAAAATTCACATAACCACAGTGCTCTTCATAGTTCAAATTCACATTCTTCTAATCCCAGCAATAATCCAAGCAAAACTTCTGATGCAGTAAGTATTTGTAGTTGATTTTCATCTGTGTCTTGCCCTGTTCATACACAGCATGTTTTCATAATTTTGTCTAAGGCAGCATGTACGCTGTTCCTGAGTTTTCCAACATCAGTCATTATTTTATAAACACACTGTAAACTCAACCTGCAGTTGTCATATGTTTTAAAACTATTCTAGTTGGTAATCATTAGAGCTTTTAGTTACCTGTCATTAATTTTAAAATGTTAGATTATTTCAATGACATAAATACAGAAGTATTTTCCATGAATTTGTGGTAAATCTAGAGTAGACAGTATGATTTAACTTATTTGAAATACATTAAATATTGTGAATTATAGTCACTTCAGTATCAAGGATTTAGTAGTCAGAGTGGTATTTGTAAAAAATCGCCCAAAAACAAAATTGGTAAATTTGTGATGGGTAGAAAAATTTTGAAAAGGTAATAATTTTGAGGGTGTTGTAAGGTGAAGAAAACTAACATTATCAGTATTGACCTTATTGTATCCTACTAAACATACTATTAGATTTTTTTAAGGGGTTTGATGGGAATAAAGCAGAGGAAACTATTGCAGAATGCAGCAAGAGGATACTGGTCACGTGTTCAAGCTGTCAATGAAACGGGCATTTGGAGGTGGTGGAAATTAACGATAAGGGTACATAAAAGGGTGCCATGTAGTTTTAAAAACAGTGAAAGCTATTAAATTTGTATATTAAAACTCTCAAGAAGTCTTTTACCCTACACTGTTTGTATTTTAAAGGCTTATGATTCTGCGGATGATTGGTCTGAACACATCAGCTCTTCAGGCAAAAAATACTACTACAACTGCCGAACAGAAGTTTCACAATGGGAAAAACCAAAAGAGTGGCTGGAAAGGTATATGTTTGTATTTGTTTTGTTTTAATGGTGTAAAGAACAAATATTCTTAAGCACATTTCAGGGCAGTTGAGCTTATCTCATAGATTACTGCTATAAAAGATTGTGCTCTAAGTCTGCTATGTTCCTACCCTTAACATGACCCCTGGCACCTCTTTTATGCTTTGACAGTCCAGAGCCTGAGAGGGAAGTATGGTTGGTTAGTGTGGGGATGATTTTTTTGGGTGGTGGTGTTTGGTGGGGGTGAGGGTTGGTTGGTTTGGTTTTTGTTTTGTTCTGGGTTTGTTTGCTTGTTTTGGTTGGGGTTTGGTTTTGGGGTTTTTTTGGTGAGTGTTGCCTTTAATGTTTTGTTTTGGGGTGGGGTATTTTTTTGACAAGATTAGTGAGCTGAACTGGTATATTGTGGGCTTCAACAAGCACAGATGCAGGGAAGCAGTGGCTGGAGTTTGCTAACCCCACCTGTAGCAGCAAGCTCTTAACAGTTTAATTCATCTCATATAACTTATAGAAGCTGTTATATTATTAGATAATGTAAGTACTTACCTACCTTTTGTTTTCTTTTCAGAGAGCAGAGACAAAAAGAAGCAAGCAAAATGTCAGTTAACAGTTTTCCAAAAGATAGGGATTACAGAAGAGAGGTGATGCAGGCGACAGCTGCCAGTGGGTTTGCCAGTGGAAGTATGTGGTTTTTTTACAATACATTCTTGCCTGGTTTGCATTACTGTTTTCTTTTCCAAACTTCAAAAATTGTAAAAAAATCCCTTTCCTTAGCTCTTTTTCTCACCTTTTCATATATAAAAGCCAAAGTGGATAGCAGAGTTAACTCTCCCAAATGTTGTTTCTTTAAATAACTTTATTAGTGCAACACTTAATGCTTTTCATGGTGTCCCTCCTTTTCGTGGCTTTTACGGTTGAGTTTAATTATCTTTGTGGGTAGTTACTTAAACAACTTGCATAATCTGTAGTTTAGTTGGACTGTCGTGGTCATTGAGATCTGCTAATGTCATATTCTGACCTTAAAAATAAAGGTTTCACATCTAAAAATAATAACCTAATTGAATGGATTTTGATACCAGGGTTTTCAGTGGCTTGTGTATGTTATTGAGAGCTTATTTTTACCTCACTAATACTCTTAGCAAAATTTTTCCTGGACTGTAAATTTCTGTAACTTGGAGATTTTTGTCCTGATACCTAGCTTTTATCTTTGTCAGTTTTCTTCTGGAAAGTAGTTGTACTGTGAGATTCTGTCTGTATGCTAATGTAGTTTGGGTGAATTTGTAGCACGGTTCTCAGGGTAGTTTAAAAGTAGAAGCCAAAGTATTGTTCTTCACCCACGCTCTTTAGATTTGACAAGGTGGAGATGTATAAAGAGGTATTTTTCTGTGTACACTGAAACTTACTGCAAATGCTAAAATATACTGAATGCTGCAAAAAGATAGCAGTCATGCATAATGCAGTGAGTATTTGTTTTGTGACAGGTGAATATGTAAGAACCTATAAAAAGAACTACTCTGTGTTTACTTGGTATGTTCACTGAGTAGCATATTTTAAAGTCTATGATCATGTGACCAGTGCAGATTAGTCATTCATTTAATATATATAAATGTCTTGAATTAACTGTAAGTTTGTTGTAGTAGTACTCAAGTGACAAGAAGAGGAATTCTTTGAAGGCTAGAGTGTGAAACTATTAAATTATACTTGATGTTCAGGGTTTTTGATGAACAAAAGAAAAATGGCACAAATTATCTCTTCACATAAATACCAGATGGAAATAATAGATCTTGATTTAGATCTTTTTAGGAGACTTCAAAAGTTAACTTGACTGTAACACTCGTTATAAAGCAGCCTTTCATCAAAACACAGTGCTTAACCGGAACTCTAAATCAAGCAAAGGTCAGAGAAAATGCATTTTGTCAGTGAGTAGAATTAAATTTTGCCCTTTTTATGCTGATCTCCTTGAGGCTTTTTTTAATCATAAGTTCAATCAGCTCTAGTTGTTGGTGTGCAGCTGTATTAATCAGTCACTGCAATCTTAGACTTGTTTCTAATTTAATCTCTTTTTTTTCTTATTGCAACGTTACTTGGGGAATCCTGAAAAAAAGTGGAAGACAAGCATTCCAGTGACACCAGCAGTATGCTCCCACAGAATATTTTATCTCAAACAAGCAGGCACAATGACAGAGACTACAGACTGCCAAGAGCAGAGACTCACAGTAGTTCTACTCCAGTACAGCATCCCATCAAACCAGTGGTTCATCCAACTGCTACCCCAAGCACTGTTCCTCCTAGTCCATTTTCTCTACAATCTGATCACCAGCCAAAGAAATCCTTTGATGCTAATGGAGCATCTACTTTATCAAAACTGTCTACATCCACATCTTCCATCCCTGCACAGAAGACCGAGAGAAAAGGTATGTCTGATGAAATTCCCTCTAGTATTCAAGATGATGCATTGCATTACATTGCTTGTTTAAAGTGTGTTAGTACTAGAATTTAAAGATTTTTTTCTAGTTTGATTGTATGTGCTTAGAACCTGATTACTGTTTTTATGTGTTTATTTTCCCCTAAACCTCATTTGCTATATCTTTTACAACTTCAAATTGACACTGTGATATTTACTATTTACTGGCTTATTCTGCAAATTAACATTTCAAATGATAATTTGGAAGATGTATTTTTCTAGAACATATTTTAATTCTTGTCTTCTCTCTTGTTTTGGATCTTTGCCATTTATTTGAGTTGTAATGTAGTTACACAATTTGAAAGTCATTTTGGACCATAATGTTTTATGAGCTGCTGTTACTGTTTGGAATGCCAGTGTCAAGCCTTTCAATCAACACAAGCACTGTTCTTACAGAAAGCAAGAGTTTTCTACATGTTTGTAAGAGCTGATCTGTCTTGATCTGTATCTTGAGGAAATACTGGATCTTCAGTTCTAAATCTACTGATAGTATGTGTTTCTGTTATATGATAATACCTGTTAGATACAGTTAGAGTCAAGTGAAGATCAGGACTTCACTGTGCATTGTTTGTGACTTTACAAACTTGTCTTTTAGTGAGATTTACTTTGTTATTAGGGATGAAGAGCTCAAGGCGATTGTGAGAATGAGATGTGTGTCATTAATGACAGTGTGTTACTTTGGTGTAGTTGAGTTTTAAGAGAGTGGAATTGTGTAAGAAAATTCTATTTGAGGGCTTTGGGAGGGAGAAAAGTAATTTTTGATAATCATGTTGTGTTTTAATTTAAAATATTATATAATTAATATGTAATTGAGTTCTTTTTTTGAAAGATGGTTTTTTTCCCCTCTCCCTACTTGCAAGTTGGCCTAGTTAAATAGTTCTAAAAAGAAGACCAAAACAGACTCTTGTCTAACCTTGGTCTTGTACTCTGTGTTTGTTTTTGAGTCTTCCAGTTTTGTTTATTAAAGAGTTCCAACTTCTACACAGATTTAAGAACAGCTGGCCACCCGAACTCAGTGCTCAAACAATGCTCAAACAATGCTCAAACAATACCATACAATGACAAATACTGTAAGACAATTGTGCATGCAAAGATAATTTTTATGGTTTTTTCTTGACACTTTGTGCAGTTTTTATGTAACCTGAGTCATGAATACTGACTGTAAACTACAGAGAAACAGATTATTTTCAGCAAGCCTTTTCCTGTTCAACACATAAAAGCACGAAGTAAGGTGTAGTAGTTCAGGCACGGTTCTTGTACTGAGTGCGGCAGTTCCCTGCTTCAGTGAAGCCTCTATTTTCTGATTGCAGTTTGATGCACTTGCACACATTACAACACAAAACATCCATGTCAGTTGTTCTTTCCTTTAGTGCATCTACTCTATTTACATTTCTATATGTAAAATACACTTAAAACCCCCCCTTATTATTAATTTCTGGCATGTTCTTGATTCCCGTTTGGAGTGTGATCAGTTTTCATACCAGGTATTCTTTTGCTGCTTTACTGCACATCTTTGTTGATTGAACAGCTGACTCTTACAGCAGTTGGGGGACATTCTGACAACTGCTACAGATGTTGGCAGAGAGTTCTAAAACTTCTTACATACAACATTAATTTGAGAACATACAGCTGGGTGTAATATTGAAAACAATCGCACAGGGCAGTCTTGATACTGTAAATCTTACTTTAGAATCCATATTACCATGGATGGTTCCATATTAAATAATTCACTGAATTTTTGTATTCTTAGATAGTTTTCAATTTTATGTGGGTTAAATTAATAGATTCTCTGTAATAATCATGCCTCGTTGATTTGTTTCATGGCACTTGATTGTGAGTAAATATTGTACTTACTGAGCTTCAGAAAAAGGTAGATTACAGAAAGTTAGTAAATAATTGAAGAATTAGAATAGGTGAATGTTGGGCTTGAAATTCTTGCTCTAGAAAATGTGAGTTTTTACATGTTGCTTTAGCTCTTGTACAGAAACAGAAGAATGTCATGATAAAAGGTCCTCAAAGAGTACATTCAGTTGACTTTCCTTTTCTGGGGAATGGCGGACTGTCTTTTTAGGGAAATTAAACCAGTGTATTTTCTGTAGCATTTAGCATATTTAAATTTTAAAAAAGGGAAGAAGCAGTGCTTTGGATGATTTACTGTTACTGATTCTCTCAGAGGTGACTGTGAACCTGCAGTACTAGAAGTACGCAGTTTATAAAGTGTTTTTGTAGCTGTTACAAAAAATGAAAATACAATAATTGTCCTGAGACACTTGGTTCAAGCAATCTTCTAAAAGTGTCTTTGCAGAACTGAAAAATAGTTTGAGAGATTTATGTTTACAATAGTAAAGCAGATAGCCTTCAATCTTCTTTTTCTGCTCACTGACTGTGCTGTCCCTCTCTCTTTCTAAAAAGAGGTAAAACTGTATTTTTCTGCCTATAAAAATAGGTTGGTCCAAATGACTGAATAATATGTGCAGTAGTCCTTCCTTAAATGAGTTCTTGCTTCTTGTGATTGTGTTTCTGGCTGCCTTATGCCAGCATGTATGTATCACTGTTTTATTAGTTCTGATTTCAGTGTGGTTTTTTTTTAAGCACTAATAGTTTTGAACAGCAGAACAACAGAAAAACACAAAACCCAACAACAACGCTTTTTTCAGCTCAATCTCTTTTGCTGCAGGGGTATGTTGTAGTCCCACAAGGAGATTGAATAAAATCCCTGGCTGAACTATAGCTCAGCTGTTAGCAGTAGTCCTCTGCCCTCAATGGCTGGCAGTAGTGGAGAGTTCCTGGGGAACTATTTGACCTCTACCCTTTGGTTTGAATGTTCCAGTCAGAATCTGCTGCTTCTGTTTGTGCTCACTGTGAGTGCTTTATGCAGGTAAAGTGTGGGGTTGCTTTTCCTACTTTTTGGCTGCTTTATCAGTAGGGCACATCACATTTTCCTATTTCTAATTCAGAATGAAATGTTGTATTGTCCATATCTTAACAGTGTGTCTGTCTGTAGGATACTGCTTCTCACACCTTTCCTCCAAGTCCCATCAGGCAGCACTTCTGTTTCTAGTGCAGCAGTACTCTAAAACTTCTTTGAGAGCACAACAAGCTAGCCGGTGCAATGCTGGGTGGGTTGTGACTCTGGTGCTTCTTTTCCTTTTCTCACCCCTGTGGTTTTCTTGTAACACTCACTAGTCTTTAGTGGTCAGTTATTAACATTGCTTCTGGTATTGTTGCATCTTCTTTGGCTGAGTTTTACAGTTTCAAGTATATTACTCAATTCATATGTCAGTTAGAAAAAGCTTTATGTGAGACTGTTAGTTTCTTCGAATGCCTTATAATTGTTTGCTGAACATTGCTGTTACATTTATTTTGACAGCAGTAAAATACAAAAAATTCAGTTTTAAGACTGGAGAAATCCAAATGTGAGAAATAGGGATTTTTATGTATTTTAGATAATTTGACTATTTTTTGAGAATCTAGTTGCTGTTGTTTACTATAGATTCATTTGGTCAAATGTGTTTACACAATGCATTGCTTTTAATATTTATGTATTTTTGTTGTGACTTACGGTCCGCTAGTAGATCAGAACTGAACTATATAAAACATAAATGTGACTGTCAGTGCTCAGAGAGTTTAGTTGATGGACTGTACATTCCAGGTGCTTAAGCACAGAAAAGGTGTTATGGTTCTTAATCATCAGCAGAAAATGAAGCAATTTGTTAGCTGTTCTGGGTAGTAGATTTCTAATCATCAGAGATGAGGTTTATAGGGCAACAAGATGCAAATTTCTGAAAATTTTGTAATGCAGTTTTCCTCCCTGTGAGAGTGCACGTACCTAATGGTTGCTAGCAGGGCAAAGATAACAGCTCAAGCTCACAATAGAGTGGTGGAGTAATACTGTAGTGTTGACTCCAAAGGACTTTGGATGCCTTTGTTTTGTTTTAAATGGGATAAAAATTACATCAATAGTAAAAGCTATTGGAACACTCAGAGGATCTTTTTAATAATTTAGGAATCATCCAGTCAACAACAGTCGGTAATTTCCACATCATTAAAAATAAACCTTTGCTGCTATAAATCAGAATAAGAGCATGCTAATATATAGGATTAATTTAAAGCCAATCATGCAGGGAGTACTTGCATGTTAGCTGTCAGAAAGAGGGCTGTGAGGGAAAGTCCTTCCTTCACAAAAAGGCATTTCCCAGTTTTGTTCTTTTTTCCCTGTCCAGTTCTCTGTCATGCTGATGTGCCTGATGGGCTCGGCGCACTCTGGTCAGGAGGAGGGTGAGCAACGTGCAGGCGCTCACAGGACTCCAGCAGACAGCAGGGTGGCAGAGGCACAGCAGAGGAGTGGGACTGTCGGTGTCAAACCTCTGCATTGTAGCAGAGTAGCTGAATGGTCAGAGGGTTCATTTCCACCCCTTTGCGTTCAAGCTTGTAGGAATGTCAGTCCTGGCAGATCAGCTGTTTGCTTAGGAGCAAAAATTCTTGTCATAAGGGGCAGAGATTGAATCAGTATATAAATATAAACATACTACTGACTCTTGCCATCACCAAACTGAGAAGCTAAGAGTGCTTAGAAAAAACTGAAGATCATTTTGGCACAACTGGCGAAAATGATCTGTTATTTTTTTTCTGAAAGGATCGTTTGGCCCTGTTATTAAAAAATTCCCACTGCTTAGAAGCATCGCGCCAGAATGTTCCCATTCTGATTTGACCTGATGTTTCTACTTAAGCAGAAACTTCAGCAAACCTCGTCACAAAACTTAAACTGCATCTTGTGTCATACAGGTTCTTGTTATATGAAATTCAGACAGATAATTTGGATTTGTTTCCTTTTTGTCCAAAAGATGTGATTGTGGGTCACACTCCTAGCAGAGAGGGTTATTAATAGAAAGCTCTTCCCCAATAATTGTGGTCTTCAAAAATTATTTATTTTCATTATAAAAAGTTTTTTCCTGCTCCATTTTAATGTTAAACCAATTTAAAGTTCTTCCCATTAAGTTAATCTCCACATCCAATGGTGTTTCTTTTTGCCATCTGCTTACATGGTTTTCCTCCTTTTTTTTGTTTTTGTTTTGGATCGCTTTATATTTTTTGGTAATTTTTTTTCCCATGTGAATAAAGTTGATGGTCCAAAAAGTTGTTTAATTCTATAATATAGGACTAAATATAAATATGTAGACTGTGTCTAATAAACTTCTTTGCATAATTGTCAGAAAGCAAACTATTTTCACGTTATTACCACAAAGTAAATGGATTTTTAAAGGTTTTTTAAAACCTCCAGATATTGAGACTTTATTGTGCATAGCCTATAATGGAAAAATATATGCAAGGTCATACTTTTAAAATCACAACAATTTTAAAAAGTTATCTCATTTTCTTTTTTTTTTTTTTAGTTAGTCAGAGGAGGAGAGAAAGCAAATTTTATTTAATTAAGCTCTTAAAACTTAAGAGATCAAAACATGCTATGTTCTAGTTTTTGTTTCATTTTTTATTATTAAAAAAGCTTTCCTTGGGACTTCCATGATAAAAGGTGGAGTTTCATGTGATGTTAGTCATTTGCATAGCATTTGCTTTGAAATTGTTGTTGACAATGAAGAGGCTGCAGCCTTGCCTTGTTCCACTTATTCAGCCATAGTCTGTGCTGTAAAGCCTGCAAAAGTCTTAAGTTGTTACAAAAATATTTTTATAACACACGGGTTAATTTACATTTTCTGTTGGTAAAATTCCAGTTGTCATTTCAAAATTAGGCTGATGCTTAATGGTTCAGATTAGGTTTATGAATGACTGCCATGTAATCCAAATCCTTATTCTGCAATAATAGTGTAGATTGCTTGTTAAGAAACGTGAATTGATGTTGACACAAATGTAGACACCAGTGTATCAGAATTGTAAAACGACAGGATTTAAATTTGTGAAGATATTTAACTTTTCTCAGCATGCTATGTTGATCTTGACTGTGTTTCATGATGTTTGAGGGCTTCAAGTGCACTTAAGAACTACAAGATTGTGTTATTAATAAGTATTTGTAAAAACTCTAATAAACTAGAAAATAATGTTTAGGTGTTGGAAAGTAAACTTAATTCTGTGGCAAAATAAACAATGAAACAATAAAAAAGGGAATTAGGGAGGAAAAGAAAGGAGTGAGGAGTTTCTGCTTCTATTTGTGGAAAAAGCAGGGGAAATGCACACACTCCAGTGAGTGGTATCTGAGGGTTTTTGTCAGCCAAATATTTCATCTTGAGGAGTTCTGACTAGTTAAATTAACTTCAAGAGGCAAAACTTGCAGGCTCTGTACAGCATCATAAATTAAACCAGGTTTTACCTTTGTAGTTACATTATTCAGAAATGAATGTGAAAATCTTTGGAGGCTTACTGGCAGTATTTCTAGGATTTAGTATCCTGTCTGAGCCGTTAAGTAAGATAGATGGGTGTAAATTAAGCTAAAGAAAATTGTGATTATATAACTAATTTGTAGTCTTTTTATTAGAACATGTGTGTTTCCATCACAGAGGAGTTTCCTTTTGTGGAGAAGAGGTAAAGATCATGGCTTGAGATAAGAACAATTTACTGGAAACAGCAGTGAAATAACAAACGAACAATAAAATTAATAAAAAGCAATATTATTAGAAGGCTGTACAAGAGAGGTGAAAAATTCACATGTGAACAGAAGCTCACTACGGGGGAACTGCAATGTGGGAACTGCTGCCACCTTCTCCAGCTGGAGGAAGACTCCTGTCCCCAATCCTGGCAGTGAAGTGATGTGGTACCAAATAACTGCCCTTCCTGGCTGCTGCAGAAATTAACCCTGTGCTGGCCAGAACCAGAATGTTACCCACCTCTTATTCTATACCACCTACATCATGCCCAGATCCTACACCTTCCAACTGGTGTGCTCCCAGCTAATTGCAAGATGTATCAGAAGCTCCTGATTGGTATATCTGAAGCAGTCCATACTCACTGTCCATGGTAGTTACAGCATACAGTGACAATGTCATTCAGCAGCCAGTGTTGTAAAATTCAACATTACAGACTGTTCTCATGTAAGAATCAAATCCTCTTGAGGTACACATAGTGTTTCCTCATCCCTCTGCATTACCCACCAAGTCCACCCAGGTCCTTGAGCAAAAACATGGGTGTGTTTGCCTACCCTTATGGGATGGGCTTTGCCTTTGCTTGAGGAAGGACTGTCCAAACTGTCTTCCCTAACACATTCTTCATATGCACCACAGGGACTTAATCCCCTTCTATGGTACGTGGAAGTTTTGTTTGGACCAGGCCAGCTTGCTTGGTGGAGCTTCTGGTGCTAACTAACTAGGTGGACTTGGTCAAGTGCGTCTTCCAATGTTTGAAGGTTGTACCACTTACTGCTTTCAATGTGGTTTTTAACAGTCCATTGTACAGTTCAGTTTTCCCAGAGGCTGGTGTGTGATAGGTAGGGAGTGTTATATACCCACTCAATACTCTGGCCAAGTGTCTATGAGGCTGTTTTTCAAGTGAGTCCCATTGTCTGATTCAATTCTTTTAGGGTACCATGTAGCTGCAGGACTTGCTTTTCAAGGCCTGAGGAGGTGTTCCAGGCAGTGGTGTGAGGCACAGGGTATGTCTCCAGCCATCCGGTGGTTATTCCTATCATTGTAAGCATGTAGAGCTTGCCATGGTGGGCTTGTGGAAGTGATATAATCAATCTGCCAGGCTTCCCTGTACTTACTTTTCACCATCGTCCACTGTAAAACAGAGACTTTACCCTCTTGGTCCGCTTGGTTGAGGTGCGTGTTTCAGAGTTGTGGATAACCTGTGAGATGCTGTCCATGGTTAAATCCAGCCCTCAGTCACGAGCCCGTCAGTATGTTGCATCTCTTTCCTGATGATGTGAGGTGCCATGAGCCCATTGAGCCAGAAATAATTCACCCTTATGTTGCCAGTCCAGATGCATCTGAGGCACTTTAATCAGGGCAGCTTGGTCCGCCCATCCACTGTTGCAGTGTTCTTCAAGTAGCCCAGCTCTCGGGTGCAAAGAGCATCTGCATGAATGACAGCCTTCCGCAGTCAAATTCCCTTTCCCAGCAGTGATGTCTTGCCCCAGCAGCTCAGATGGTTTTCCCTCTCCAGTGCCAGTTGGTCTTTTCCCATCAGCCCAGCCACCCCCCCAGAGCATTTGCTGCTGTCCATGACTCATTGTAGAGGTAGAGTGTTGGCCATTTTGTCTCATTCAGTGATACGTAAAGCCAGCTGAATGACTTTCAGCTGTTCAACCAGACTTGATCCACCTTGTCCCTCAATAGCTTCTGTGGCTTGCCTCAGAATAGGATTCTGTACAGCAGCTTTCTATTTTCAGTGTGTCCCTACACACTGAAATACAACAGGAACCCTCAGTGAAGAGACTATCACTTTTCATTTGGTAGTAGTTGATAATATGGTATGGTCTCCTCAGCATGTGTCACCTTCTCCTGCTCTGGTGATGATGATAGTTCAATATTTTCATCTTTGGGCTAGTTTGTGGTCATTTCCAAGATCCAAGGGCATTGGGGTTTCCTGTTTGAGTTTTCTGTGTAACCAGCATGACCCGCTTGCTCCACATAGCATCAGTGGCATCACATGTGGAAGGGGCGTCTCCCTTGCACCTCCAGCCCAGCAGGGGCAGTCAGGATGACAGGAGTAGCTGTACTTTGGTGCTGATCACTTCTGAAGCAGCTCAAACCCCTTCATAAGTTGCCAGTGTCCTTTTGTCAGTTGGGACGTAGCAGGCCTTGGATCTTTCGTATCCTGACTCCAGAACTCCAAGGGTTGTCCTTGAGTCTCTCCAGGTGCTTTTTACCAGTGACCCCAGGAAGGACCATTCTCCCTGACTGCAGTGTTGACCACATTTTGCACGTCTTCTGTCTTGCCTGGCCCGAGGGCTACTGCATGATCCTGTTTTGTTTAAAAGCTTGTTGTTCAGGACCTCACTGGAAATCATTCTTCCATGTCACATGAGAGAGAGGCCTGACAATCTGTCTGTAATCTGGAATATGCATTCTCAAAAAACCCGTAGCACTTAGGAAAGCTTGTGCTTACTGTTTCCTCATTGATGGGGACATAGCTGCTATTTTGTTGGCCACATCCATTGGACTCTGATGATGTCCATCTTGCCATTTTACTCCTAAAAACTGTATTTCCTGGACAGGTCCCTTGACCCTACTTTGCATGATGGCAGAATTGGCCTTCTGGAGGATTTAAATTATCTTGTCCCTTTTCTCAACAACTTCCTCTGCTGTGTTCCTCCAAACAGTGATGTCATCAATGTACTGCAACTGTTCTGGAGCTTCACCTTTTACCAGTGCATTCTGGATCAGTCCGTGGCAAATGGGGCTGTGTTTGTACCCTTGGGACAGTCGGTTCCAGGTGTACTGCACATTCCTCAGGTGAAAGCAAACTGTGGCCTGCACTGTCCTGCCAGAGGAATGGAGAAAAATGTATTGGCAGTGTCAGTGGTGGCACGACTTCCCTGCTTTGGACTCCAGTTCATCCAGAAATTCAAGCATGTCTGGCACAGCAGCACTCAGTGTTGTTGTGACTTCATTCAGGCCATGACAGTCCACTGTCAGTCTCCACTCTCCACTGAACTTACACACTGGCCATATGAGCCATTAAAGTATGAGTTGAGTCTTGCTGACATTCCCTGGCTCTCCAGTTCACAAATCATCTCATGGATGGAGGTCACAGAGTCCCAGTTGGTGTGGTATTGTCAAGAATTACTGTTGTGGTAGCAGTTGGGTACGTATTTTTCTTCAGCTCTGAGCAATCCCAGAACAGAAGGGTCCTCTGACAGACCAGGCAAGGTATTCTGCTAATTTCCTCTGTCTCTAGAGCATCTATCTCAAACGCCCAACAATGGCCTTTTTGGGTCCTTGAAATACCCTCTCCTGAAGTAATCTGTGCTGAGTATGCATGGTGCTTCTGGGTCAGTCACAGTGGGGTAGTTTTGCCATTCATTCCTAGTCAGATTCACTTAGTTTCCATTACAGTCAGCTGTTGGGATCCCCATGTCACCCCAGAAATACAGATGGATTCGATTCTACCCCTACGTATCTTAATGGCATCAGGTACATTGTGTGTTGGTATCAGCTGAAGCCTTATACCCTTGTGGGTCTGATATGCCAGGTCATTGGATCCACAAAGTCCAATAGGTCTGATTGTCCCTTTCCTACATCTGGCTGGGGGCTGGGCCCCTTTAGTCCTGGTCATAGTTCTTATTGCTCACTCCTTGTAAATATGAACTGGGGGTCCCGTCTAGAGGATCAGAAGTAACATCAGTTCTTCTGTCTGAGGATTTGGCCACTGAAAACTAGAGTGGCATTTGTCCTTGAAGAATTTCGTGTCGTGGTTGTTCTTCCACACATTCAGCTCACCTACCCGTACTGCTAGGGCAGAGGTGGATTTTCCCCCACTTCCTCATGTCCTCTGTTTTGCTCACAGAAGAAACACAGGTTACCTTTTATGTGTGTCTTCTCTCTCGAGCAGGGGGTTGCTGGCCCCCAATAACAGAGACTCTGGTCTGTACTGGCACAGCATGGGACATTTCCTCACTGACTTTTTGGAGTCTGTCCAAAGTCTTGGACAGTCTCCACAGCTGAAGTGTGGGTCAAGATGATCTTCATATTGCTGGAGTTGGGTAGTCACATGAAGCACTGTTTGTTCTCCTTTCACTGCCATTAATGCCAGTGAGTTGGCATGTGAGTGGCATGCTCTGTACAAACTTCTGCCACATGGATTGTGTGCACTGGACCTGATCTGAATCTACAGGAGACTGCTTGTTATTTGAATCTCTGTAGATTACCTCCAGCACATCTGATTCATGTACTGGGTACCTTTTTTCCATGGCATTCTACCTGCTGGGGTGCACTGCTAGATTTTCCTTGAGACTATACCTTCCCTGGCCCATTTTCTCTCACATTCTCACTCATGACAATCCACCGACGGGGCAGACCTTCTTAGAAATCTCTCTTCTGACTCTAAACATGGTGTGGGCCACACTGACTCTAAACATGGTATAGACTGTACTCAGGAGATGTAGCAACAAGACCATGCTTTTCTTAACAGCCAAAGGAAATCCAAAATTCTCAAAAGCTGGTTTAACAGCCCTGAAAGAGACAAAGGGTATAAAAAGCTGGGGAAAATTACCTACCCCTGTTTCCCCATAGACTAGGTACAATTTAATGGATTCCCAAAGGTAAGGCCCAAAGGAAGGGTAAAACAGCATTACAGAACACATTCCAAATGACCCTCATTGCCCCACAAGTCATAAACTGGTCCCCCACAATACAGCAATCCTGATCCCTCTCTCCCTTCCCTGAAAAAAATACCATGGTGGGCACACAGGGCCTGTACAGGAATATATACAGGGTTAGGTGCCACAACCATGTGAACAGACCAAGCAGCATTGTGACCATTGACTCCCTGCCTAGTACAAGAAATGCTTAAATCAAATTTGTTTCAAGCTGCTCTGGTCAGATCTGGTTATCACAACCCTTTGTACCCCACTGGGCACCAAATAAGGCTGTTGAGGTCTATGATCAGTTCCCCCTGCACTGTTCATTCACTGCTTCCTCCCTCTCCCCTGTGGCAGGCTAGAGAGGAGAATTGGAGGCACAAAAGGAAAAGATTGCAGGTTGAGATAAGAAAAATTTATTGGAATCAGCAATGAAATAAGAAAGGAACACTAACAGCAGCAATATTAATGAAAGGGTATACAAAAGAGACAATTCATGCTACACTGACTGGGAAACAACTCCTTACCCCTGCTCCTGAAAGTGAAGTGAGGTGGTATAGAATAGCCAACCTTCTGGCTACTCCAGAAATTAACCTTGTCCTGGCCAGAACTAGCTCAGCTACTTAATACTAAAAAGAAATACTTGAATTCCTACCAATATTTTTTAAAGTTGGGTTTGGTTTTTTTTTTTTGGCAGAAACAGGTTTATAGCTTGAATATTCGTAATAATAAATTAAATTTTGTGTAATGCAGCGATGCATTGAACAGTCATTTTACTCTGCATCCTCTATGGTGTTAAATACCAGTTCAAATGTGATGTACATGTAGATAGTCATAATCATAGAGATGTATTCTTTGGTAGCATTTAGTGGTTTGTTTTTGAGTTGTTAAACATCTCAGAAGGTTGGAATGTTAGCATTAGGCATTATCCTTGCTTTGTATCTTTTCTCTAGGTTTAATAGGGTGATTGTACATAAATGTCTCACAGATACATTTTAACACATACTTAAAATACCGGCAGTAATACAGCTATGAAACAGTGTCTCCATATTGTCTGAATAAATAACTCGACTGCATTGTGTCATGCAATTTACTGTGCATTTTTATAGCATAAAGACTCAAGTAGTTTTACAGACCTCATGGCATTCAGTGGTTTTGAGTGGCATGTTTTGAGTTCTGATGTTCAAGAAATAAGTGAATACCCAGGTCTGGATGGGTATAAGGTTTATTTTGACTGCATTATTAGCTTGAGTTTGCCTTTGATTCAGTGTGTTCTCTGTTCAGAATTGCAGTGTGGGTGAAAAGCACTTCCAGCTGTTGCATATGGTGGTGTCGTTTGAGGGTCAGGTACTTGCTTACATGAATAAATAGTACAGTAGTGAGTTGCTTCTTTACTTAAAATAAGTAAATATTTAACTGTGGAGACAAGCCTAAATACATTAAATATGTTTTGAAATTAGTGCTGGCAGTTGCTCAGTATTCTTTTTTCATTTTGAAATGAGAGTATTTTGTGTTTTGGGGGTTTTTTCATGCTTCTTTTTCTGATAAGAAAAACTGTAGATAGAAGGCTTGTACATATAAGTACTAACATGCCCCATTGTGCTTATTTCCCTTGCTTTTGTCTGCCAGTGTGTCTTGATCATACTTGGACTATGACAGATCCAAGTTCAATTTAAGCTTCACATGTTTTTGTTTAGTATGATAAAATTCTTGTTTGTTAGATGTGTCTTGACCTGCAGTTGTCTTAATGTTTACTTTGAACACCATAACATAAGATTTATATGCAGTACTTAATAACAAAAACATTTACTAATGACTGAGTGTTTTACGGGTAACTAATACCTCATCAGCTGTCCTAGATCACCTTACTGAAAAACCATACAGAAATTTTGTAACTGGTTTTTCTTTTTTTCCCTATCTTCAATCTTTGTAACCCTTTTTGTCCCTTTTGAAGTTGTTCTTATGAAAGCTCCTGGCCGAATGACCAGGTCCCTTCACAGACACACTGCAACCAACCCTGAGGAGACTGTAACTTGATATGGGCACATCTTTTTCAGAAGTCCACCTGAAATTCCAAAATATGTCTTTGTGTCCTGGCTGTTGCATCCTTGCAAGCTTTCAAATTTGGATTCTTCAGTGGGTTTTTTCCTGGTTCAGATTTCTCAGCTGCTTGTCTGGAAAAAGTTTTTTGGAGTTTTTGTGACCTTCATAAGCTATTTATACTGTAACAGCATGGAAGCAGAAATCCTCTTCCCAGTGAGATCAGAAATCTTAAGTGAAAAGATTTACACATCGTTACTCACTTCTGTAATTTTTTATATTTATTTCTTTAGGGTTCTTCTCCAAATTAGTCTTGGAAGTTGCAGTTAAGGTTATTGGGCTACAAATCTGTTAGAAGTTCTGTAACGTTTTAATCTTAAGTAGTAAAACAAAACAAGACCTTTTCACTACTGTACTAATAAAGTCAGCATCATTTTACTTTGACCATTTCTCCAAATAAAAAACCCAAGCACACCCTTAAAGTAAAAGAACTTCCTAGCCCATTTCATTTAGACTTTTGCCTGAGATGTAGAATATCCAGGTTGACCTTCTCTGCCTGGTTTGAGGTGGGTTTAAAATCCAGGTTTTCATTACTGTGGGCAGACATCCTGCATGAGATTTTTGGATCCATAGCTTTATGCTCTGC
The DNA here is from genome assembly GCA_008694505.1 of Cyanoderma ruficeps. NCBI lineage: Eukaryota > Metazoa > Chordata > Aves > Passeriformes > Timaliidae > Cyanoderma > Cyanoderma ruficeps. The sequence continues at coordinate 498,155 of VZDJ01000074.1, forward strand.
ATCCAACTTTGGTGCTATAGAGGTGTTAGTCTTGACTGAATTTGGAGGCAGGGATCTCTGAGGGTTTAATGAGGATGAGAGAAGGGGGAGCTGAGATTGAAATATAATAGTCTAGGTTCCTTAAAGGAAGGATGTTTGAAGTGACTGATGGTACACCTATAGTAAGTTGAAGCACTTTCATTGCAGAGACTTCTCATGGTATTGGAATGGAGGAGCGACTTTCTGTTAAGTGGAAGTCATATTTAAAATTAATTAAATAACTCATATTAATCAGAGCAAATTGCCATACAGTACAATTGAATTTGAGTACTATGTATTTCTGTGGATAGTAAGTGGTAATATTTCCTAAAATGGTATTAATAAAATAAAGGATATAGGTCTTAATGCTTCAGAAGAAGCTGACAAGTTAAAATTTTAAAATATTTTTATATATTTTTTCCACTCTGCTGTGGGGATGTTAATAGCACTGTTTTTACATTTCTAGTACAGCTCATTATCCTTTCTAAATCCTCAGCAGTGTAGCTGGATTTTGTATGATAGACTTATTTTATATGTGTGGCTTCTTGTACTGGTCACTTCATAAATGAAGCGTGGCTTATACTCTCCCCTCAAATTTGACACAGTAGCCTATATGCAAAATCCATGGGCTATAAATAAGGTTTTTGTTCATAGTATATTTTCTGAAGAAAGATTGAAATCATAAGTAAAAATGTAGAATATAAGTGTAGGCATAGTAAAAGATCAGTAAGGAATTTTTGCCCAACATTTGCTGTAAAAGCTAAGGGAAAAAATGTCCCTTAATACTGGCTTCTTTTCATCCAGTATCTTGAAGTGGAAAAGTTGTGTGTGTGTGCTCATAATAAATACTCGGTTCAGTAGCGTAAATTGCATTAGAAATCACCTAGCTTCGATTTTTGTCCTATTAATGTTGTGAGTTTTTTTCTTGAAATGGTAGTTAGGCATTTGATCTTCTGAATTTGAGTATTGTACTAGTGAGTTGTCAGGTTATATTGGGGAAAATGAAAAATACTCTCTTGTCTTCTGTTCAGAGTCTGCATCTGTGGACAAGTCTGTATCCCATTCTTGCACAACTCCTTCTACATCTTCTGCTTCTGGACTGAATCCAACTTCTGCGCCTGCTTCATCTGCTCCTACAGTTCCTGTTTCACCTATCCCACAATCACCAATTCCTCCATTACTTCAGGACCCAAATCTCCTTCGACAGCTGCTGCCTGCTCTGCAAGCCACCTTGCAGCTTAATAATTCTAGCGTAGATATATCCAAAATCAATGAAGGTAAGGATTCTTTAAAGTTCATGTCATCTCTCATTTACATACATCAGTATATTACTGGATACCAGGCTGTAGTGAATGAAAGCCTTATTTTAAATGAAAAGAGAATAAATGAATCCCTAGGTAAAATGGAGGGTTCTGTGGGTTTTTTTTCTGTTAAACTTTCTCAACATTTAAGGTTTTCAAATAAATAAATGTTGATGTACGTGAGCAGTCTAATTGAGACTGGTGACTTAATCGCTGTATCAGCATTTGTCTGTTGCACAGAATTCCGTCAGAGCTTTTCGTTCTTTTGTTTCGTGCACTGTTCTTTGTTTTCTGTAGTTTGTGCTGCTGTTCTATTAACATTTGTTGCAAATAGTGAAACTTCTAGGGGTTTTTAAGTCTTGTTGCCTAACAACTTTTTTCTTCAGCATAACAAGTTGGCCTCTCTGAATATGGGTAGTGTGTTAGTAACTTAGCTGGCCAGTGAAATTTTGTACATTTAATCACTGTGTCCCTTAGATTCTTGTCACACTGGCTTAGTTTGTTAGAATTCAGTTTATCACTTACCTATAGTGTCTTTTGCTGCAAGAGCAGGTAGAGTTGGTGCATTTTGAAGGCAGTTTTATCTAATGTGTCTCCATATGCCAGGTTAGTGATAAAGTAGTGTAGGATTTTTTCTTTGCTTCCTCTTGGCTCAGATGACCAATTTAAACAGGAAGTAAAACATTTACATGTAGCGCCAAGAGTTAATTGTCTTTAATTTTCTGAAAGTGCAAATCAAGTAAGTGAAAATATGTACAAAATATTCCGTACCTTGCAATTATTTATCAGAAAAAGGTGTCAGTTGCTTCTGTTTAATCAGTAAATATTCTGTCTTCATTAAGTACTAGTAGGTGAGTAGGTCACTGGTTTCTTTTTCCTGTGCAGGGAGATGCCTTTAAAACTGCAGTGCACTAGGTTGAACTGAAAAAAGGAGTGTTACGGTTGTGTTAGAAAATGAAAGGTCCACTCAACTCCAATTGTATTTTATTTAAAAGCTACCCAGTGAAATTTCTAGTTATTTTCTCTTGCCCTATCTGAGCAGCAGCTGTGTGTGTCTTGGAACAAGAGTGTTCAGAATTGTTCTGATGGCATGAGGGCCCGGCTGTGGGCAGAGTGATTTCACCTTGCACAGCAGGGCTGCCCATACTGTGCACACAGTTCAGAGTTATTCTGTGCCTGTGCTGGTGAGTCAATTTTTTCAGGAATGTGCGTGGGTAGAATGTATGTTCAGGAAGTATCCCACTCAGTATCCCACAGAGCCTGTAGACTTTTTGGAATGGTTATTCAGACGCTCAGAGTTCGGAGTCTTATCATCTCATACTGCAAGTCCTCTTCCTGTGTTGTGTGGTTTTAAAATGGTTAAAAGTGATTGTTTTTTGTACTTGGGGGGATGACATGGGACAGCTAAACCAGGAACAGATGAGGGGTTTTTCAATAGTAAGAAGAAACACAGATTTTTAGCTTGAAAGATAGTCGTTTTCCTCTTGAACATGAAGTCTGCCTCTCATCTCTTTTAATGAGTTAAAGTGTTTTTGCTTTTTGCTTTCTTAAAAAATTATTGTAGTGTAAAAACACCCACATCCTGCTTACTACAGTAGGAAATTGAACAAGTTTTCTTTTGCTGTTTACAAGAATTTTTACTGATCCATAAGGTCAAGTGGAAGACTCGAAGTTCTTTTTTAGAAGAATTTTTTAAGTGTATGTATTAAAGTTAAAACTGCCCAAAAAAGGACTTGCTAGACATTCCAAATCAACTTGAAATCAAGTAACTGAAAAACAATTCAAGTGGATCTTTGGTCATGGTAGATATGGGAAATAAACCTGCAAGAAAATGTACTTTAAATGTAATTAGCCAGTTTGAACAGTTTCAAGTGGTGTTCTAGAATTGTCAGTAAAACAGAATGTTTGTTTTCAGTTCTAACAGCAGCTGTGACACAAGCCTCTCTGCAGTCTATACTCCATAAAATTCTTACTGCTGGACCATCTGCTTTCAATATCACCTCCCTAATTTCTCAAGCTGCACAACTGTCTACGCAAGGTATTCAGAGTCTTTTTTTCACTTATTTAAATTTGTTACACAACGTTTTAAAAAGGCTGATACAGTTGTCAAATCAGTCTCTTGCCATATGTTTGGCCACACCGTGTGGAGAATGTTGAATGACTTCTTTTTTCCAAAGATAGGATAAAAAAATTTTATTGAGGAGCAGAAACTTGACACATAATGAAGTAAGCATGCGTCTCTGTCTCATCTTTTGGGATTTTCTTTGTATGTTAAGTAATTCTATGTGAGTAATGTGAAACTTCTGTGAGACCCTCTCAATTTATTCAGGCCAGAATTAGGTGTTATTTAACAGTATAAAACACAACTTGTCCTTACTTCAACACCCATCTTGTAGTACTGTTCAACTGTAACTCTTGGGGGAGGCTTTAAATTCTTAAAAGAAAGTTTCCTCTCTCTGGTGGGGAACTTTTTTTTTCCATCTTCCAAGCAAGATACTCTTTCAGGTATTTTCAATATGTTCTGGCTTGTAACTTAATAAAAACACTTTAGAACTTAAGTTTAGAAACTTAAACCAAAACAATAAATGCAGTCATCTTACTGAGTAGGTAAGTGCTGATGGTAATTTTTAACTGTGGGTGGGGAACTGTTGGTATATGCCTAGAATGGGTTAGTGGGTTTCTGTATAAACTGTTTATGCTTTTTTTTTGGTTAAATCAAGTTGAGCATTCTAAAACAGGAGTCATAAATGATTTAGTCTCTTCCTCTGTAAAAAGCATTTCCTAATAGCTTCTTCTCTTGCCCCTTCCCCTGAAATTTTAGAAGTGGGGAGTCTGGGGGAAATAAAATTCCTTAGCTAGGATTTTTGTCAAACATTTGATTGTTCTAGTTGTTCACAGCAAGTGTGTTTGTATATCATCTAATATAGCATACTCCAAAGTACTGAAAGAAAATCTAATTCACATTTAAGACAGGACATGGTTTTATTAAAAGCAATTTTTTTTTCCTTTACAGCTCAGCCATCTAATCAGTCTCCAATGTCTTTAACATCGGATGCCTCATCGCCAAGATCATACGTGTCTCCAAGGATAAGCACGCCACAGACTAACACTGTTCCACTTAAACCTTTGATGACTACGCCACCAGTATCATCCCAGCAGAAGGTAAGCTCCTTTTGATTTATGCCATATTTTAGTGAGCCACTATACATAATATTAAGTACTGCTCCTATATATCCATGTGCTACAGTTGTATATGGGATGATAAAATATGTATGTTATCTTGCCCAATAGAAACAAACAACTGGAAGCAACTTACTTGACTGCATTTTGGCTGTGCAGCTCCAGCGTGAAATCTAGTTTACTTTTCTTGAAGAAGTTCTTAGGCTGCCTTCAGATGCTGTCTGGAGATCCTACCAAGGCATCACTATTCTAGCATATTTAAATAGAAACAAAAACATATTTCAAAGGCAACAGCTGATACAATTCTCTAGACTTACCCAATAAAAGATGCTTAGAATGGAAGAAAACTTCTTGGAGAAATTAACTTGATGTAGTCTCAGATTTGGTTTAGAAATGTTCAAGGTGTTTACAGATCAATAACATAATGTCCCTTTCCATTCCTGCCCCCTCACCTCTGTTCATTCAGAATTCCTTCATTGGATCAGTGACTAGGAAATGTAAATTGAAGCTAACATGTAAGCTCCTGAGGTTCTTCCTGAGAAGCGTGACTGCAGACTTTGGGGTGAGACACCCCCACCTTCTTAAAGTCTGTGTTCTCTGTCACCAGCCCTGTTTAAAGGTGTCTTTTTCTCAATTTTCTGTTCACAAGTGAACCTCTAATGTCTTGGATGCCTTTGAGGAACACTTTTCCCTTCAGAACACATGGCAGTCCTCATGGTATTGAAATCCCTCATTCTCTTTCATCAGATTTTTTTCATGGGTGCGAGGAAAACCAAGTGATTCTCCCAGTTTCTTGTGATCAACAGTGGTGCAATGAATTGCTAAAGCTTCATGTGTGTACCAGTATTGGTTGTTACCTTGGTTTCTGCCCCTGGATTGCATCCTCGATCTGTCTTCACATCCCATAGCTAGGTGGCAAGTAATGAAATTATCAGGTAGCAGGGTTGAGATATGTGACACTTCCAAATCCTGAGGTATGAAAAAGAATCTTCTTGTGTACTGTCAATAATGGGAAATAGATCTCTTCTGGTCTCTACAACCCAGACTTGTTTGTTACTCCCAGAAGTAACAAATTTTGATTCAGCAGCAGATACTTTTCCAATTCAGTAGGGAGAGAACTGTCTTGATAGTTGTATTTATGTACTCAGTTCCACGAGATGAGAACTTAGGTGGCGATAGCTCCAGTGTGAGCATGTCTGTTTTGGTAGCCTGTGGGATATGTGGGTCAGGCTAGCTTATCCAGTTGAAGTAAATTATGCCTAATCAAGGTGTGGTGCTGTGCCAGGACACTTAGTTTTAGAGCACATGGGCTTAGGGCAGACAAAGCTGCACTGGCCCAATGCAGGAAGAGCTCAGTGCCAGATGCACAGGCATTTGAGCTGGCTGTGGGGCTACAGTAGTGCCATTGGCACAATACTGTTACATAGTACTCCTTGAAGGTGTCAGTACTGCCTTCACACTGAAGCTGGTGTGTCTGCCTGCAGGTGTGCTGTGTGCATGTGGCAGCTCAGGGGTCACAGACTGCAGGAGCCTGGGTGTCACCTTTTGCCTTTTAGCTGTGTCTGTATTGTGTGATCAGAAACTCTTCTGAATTTCTGCAAAATAGCTGTGTAAAGCACTTTACACAGACTTGTCAAGTTCAGTGAGAGTGTTGCTGTTGGTTGGTTGGTTTGTTTTTAGAATTTATTTAGCCCTTACTGTTTTTCTGTTTCTAGTATATGTATTTACAGTCTTTGAAACACTTGGTTTTGTGGTTCATTTATCTTAAAATCCCACTTCTTCGTGGTCCTTTTTCTTTGGTTATTTTTACCAGCCAAGGAGCTGATTACTTTACCAGTTTGGATCTACAGTGTGATTCTGTTATTGCTAGTGGACTTCCCTTTTGAAATTGTTTGGTTTGAACAGCCTTGATGGTTTAATGTCTGCTCACAGGCTGAGCAAGATGCATTAATAGCAAAGTTATTCATGTCATACATTTCATAAAGGTATTTGTGTAGTTTGTTTTCATAAATCAGTTTGCAAACTGCTGTTTCAGCCCCCTCAACTATAGTTCTGTTTATGTCAACAGTAGAGTGATCTTACAGTTATCTTGCCTTTTTCCTTTAGTACCATGGGCTTTTCATGTGCTACTCAGACTTTTTTAGCATATGGCTATAAATCTAAAAACCAGAAAGAACACATTTTCATTTTGGTGATAATTTTAAAAGTAGACTTTTCCTCTTAGACATTTAAGAGTTTGAATTTTGCATTAAAACTCCCCCCTGCGTATTTAAATGAATCATGTTATGTCTCAAGTTTGCTTTAGCAGATAGTGTCGGACTTACCATCTGTAGTTTGTTTCACAGAAGTCTGTTACTGAAATAGAGAATTTCTGGAGGTTCAGTTGACCACTAGTTAGTGATACACACTAATGTGAAGTCAGCAAATGCCAGACAGGCCGGGCAGTTTGTGTTTTTATCTTTATGGAGCCCTAGAAGTCACTTTTTCTTTACTCCCTCCCTTTTCTCTTAAAATTGCTAGCTTGATTTTGCAGAGTGGAGGATTAATTATGAAGCTGAACCTCTCGTACATACTTTAAAATTGACTGAGGTATGCAAAGCATTCGGCAAGATTAAGTATCTTGAACTTCATTTCCTGTAACTTAGATGTTACTATATTCCCAAATTTCTTATGCTGGCATAGTTCAGAAATTCACAGAAAAGACTGTATCTTACTGCTGGTATCTTAATACCTTGCATTGAATGTATACTACAAAGGAAAAGCAAGAAGCCACTGATGACTATTTTCATAGTCAGCCATTAGATAAAAGGGAACAGCAAACTGATAAATATGCTTTAGATTTTCTTTGCCATTTTTGATAGAGATGTTTTTAATATGCTGTGATGTAATTATGTTCTTGACACTGTGTAATGTATTTTCAAGCAGGGAACTCTAAAGATTGTACATGAAGATTTTATTTTACTTGGGTAATGAACAACTCTTTTGAGGTTGAAAATGAACTCAGTTGCTCAGATGGAAGATACAGTCAGAAATAATATTAAGTTGAACTGTTCTGCCTAATAAGCTTGCGGTATTTTGACAAGTCACATGGGTCTAAATTTGCCTCTGTTATGTCTATTAATAACCACTTCTTAGTAAAAAAAATAGTCCTTCTGTCACAGCTGTGGATCTAGAATTTTTTTTTAAAAGAACACCTTGTGAAGAGAATAAAAATTGTGTCAACAAAAGGCCTTGTATCAAAAAAACCCCACAGGTGTTGAAACTGTAACTCCCTTGGTTTTCTCTGTTTCTTACACTTGCTCTTTACTGTGGAGGAATTCTAATGAAGTTTTGAATTTTCCAGGTTGCTACTCCAGGTGTTAAACAAGGACCAGCTTCCCAGGCAGCACCTCAGCAGCCAGTAATAGCTGACAAGCAGGCTGGGCATGAACCTGCCTCTCCACGAAGTCTTCAGCGTTCAAGGTAAATTGAAATTCTTCCCTGTTCTGTCATTAGTTTTTTATCTGCATTCAGTGTGTGTTGTATGTGCTGCAGTTAGTGGACTCTTCTTTGGCTCATTATTGAACATAAGATTTAACTGCTGCTACTGAGATGATGCAGCTGAGTGTCTTTGTTACATGGTTAATGTGGTACATTCTCCATTTTTGGGGTAATCATTAGACCATTCTCACAGAAGCAAAATAGAACTCATAGTTGTGTTCTGTCACTCTTGTGTCATTTTAAAAAGTGATTCCTTGCATTGTGATTTCAGAGTTTGGAGTTTCTGTCTCGGTGCAGTTACGGAATCTGTGATCTGCTTGGTGTTAGATATTTGTAGGGTCTTGCTGTAGTGTAGTTTGATTTTGAAATTAGCAAGATCTTTTGATTTGTCCGGTGATTTCACTGCTGTAATGAAAAACATTTTAAATTAAGTAAGTTTCGCAAATAGTTTTCCTTGGCCAGACTTTTTTGTCAACATTGCAACATATTTAGATGTTGCATTGATTTACAAGGTGGGTTTAGAATCTGTATCTTGTTTGAAATTCTTTTCTTTTGGGAAGATGAGCTCTTCATAGTGTCAGATGCTCTGCTTTTTGTCATATTGGTTCCAGGGGCTGTAAGCAGAGATGTGTCAGGAGAACCTTTTGTGATGAAGTCATGGTATTGAACTGTGGCAGGTAGAGGTTGACTTTCTTAGAGGTTCTGTTAATCCACAGTTCTTAATAGCTGGCTTTTTGGAGTGGTTGAATAATGTGTATGGTGTGGTACAGTATTAAAAAAAGAAGCAAAAAACCCAGTACTCTTGCATTGTCAGCATACCTGAAGCTACACGTGCTGGTGCTTTCCAGATCTTAAAATACTGAGGTCCTTTTATCTGCCCTTCTGGGACTAATAACAAAAGGGACCTTTGTTTTCTTTGTTGGTTTTGGCCGTTGCTGTGGGGAAAAGGGATTATTTTGTGGTTTGTGGTTTTTTGGGGGACTGGGTTGTCTGTTGTGTGCTTGGCAGTCCTGTCCCAGAAGCTGGCTTTACTGGAGATCCTGTTGACCAGTTTGAGGGTACAAACACCAGCAAGTCAGAAATTTTGAGTTTTTAGTGTAAGCTATTTTACAGACACTTGATTCTAATCTGGGTCAGATTACAAGCCTGTAACTCATTTATCTCTTTTAGGAGAATAAAGACAAAGTGTCCAGCTCCAGTCCCTAGTAATCATGAATGGTGCTATTTAAATCTTTTTGAATTACAGTACCAAAGATAAAATTACACTTTGCAGCAAGCTAAGCTTTTTTGTGAGGAGAGGTTCTGGGAGCTCTGAGTCACCGGCCCTTTTGTTCTTTGCTCATCACCCTTTCCCCACAGGAAATCTTCTTAAGAAAGATAAGTCTTACTCTTGGGAACCTTTACCATGGCTTGGAGTCTGTGTGAGTTGATACTGGTGGGCATTTGGCCTGCTAGTCCATACCTCACCCTCCCTTTAGGTTATATGATTCTGTACTCTGGCATGACCCTTACCTACTGTGAGTTTAGGGATCTGCTGTCCCTCTGCACACCATTGCTCCGTTTGGCATCAGCGTTTTGGTGGAGGAGGCTGAGTCTGCTCCAGCGCTGCTGAAGCAGGGGCGTGCAGGTAGCTCAGTCTGTGCCTGAGGGGGAGGCAGTGCAGGGGGCAGTGTGCAGGCCAGGATGAAAGACACTGAGACAGGGTTAGTATTGTTCAGTGTCCTGTAGCTCTCAAATTAATGCACGTTTGTGATTCTGCTGTATTGTGCGTTGTGAGTTCATGTGATTCAGTTTGCTTTCGAAGTGTCTCATTCACCACAGTGGAAGATTAAGGAATAGGTGACTTGGAAAAACCTGTGTGACTGGTATTTTCTTCTCTTGAGTGCAGTGAAGTTGAATGAAAGTGGACCAGCTCAGATATTGATTTACTTACCTGCAAAAGATATGCTGCATCCAGGCAGTGTGTCTAAATTGATACAGGACAGATGATTCCTTTGTAGGTGAAAGCAGTTGGTTGAATTGGGAATTGCTCTTGGGAGGTAATGTCCTTCACTTTTATAGGAATGAACAACAATTTAGCAAACTGAACTGTGGACAGATGGTCCAAAATCTTTCTAGCTCTGTGAATTAAGGTTGCATTTTTCTCCAGTTTAGATACAGATTAATTGAGCAAAAGTTAATCACAACTATGTTTCCTTGGCTTATTAAAAGTTTTAAGTGAATGGAGGTAAAATTATTTTTGACTTGGGGTGGAAACACTTTGTAAGAAAACATGAGTAGCTATTGCTAACTTTGAAGATGTGAACATCTCAGCCATTTAAGCTGGGAAATTAACACAATGCCGACATACAGTGAGTCTGTCTGTTAGAGATTATTCCAAAGACACGCCATGAATTATGGCTGCTTTAAAAATGAAACTGAGTTCTTCAATGATTAATAGTTTCATCAGATTGGTAGGTTCTTTTTGTTTTCAGAAAGGACTGAGAAAATGTTTTCTTTACCTTGGGGAAGTGCTGTGAAGAGAGGTATTTCATTCCATTTTTTGTAGGTTGTAAAATTCTGACATTTGTAGTGGTGTATTTCAGAACCATCGTGTTCTCTTTCCCTTGTTACGGATATTTTTGCCTCCCTGGAGGCTTTCTTTTACTTGTGGCATAGTCAGTCTTTAACTCAGCTAATGCAAGTATTTGCCTATAGTGAAGCATTTAAAAATACTGTGGCAGTTTGGAACAGTCATTGCTGCATTCGTAGCTCCCCCTGCTGCCAACATAGCAGTGCCTAGGATGTTTTGTTGACAGTATGTTTTAGTCATCATTAAGATGTGTTAGAGTGGTTTTTACTGATGAAGTAGGAGTAGGAGAAGACAGGCTGATAAATGAAGAGGAGACAAGTCATAGGGGGAAGTTCAATACTAGTAGAACTTAGGAGTAAATAAGGTTGTGCCTGAATTCTACTTAGTTAATAAAAGTAGCCTTTCTCTGCACCATCACTCTGCTGATGCTAAATGAATACATTGAAACTTACAATAATTTACTTTGGAGCAGAATTCTAGTTATGGTCTACTTTGGTCCCAATTTAAAGTAGGACTGGTGAGTTTGAATTGCTAAGGGCATTATTTAGCTGATTTTTTTTAATATCTCAGAATATCTTCTTCTGATGTTTGACTGCCCTTAGGGCGATTTTTTTTTTCATGTCAAATTAGAATTTTCCTTGTTGCAACTTGTCTCTGCGTCTTGTGCTATCACACTGCATCTCTGAAAAGAGTCTCTTCTCCCCAGAAGTAGTAAAAATCAGTAAAAAGATCCCTCAACCCCCTTCCCCTCAACCTTCTGTTTTCCAGACTGAATAAACTTTAACCTTCTCCTGATGCAGCGTGTGTTTCAGCCCCTTAGTCATTTATGTGGTCCTCTGCCACATTCCTTTGATACAGCAGTTTAATTCTTGTCTGGTTTTAGGCTTCGCACTACACAGTGCTCTAGATACTGTGAATTTCATAAGCTCTGAAAAGAGGGGAGGAATTGCTTTTTTTATAGGGAAGTGCTTCATCCCTCTCATCAACTTGGTGACTCTCTGGCTTTGTTCCAGCAGGTCCATGTCAGACATCCAGTTTGTTGGCTGCAATTCTTAATGCTGTAATTCTTTGCAAGTGTGAGTTGATTGGGATAAATGTCTGGGCATTGGACTAGAAAGATAGTTGCATTTTGTAAGGATGTTTTCAGTCTGCAAGGGGACTGACAGGTTAGGTGATGAATCAAAAGTCCTTCAAAATTTGGTTCTCCTTCATAATACTTTCTGTTTGCCTGCAAGTGATGTAAAGTTTTAAGAAATAGACTGAAATTATGGCCTGTGTTGAAAAGCTTCTGCCAGTGGGAGTGTGGTACTTACATAATTAGTGCTACTATTTCTCAGTATATGTAGTGCCAAAGAACAATTAATTGTGAGGTACCATTACTGTTACTCTGAGTATGTTGCAGTAGAGCATTCAAGTTTGGTGGCTACAAACACGCTGCTCCTGTGATACTTTTGTTCTCCTGAGTGCACCAAATGAAGATGTACAATGTCACAAAACCATCTAGGTTGTGTTTTGACAAGAGTAGTAAACTCCTCAAATCCTATATGGCTGCATTTTCAGATCAGGACATCAGACATTGTTCTTAATGATTATTGTGGCAAACCTCTGTTGCATAAACCTGTTTGACTCCCATCTGACACATCATTACTGAAAATCTTAGGTTTGCAGCTGTTTGAAGGAAGAGCATACATGTATATATTTTTTATCCAACACCATCTAGGCACAGCTTACATCTCTTGAACAGCTCTCAGAGTTAAAAAACCAGACAAACAAAAAACCCTTCCAAACAACCAAAACCTCCTGTTACATTGTAGCACTCAGTTCAGTAAACGTTAGAGGTTTGTAGAAAGGTGGCAAAGGTTTGGTCTACCAGAAGTATTTTCTTGTGGCTTGAGCACTTAATGGATTTTGTGCCTGAAGGTAATGAATTTTCAGTGTTCATTTCTCTATAGATTCACATAGGTTTTTAAGTGCTCACTTGCTTTTTTTTAATTCTTTCTTCTAGTAGTCAAAGAAGTCCATCACCAGGTCCAAATCATACCTCTAGCAGTAGTGCATCAAATTCAACACCTGCACCACAAAATACATCTGTACGACCCACATGTTCATTAACACCTACGCTAGCAGCACACTTCAATGAAAACCTTATAAAGCATGTTCAAGGCTGGCCTGCAGATCACGCAGAAAAGCAGGTGAGTACTCCTTTGCTTTGTTACCTGTGAGAGTGCATAATGTGTAGCTTAAAATTTGGGTTTCTTACTCAGATTGCTTTTTCTAGGAATTAAAAGAATAAAACCCTTATGCTTGTCCTTAACCAGAAGAGAGGAGAGGAGGGAGAGATTAGGCCAGACTTGCAGGTTTTACATGTGTGTGCCTTTCAGTGATTGAGTATTTTCAGTCTCACTTGAAGTGTCAGTGCTTTTGAAATTTCCTCAGATGAGTAGCTATCCTCATAACTATTTTCTTACTGCTAAAGTTCTGTTGAAATTTGCAGAGAACATAGAGTTCAACATACTTTTTCATAATGATAATGATTTGATTATGTAGAAATGTTAAAAATTTGGTACAGAGTTAAACTATTTGAGACTACTCCACAGTTTTAGTTAATGATTTGTTAGTTCTACACAGTGAAAAAGAAACTCTCCCTTTTTTGTAAATTGATGTAAAGTACTCAGACTGAATTTGGGCTGTTTTTATCATGAAAAATCCAGTAGGACTGCCATCCATGTGTTATAGCTAATTGCATGAAACCTGTTCTGTTATAGTAATAGAAGGAAACTGGATGCATGTCAGCTGCTTGGAATGTATTAATCAAAGGAACCATATTGGTTATTGAATCTAGTTCAGTTATTTCCACAGGCAGCCCTATCTCATGCAGTCTGTTTCGGGTAATAATCTTACCTAGCCCAGTTTACTTTGGTCTTTTGAAGAGTTGTTGCATGCTGACACAAGTCTACACTGGAGACTTTTGGGTAGTAGCTTGCAAGATGACTCTTACAAGCACAGTCTAAACTGAGACCCTGTTAGGATTCTTGTTTCTTTTCACTGATTTTTTAAAATCAGTGTTAAAACGTTACAAACCTGTACTGAGTCAAACACTGAGCCATTGCTGTGGAGTGTTTTTAAGGAAATGTTGTAGCACAGGCACATATCTATGGCCTTGATCCTTAATTTTGAAGGTATTATTTTCACTGTGTGCTGAATTCACAAGTATCTTAATATAGAAGACAGACATATGCAGTGCATAGATTTTGGGATCTCTTTACCTTGTTGGTAGTAAAGAGATCAAAAAACTCAGCTAATGCTAGGCAGTCATGTACTCAGTTGGGTACTTCTGCCTTTTTGCTACATGCTGTGTTGTCCTGTCCACTATTTCAGATGATTTCACATGGTAGTGTTGTTATAGACTGGTTTTGAGTGGTAACACTTGAGGCACGTAACTGAGATATTTGATATAAAAGTGAATGAAAGTATAGGTGTAGTATGTAATGAAGATTCATCAAAGTGGAGAGACTAAAAATGCAGTGTCCTGGTTTCTTCAGATAGCTGCCAGCTATACAGTGTAATTTGAACTTTGGGCAGAAAAGCACATGCCAGAGTCAACTGAAAAATAAATAAGTAAATAAATTAGAAGAGTCAGGACAGGTATGTGTTAAAGCAGTTAGACTTGAAGAAATGTGCTGTGCTGTAGTTAATAACTAAAACATTCTTGAAGTACAGCAGTTACCTCACAGAACTCATAAAAAGCACTTAACGTGGAAAACTGAAGGACAATTCAGTAGCTGGAGTTGTGCAGAGAAGACATGGGCAATTATATCCTACTGTAGACCAGGATATTCCTGGATGTTAACTAACTCCAGAAAAGAAAACTTCTAATGTATGGAATTAGAACATAAAATTCTAAATTGAACTGGAGAAATGCCAAAAGTTTATGATAAATAACATTATTTTTGGGAAGGAAAATTAAGCATATGAGTACCTGAGCAGATGTGGATGAATCCCAGTTGGCAGCCAAGCACCACACAGCAACTTGCTCGTGCTGCCACATTTGGATAGGGGAAACAGTTCGGCAAAAGTGAGAAAACTCAGGAGTTGAGGTAAAAGCAGGTTAAAGAGTAAAAGAGGGTGGGGGAAGGTGGTGCAAAAGCAGTCACTACCAACCAGCCAGTGCACAGCCATTCCCTGAGCCTTGGCAGCCATGGAACACTGTCCCCCAGTTTTGCTGCTGAGCATGACACGTTGTATGGTGTGGAATATCCCTGAGGTCAGTTGGGATCAGCTATCCCAGTTTTGTTCCCTCCCTGCCTATTGCCCACCCACAATGTATTTGCTGGGTGATGAGGGTGTCAGAAAGAGAAAGGGAGAAACCCTTGATGCTGTGTAGGGTCTGCTTAGAAATAGCTAAAATGTGATTGTGTTGTCAGTGCTGCCTTGGTCACAGATTCAGAACATGGCACCGCCTGGACTGCTATGAAGAGAATTAATTCCATCCCAACCAGACCCGGTGTAGTGGAGGATAACATTGCTAAACAGTAATGCTGCAGGGAAAGCTGTATTTTGAAACAATTTTTCCGTGTGCCACTTGAAAGAAGTCCTGTTCTTATTGCAGCATAATATACAGGCCCTCAGAGTAATTATACTGGTCTCCTTGGTGCTGTTGAGGAGTTCTCTGGAGTCATATTCAGTTCAGTGATGACACTTCAAGAAAAGCACAAATTGGGAATTGGAGAGGTCATGTTCTTGAAATTTACTCTTCTGCTTTTCTCCAGCTGACTAAGTGGGAATATTAAAGTAATGGGGTTGGTCTGTTAGAGAACACCTGAAGAGGGTTGCAGGGGGTTTTTTTGTCAGGTAGAAGGTAGCTGGAAGGAAGATGGCATTCAGTTATTTTTGTCACTAAGGCTTAATTAGATGGGAAGTTTAAGTCTGCCATTGGAATAATGGTTGGAGACTTTGAACTACTTGAAAAAAATCATTTTAGAAACTGCAAGCCCTGTCACGTACTGTCTTTCAAGATGGTCGGGTAAACATTTGTTGGGATCAAGAAAGTCTGAATTATCCTTGCTTTAGCATAGGCGTGGGTTAGACAGTTTCTGGGCAGCAGTGTTGTTTATTTGTTATTCAGAATAGGCTTTTGTAGAGAACTTAATGTGCTTCTGATTTAATACTCCCTTTTGAAATTAGAGTGCTTTGCTGTTTCAAGAGACACTCATCCAGTAATTCTCTGAGTACTGCCAGTTGTTTCCAATGCATGATTCAAAATCCTAACCTTTATGCTTAACCACTGCAGGCATCAAGATTACGTGAGGAAGCCCATAACATGGGAAGTGTGCATATGTCAGAAATTTGTACTGAATTAAAGAATTTAAGGTCTTTAGTTCGAGTATGTGAAATTCAAGCAACTTTGCGTGAGCAAAGGTAAGTGTGTGCTCTGTACTTATCTTCAGTTCTCAGGATGTTATTAGAACTTCCATTCTGGCATTTTGCATGAGTTCTGTTTACTGGTTTATAAGTACACCAGTACTTGCCATGTTTGCAAGCTGTCTTCCCTGCCTATTTCTCTCCACTAAATAGAACCAGGCATGCACTTTCTGTATCTATTATTACTTGGATAGAAAAGAAATATCTTTGCAGTAATCTTAGTGCATTACAGTAAACTGATTAACTCACAGTATTTCAGCATGCTTCTAGAGTATCAGCCCATACATAATGCATAGATCACATAGGTACACATCTGCACACTTTATCCTGATCTGGAGCACTACAGTTTATATGAGAGATTCAATAGGTCTAAAGCCAGAGCAAGTTTGAAATTTACATCATAAGCTAAGGAAAAATTAATGTTTGCTTATAGCAAAATAGATTTTCTTTCTTAAGTCAGTGATAGCAGGTGTCATATGTATCACTGGAGTGATACACAGCCAGGCTTTTGAGTACTTATGTGCAGAATTGAAAACTAATCATAACATACACGCTCAAAATACTCACCAGTGGTCATGATTTTGTACCTGTTTCCATACTCAGTTTCATCTTTCAATGATGTTATCCCAACTATTAAGTCACGCTACAGTATGAATACAGTGCTTCTAATTTACTATTTGAAGCCAACCTAATTGTGTTGCATGCTGTTAAAATACCTGCATTTGTTCTAGAAGCACTTGCATTTTGGCAGTTAGTGAAACAATCCTTTAGAAGCAATAATATAGCTGTAGTAAGCTGTAAGATATTTGTAAACCTCTCCTAATAAAGAATAGAAAATATCCATTCTTTCTGAAGCTTCATTGCATAACTTCACCAGTTATGATTTCTGTAGTATATTTAATGAACTGCTTGGTTTCTTACAGTTTTAATTTCTTAAGGTGTCATTTGTCTCTGCACATTTGATTTGAAATAACATGTCAGTTGTCATTGTTCAGCTCCTTAAATAGCACCTTCTTTCTTGTACACTTTGTATCCTTAAACTGTCAATGGATAATTATTATTATGACTTTGAGCCTATAGTAACATGTATCTTTTGTTTTTGCTGCAATCCCAAAGATGTGGAATACAAGGCATAAGTAACCAAGTTGATGGGGGAGGCTTTTGCAAAGGATGGGATTATGAAAACCAATACATTTAAATGATAATGCTGTTTCTGTACTTCTGCATAGAAGAGTACTACTTAAGTTTCTTCTAAGAAGGAACTTCATCACTGGACAAAGCACATATATTGTTTGAATCATAACTGACAGCATGTGAAAAGGCACTTTTCATTGACTGATATATTTTATATGCCTGTGCCTGGAAGCTAAATATTACCTTTTTGGTGTGTCTATATTAATATATTATTTTCCACCTGCTTGTCAGTAAAGAATTCATTTTTTAATGAACTGGGCGCATATTTGTAAAGTGTTCCACAAAAGTGCTGAATTGATGCTTTTTCTGCATTTATTAAAGTTGCTTCAGACTTCATAAAATATTTATATAAAACCTAAACTCTCCCTGAGTATTTTCTTATTTCACTGACATGTTTGCATTACACTTCAACAACATGAAAAGTGGTTTCAAAATGTTCATTAAAAATTCTGGGGAACGGTCCTGTGAACCAGATGTTTGTTTTTCGCAGTAATGGCTTGTGTCAGTTTGGAAGAAGAAAAAATGTATAAAAAGTTGTGAGCAATATTATTTATTTCTAAGCAAGGTGTAGTTCCAACTTCTTTTTCTTAGATGCCCTTAAATAATGCCTTAAATGTTTTTGAGATCGGAGCTTACCATAACTGTAGATTGCCATTAGCCACAGAGCCAGATACTTAAAAAGAAGCGAGTGAGAAGAAATCTTCCTTTTTTAAAAAAAAATGAGCACTTCAGGTTGTTTTAGAATTTGGAAAACTGCATGACATGGGCATAATGCTGTTCCCCAGATGACTCAGTTACTTGGCTTGCTTGCCAGTGTCCTGCTTTTTCTGGAAGCCATGTTCAAGTGAAGAGCAGACCTAAGCATGACTGTGTATCAGTCATAATAGAAGTAGAGCAACTTAGTTTTTGGAACTGAAGTGTCAAATGCGCCAAGCCTTTGTGCGTCTGCATATGGCTGTAGGTTTTTGAGCAGATTGTGAATTAACTTGATATCTGAATTTTTTGATAGGGCTAAGGAACTTGGTGTCTTTGAAATTGTAGAAGTACTTGTGTACTTTGGTAATATGTCTGTATAATGGAAATGTTTATATTAATTTGTTTCTTTTTTTTCTTGCAGGATACTATTTTTGAGGCAACAAATTAAAGAACTTGAAAAGCTAAAGAATCAGAATTCCTTCATGGTGTGAAAAGTTTTAAACATTGCACATGGTTTTGAGTACAAGAACTATTAAACTGATGCCCAGTCTTAACACTTTTGAGCTGCATTTGAGTAGACTTTGGACCGTTGAGCTGGGCAGAAAAAAAAGTTGACATGGGGAAGGGGACAGGAGGGAGTCAAATTCAGGGGAAAGATACAAGAGTGATTTGTAAAACCCTTGAAATGTAGATTTCTTGTAGATGTATTCTTCACGTTGTAAATATATTTTGTAGAGTGAAGCCATGGGAAGCCATGTGTATCAGAGCTTAGACATCCAAAACTAATCAATGCTGAGGTGGCTAAATACCTAGCCTCTTACATGTAAACCTGTCTGCAAAATTAGCTTTCTTTTTTTTTCTTTTTTTTTTCCTTTTTTTTTTTTTTTTTTTTTTTTTTTTTTTTTTTTTTTTTTTTTTTTTTTTTTAGTTAATTTATCATTTGGAAATTTTTCATTTCCTAAAATTCAATGCAAGCGCCAGGCGATCTGTGTCTAAGGCTGCAACAGTTTGGGCAATGTACAAAATACCACAAAACAACTGTTTCCACACTTGCACCGAGTCGAGAGCAGTGCTTCTCCATTTCTGTTTTACAGAGAAATGTTTTTCATCTTCTGTGTTCCATTTCCCTGTGAAATCCTAAATCTGATTTTATCAGCTTTTTAATGCTTCTAATTTTCTCTTTTCTTAAGGCACTGTTGCTATGGCACTTTTTCTATAATCTTTTCATTCCTGTGTACAGTAGCTTAAAATTGCAGTGATTGAGCATAACCCACTTGTTTGTATAAATTATTGAAACGTATTTCCATTTGCACCCTGTAAGAATGGACTTAGAGTACTGCTGGGCATGTGTGCTGAAAGTACATTACTTGCTCAAATATAAGGAAATAGCCCAATGAACATGTTAACATGGTTGTGGGAGGGGAAAGAGGAAAAAAAAAAGCTAGTCAGATGTGAATTGTATCTGTTGTAATAAACATGTTAAAGCAAAGAAACACTGGTTTTCATTTCCTTTGGTCAACACATTAAAATTTGGTCTTTCTGGGGATTCTTTATTAGAACTGTTCTTGTTGAACATTTTTGTACTTAAATAATTCCTCAAGGGAGGTTTTGTTTAAAACTTGTAAACAGGAAAATATGTATAAAATATTTAAGGAAATATAAAATTCAACAAGGATGAGTTAAGACACCTCCCCAACAGTTGTCATATGTTAACTCCTGGTTTACCTGTCTTGATATTATGACATTTCATTTCGAAGGATGTTTGTGTTGTAGCTAACTGTTTAAGTCTGGTGCTGACTGCTGTTCTTAACCATCACAAAACGCTGAATTTGTGTAATTGGAGCAACTCACCGTTTGAAAATGGTGGAAAAGCTCAGCTTTGTATATTGTTTCCTAAAGTATATTAAAAATAAAAAAGAAACTATTGCTACTACAAAATAAACGTGACTTTTTATTTGCTTAAAAATGACAGAAATCGTGATGGCAGTACTGGTTTTATACTTGTAGAGGTATATATGTCACAGCAGTCTGTTAAGTAGGAAGGATAGTAGAAGATGGATAAAAAAAAATTAATGATACAGGTGTTGACATGTGAATATGTCATGCTTGGTGTTTTGTTCCTAAAAAATACTTTCAGCACCAGAAATGGTACTTGATTTTTGTGTTGAGTGAGCTTGGTTTTTTACATCAGGTTTTCATCAGTGGAAGCTGAATGCTCTGACATAACAAAACATTGCAAATGGAGCAAGTTGAAATCCCTAACTAACAACAATAATGGGAAGTTGGGACAGATGAACTTGTAATTTTTCCTCACTTTTTAACGCAGTATGTTCTGTTGTGTTTTATATCATGCAAATATTTGATTTTTCTCAGAAAATGGGAGTAATCTTGAATGAATTAATTGGAACATACATTGTTTCTGCATTTTTAGAGACCCAAGACTGAATGACAGAATTCTTCCTGAGACTTTCACATTTGCCTTGCATCCTATTTTTGGGAGTTGTCCAAGTGTAGGGAGATAGAATGTGAAGTGCATAGGTGTAGGTATTTTGCTGTTTTGTTACTTGCTGAGACAAAGTGGCTTCTATCTTAACAGATATGCTGGCTTTATTTTCCATGAGCTTATTTTGTTCCCTCTTGCTTGTTATGTGGCCCTCTATAACATTCTGTATCAATGAACTTCAGAAATTATTTTTTTTTTTAGAAAATTACTTTGCATAATTTTTTTTTAATATCTTTGTTTTGAAATTATTTTCTTATGTTTAACTACTGCCTGTTGATCTGGCAGTTTTGGAAAATAGTATCCTTTCCAGCCTAAAAAATGCTAGTTTGTTTATCACTTGAAAACTTCCATGAAATACAAATGGTCACAGATAATTTGGGAGTCACAAGGATTAATGTGCCACTTTAACCCCCTCAGACCACCTGCGTAAATACCCATCACACAGAGACATGCTCTTCCTTCAGGTGATGCCCTCTTTAACTGCAATAAAGGTGGCTGCTTTGTCACTATCTGATGACATGTCCTCACCTTGTTGGGTTCTGTATTTGTACACCATGCAATAATCGCTTTCCTCCCCATCCTCCACACCCTTCCACGACCCGGAGCTGTTAGCTGAGGAGGTACAGCCTGCCAGACTTCGGTATTAGACAAGTTGGGGAAGAGGATTGCAGGCGCTGCTTTTAAGTCAGCACTAACCAAAGAGTAGGTTAGGTTAAGGTCCTTCAAAATGCCTTCACTAAGATGCAAATACAATCCTGTCCTTACTGTGTGATCTGGAGACCCTCTTCAGCTTCTGTAGTGGTGTGCCAAAGCCAGCGTTCTGTAAACTCCTTGGGGAAAAAACACCGATTTTCACCCTATTAAATCTTGCATCTGAAGCTGGACAAAAATGAGCAGGTGTGCTGGGACCTGTTACTAGATCACCAGCTTTTCATTAATTATCCATGCTGAAACTGATGCTATCCTTCACACTGGTTAATTAAAAGGTCTTTATTGAATTGCTTTACACCTGTAAGTCAAATCAAGTGAAATTCCCTTGGATCAAACCTTGTATTTTTTCTAGGCAGATGTTCAGAAAGTGTTGATGGGAGCTGTGGGATGTTTTTTCTGTATTAATGACTTAATAGAGGTAGTCAAGGAAAAGGGATGAGAAACTGGGGAAAGAACTGTTGTTGCATATGTTGCTCTTGATTTTCTTGTTACGCGTTTGCTAAGCAACTATTTCGTATAATAGAGAAACGACCTTTAGAATAGGAGATGGTCTGAGCTGGTACAGTCACACTGCAAGGAGTGCCATTGGGCTAGTACTTTATCAGATGTGGCTTGCTCAAGGATTGCAGCAGGAGCAGCTTAATATGATTATAAATATTGGCATGACTGATCAAAGGAATTCCTATTTTTACTTTATTGTTAATGCACTCTAATAATTCTGCAGGTGAAAGTACTCTTTTCACTGACCCTGATGTGAAGGTGCTGTGGTCAATTGCTCAATTTACATCAGGTTTCCCTGCCTACGCTGATCTTCTGTAGCAATGCGGTTTTCTTTTCAGACTTGTTTTATTAGTTGCATCTCTTTTGATAGGAGCATCTTATCTTTTGGTGCATACTGGTGCTGTCTTTACTGTTGCAATTAAAAATATATTCAGAAAGAGTGTATAATTGAGGCCAGGAAGAATTTTCTAAATACCTGTTCTTTTTTGGAGCAGCCTCATTGCAGGGCTATCCCCAAAGATACATGAGAAAATACTGGGTAGTTGTGCCATGCCTCCTAAGTCAGTGGGCCAAAGCAGGCTATGTCTTACTGTCACCCTTTTATTCCAGTGTCCCCTTGCCTGTGGTGACAACCAGAGCCCTTTGTTGCTGTGAGTTTGGCTGC
Organism: Cyanoderma ruficeps; assembly: GCA_008694505.1. NCBI lineage: Eukaryota > Metazoa > Chordata > Aves > Passeriformes > Timaliidae > Cyanoderma > Cyanoderma ruficeps. The sequence continues at coordinate 520,396 of VZDJ01000074.1, forward strand.
CGTGGCCAGTACTGTGTGTTCTGCTGCAAGGAAGGAAGGGTTGATGCACCCTGAGCATCACTGCCATGGTGCCTCAGGGTACTTGTGAGTCAGCTGTGTGTAAGGGGCGATCACTTCAGCTCTGTATCAACGCACAACTGTTTTTATATATAGTTAAATATCAAGTCCATTCTTGGAATTAGCTGGATGTTTCTGTGAATATATCATCCTTACTGCTGATCCTGGAATAATATTCTATCCTTACTAAATCAGTCTCATTTACAGGTACAAAACGATAATGAGGCAAATCTGGATGTTTTAAAAACAATGCCTCAACTTTTGGAAGTTTCCAGCAGAGGAATGTTCTGAGTTCAAGTACCATCTCATTGACATCAGCACTACTCTTCTGCCCGTCATGGCTGATTAAATGATATCTGTAGCTTTCTTTTGTTCTGGTTTTCTTATTTGTTTTATATTATTTCTTAGGAACTGGAGCTTTTGATGTGGAAAGAATCTGTTTCATTGCTTAGCAAAAGGAAAAAAAACCCTTTTTTTGACAGTTGTAGTCAGTCAAGCAAAAGCTTTCATTTCCAACTGAGATCCATATAGATGTTGACTGCTGAAAGAGAATATTTTCAGCATTGTTAGTTTTGGATTCCAGTTACACATCACTTTTTTTAGATATCTGTTAAGTTTATCTTTGTCTCTGGTCTACAACAGATGATCAAAAAGATTTGGTCTTTCATACTGTAGATGTCAGCTTTATCCTAAGCTCCATGGATGCTGCTGCTATACTAACCCATCTGGAGCTGTTTCCTAGATGCTCCTTAATACAAATTTCTGCATTTTCCAACTATGGCTTTTTTGTCAGGGGAGCCTCTCTGAGGGAGTGATGTGGACTCGCTACCACTCGGGGCTCCAGCTACATGAGAATCTGGAAGTCACAAAGCATTTTTCTCCTCCCTGATAAAGGCCCTAACCCACCTGAACTAGGACTTTGTAGAGAATGAGCTGTCAGGTTTTGTCTCCCATGGGAACTAGGTACATCCTAGGCAGTCATGGTGCATCCTGGACGGGTCCTGGCTGGAGCTGATGGGCTGTGTGCAGCTGTAGTGCACGGCTCCATTTGCCAGAGCACAGCCGGTTTGCTAACATGGCTTGAACCACCTGATCTTTCCAGCAGTTACTTGATATGTGTGACAGTATTTTGTCACCTTCTGTTAGTCACATGTGCCAGAGAGCAATTGCAAAAGGATGCTGCCTACTCCTGCATGCCAGCATCATGCTCAAAGACTAATCCCTGTGCTCCAGTTTGAAATCTCAGAATCCGGGCTATGTAAGTCTGTTAATGCAGTGATGCTCAAAATGTTTAATTGGGCTCATCTTCCTTTTCACTGTATATTAGAAGAAAACCATTCATGGAAAATACTGTCACAGTCCTCTGTATCAGCAGCTAGAATTTAAGTGCAAGTCACAAATTGATTCCCCTCATTCTCCTAAATTTCTAGAGTTGGCACATGGAGGTCAGTTAGTGTGTTGCCTCAGAGTTCTGAACAGCCTGGACAGCTTTTTTCTGCCTGGCCAGGCAGGTTTGCTGACAAGGTCTTACATACTTCTCTGGAGAAAAATCTGTGGTTGGAGCTTTTTTTCACTGTAATTGGGATGCTGTCAGAATTGGTTGGGGTTCTTGTTCTGCTGGATGCAGCCTCATTAGTAGCAGAAAACTCATCCTGGGAAGAGTTACTTGGTAAAATGACCAAAGCCCATGGCAGATGGTGCTACAGAAGGTGAATGTGATGTCAGCAAGTCTGGACTACATGATGGTGCCAAGGAGCTCTGATGTCCATCAATTCCATACAGGTTTCTTTTGCTGCTGCTCTGCCTCCTCAGAGTAAAGGCTTTTCCTTTCTTACACATTTTGGAAGGCTTATTAAACTTTTTGTTTGTATTGGAGATTCAATTTCACAGTAAGTCTTCCATATTTTTTTAATGGAAAGGCTATTAAACCACTGACAGCATGTCCCTGTCTTCACTTGCTAAATAAAACTGCCTTTCTGCTTGCAGTAACATTTCCAATAGAAGCGTGGATAACTGAACCTCTTGATACTGCTCTGGTTTTAGGGTAAAAATTCCCAGAGTTCACTTTCACCTAGGGTGGTGTCTGAATTTCATTTAATTAAAAGAAGAGGATTATTTTTTTGTGTATTTTATTCTTACATCCCCTGGCACCTCCTCACCTGAGCAATTGGAGATGGGTGTGGGTGTGCATAGAGTGGAATGTATGTATCACATTGATGGGACAAGATCTTTCAGGACTCTGGTTTGCCTCACAGGTTGTTTCACTGAAAGAATTGCTCAGTGGGGGTGAGGCTTCGCACAGCTTATCAGACACCCAGCTCCCTGCAGGGGGAACAGACCCTTGCTTACTGCTTCCCTGCTCCTGGTCATGTGCTCCTGCTGAGTCCTTTTTCCCAGCCCTGAAGTGGTCCAGATAGTAAAGCACCAGCAGAAACCTGCCTGGTAAATACGTTATTGACTTCAGAGGCTGACAGGGCTCACACCAAGGAACCAAGCAAGGGCAGGGCTGGCACCTTATGCCGCTGGAAGGCAGGTCAGAGTAATGCTTGGGATCAGATGTAAACTCAAGGGGCAAATGCTCTTAAAACTCTGAGCTACATGTGCAGAGAGCAGGGACTTGGGACATGGAGACTGCTCCAAGTCAAGCATGTTTTTTTGGGGTTTGGATGCATGTATGCTTTCATCTGAAAATTTCATCCCTGAATTTGTACCTGCTGTGTGTCTGAACAAAATTCTAACCATCAAACTGCTCTATTAACATGGCCTTTCAGGTAAGCATAAATCAAGGTCTAATTATCAAGCATGTTCTTAATATATTTTAAACAAAGCACCCATCAGGGCATCTTCAATAGGTTTGGTACATAAAGGAAGCAGTGTCTCCAAGGAAATGCTATTCATCTTCAACTACTACTACTCTTTGTTAAACTAACACTGAACTGCTACTCTTGCCCTGGATTGTCTCATCATCTCTCTCAAGAGAGAGAAAATCTGCTTGGCTGGCCTCATCTGCCATCTGATGAGTTTGGAGCATTTCCTGAACAACTCAGTTTTTGTGTGAGGATCTTGCAGACTCCCCTGCGGGAGCCTTGCAAGCAAGCACGTGCCCTTGACTGCAGGTCCTGAGCAACCAGCCAGGCTGGGGATCTGCCACAGTTCCTGGGCCAGCTCGGGTGCTTGGCAGACCTCTGGCCTTGTGCTGGTACCTGGAGAGACACAGGCTCTGTCTCTGCATGTGTTTTCTCTCACCCTCCAGAAAATCTGCCTCACTTCTGTGGCAGCTGAAACTGGTGCCAGGTTGGGGTGTGAGGGGGTGAGCAGAACACGGTATCTGAGCTGGTCCAGTGCTGTCCCTGGCTCAGCAGAGTGCATGGCCTGATAAAAAGCCTCTGCTTCACCTGGCATTTCTTTACCTAACTGGAGTTTTAAGTGGAGCAGTAGCTGAAGAAACTCCAAAGTGCAGGATCTGGCACACGCAAGGCACCCAATTCTGGAGGGTCAGAGCAAGAGAACCACCAAAATGAGGGTTCAGAAAACCACATCAGGGTCAGCACTCACCTGAACTGCATTGAGCTGTTATGGCCAACTCAGATCTAATTTTGGTAAAGCTAGGGCCAGATCACTGTTCCTCTGGAAACTGGCGCCCTTTCGCTGAAAAATCAATGTCACCAATTTTGGGGCTCTGATACCCCACCTAGAATAATCTTTGGTATAAGCCCCTAAATCTCTGTATTTCTCTCCTAAATAATATTTGTGGCTTTCTCTCCTAATCATTAATATATTTGAATTTGTTTACGTGCTCTAGTGCCCAGAGTCAGTACTAATTGTCCTTGATCAATATAAGATTAAGTGAGTTTATATGTTAGGTGTAGTGTTGTGACTGACTTATTTTAATCTGAAATGTCAGCAATTGTTTCAAACTGCTTGAGATTCAAGGTTCAGTTTAGAATAGTTTATTGATTGGAAGGCAACATTTTGATAGGTGGATCATGGGAGTTTGTTCCATGCTTTTGCAGTTTCACATGACTGCCCTCCATGGCATTGGTAAAGTGTAATGTTGGTCTGAGTTTCACAAGAATTTGCCTTTTGCAGTGGGGAGTGGGAGTGGTACATATCATCCCTGGATAGTACTTAGTAAGAGACTTTACTCCAAGCATGCTATAGATTGATTATTCAACATTCAGTAGTCTGAAAACAAATTTTCATTATCATGCATTGACCCAAATAGCTGCTACTATTTTTAGGTAAGCTACTCCTATCACAAGATTAACTTCTGGTCACATCCTGTGTGCCAACCCATGGGCATTAGATTTTGTAAGATCTAGTGTGAAAACATTGAGATGCCTCAGGCTTTTGTGGTGGTATACAGTTTTAGATGGGGAGCACCTGAAAGAAACCTGTTGTTAACTTTTACGTTGTTGTTTAGGAAAAAATCTCATATATCTAATGACATTCTGTTCTTTTTACTGCCTTGTTCAACTCCAGTGGGATTTGGATTATTGCAAGAGTTTTCACAAGGAAATTTTGTTCACTGCATTTTTTCAGCAATGGCATTCCAGGCTGACAAGTAGAAATATTGAAATAACCTCATGTTTTTTACCTCTTCATAGTAGAGTTTATAAGATTTTCTCCTTAGAGCTGGAGGGATTAATTCACACAGAGTTATTCAAGAGACAGAATTTCTACCTGGGAATCTAGTAGAGTTGTGATGCTTTTGATGTGCTTTTTTAATACCTTAATTTATTTTTTTAAGCAAATTGTACATAAATGAGAAGTGTTGTCATAAACAGTGTACCCTAAAACCCCTGAATTTAAAAAAAAAGCTGTAAGAGTCTAGTGCTTTGCTAAGGGGAGGAAAAGGGTAAAAGTTAAATCAGATTTGCCTTTTCATTTTGTTACACACTTGAGTTCTGCACAGATTGGAAATTTTCAGTGAAGTTGTATTCAATATCACTAAATGCCTTTTCTTTGTGCTTTTACGTTTTGTGGAATTTCCTGGGATGAGTGACAGGACTTTCCTGAACTATGGGAAATACTTTTAACTGAATCTGCTTTTCAATATTAATCTAAAACTCAGATATTATTAATACATTTTAATCAATGCAGTAGGCTATAGTGGCTTTAGAGACTTCCCTGAAGTGAGAAATCAGCTTGATTTTTTTTTCTTTTCATTTTGAGCCATCAGGGCCATTTTATTTGAAATGTTATTCTTCCTTTTAATTATTTGAGGCTTGTTTTTCTTATCAGCACGCTTCTATGTCTCTTAAATTGCTTGCTACATCTTGTCAGTGATCTTATTTTTGGTCAGGGATTGTGTCCCCTCTTCATGCCTACACCAAAATGTCTTGCTGGGATATTTCAGTCATGCAGTTTCTCTTTTTGTAGGTAGGATTTTACCCTCCATTGCATTTTTATGATCTTGATGTGGAAGTTTTGACTATGATGGCCTCCTCTTTTTCTGCCTAGTTCAGTCTTCCTGCTGCTCCTCACCTCCTTTTGTCAGTCTCCTTTTACCGTAAAAGGGCAGTTCCCTTATCCCTCCCATGAAGTCCTGAGTGGGCCTCAGAGAAATAATCATGTAGAAATACAGAATCATAAAGGAAAAGACTCCCAGGATCACTGCATCCAGCTGTTAACTGAGCACTGCCATGTTCACCACTAAACCCTGTCCCAAAATACCCCATCTACCCATCTTTTGAACATTTTCAGGGTGGTGATTTCACTGGGCAGTCTGTTCCAGTGTTTGACCACCCTTTTCATGAAGAATTTTTTTCCTAATATCCAGTCTAAACCTCTCCTGGTGCAACTTCAGATGATTTCTGCTCATCCTGTCACTTCCTGTATGTGAGAAGAGACTGACCTCCACCTTGCCACCGCCGCCTGTCAGGCAGTTGTAGAGTGGAAAGGTCTCTCCTGAGCCTACTTTACTCCAGGCTAAACAGCCCCAGCTCCTTCAGCCATTTCTCATCAGCCATATGCTCTGGACCCTTCCCCAGCTGCACTGTCCTTCTCTGGGTGTGCTCCAGCACTGTGGCTCTTGTGCTGAGGAGCCCAAACCTGAGCCCAGTACTTGAGGCGCAACCTCACCAGTGCCGAATGCAGGGGACAATCAGCCCTAGCCCTGCTGGCTGCACTATTGCTGGCACAAACCAAAATGCCATTGGCTTTCTTGGCCAAATAGTGTAACAGGTCTCTGGCCATTTCCTCTTGGATTATGACGACTTCATTCTGCTCCCTATCCTCGTCTTCCACCTTAGGGGCTGAGTACCCAGAGAACAACTGTTCTGTGAAAACCTACGCCAGTAGGGCGCTAAGTAGATCAGTCTTTTCCTCATCCGTTGTCTCTTTGTTTCGCCCCGCACCCAGCGGAGAGCAGGGAACTCCTGCTGCTGCTGGTGCGGGTCGGTGTCCCGGGAGCGCTCCGGCTCCCGCCGGGACAGCCCCGTGCGGCGGGACCCGCCCGCCGCCGCTTGGTGGCGCTGCGCGCACGGGCTCCGTCCGCGCCCGCCGGGGGCAGCGGCGGCTCCGCTGCATCCACCGACCGCATCCACCGCATCCATCGCATCCATCGCCTCCCTCTGCCTCCACCGCATCCACCGCAACCATCGCATCCACCGCATCCATCGCTTCCCTCTGCCTCCACCGCCTCCACCGCATCCACTGCATCCATCGCCTCCATCGCCCCCGCCCCTCCCTCTTCCTTCCTCCCCCGCTGCCCCAGCAAGGCGAGATTGGGCTGCGGGGATCCCGCCCGGCTCGGGACAAAATTCCCCTCATCCAGCGGTTATCCCCAAAGTGGCGGCAGCAGCAGCGCGGAGGGGAGGCACACACTGGCGGATGAAGGTGACGGGATGTCATATGACACATCTCGGGGCTGCTTTCGGTACTCATGTGCTGTTTCCCGGGCTCTTGACCACCCACACCTTAACTGTGTCTCCATGGTGTTTCCCTGATGAAAGTGCAGAACAGAGTTCGATTTGAGGCCAATCTGAACTTTTGTAGTACTTCACCAGGCACAAACCCCGCCAGCTCCTTCTGGAAAAGCTCTGTCTTCTTCCAGTGCTACGGCTGGTTTCCCGTAATCAAACCCCCAAGGGACCCAGGCTTTTCCCTGATTAAAGATGGTCTGAAGACACAAGGCTGGGTGAAAAACTGGACGTGTTTCATCATTATTTTAGTGCATCTTACTGTTACCCAAGCTGCCTTTGTATCTCTCTGCCAAAGGTGTCATGGCAAACTCTAAAGGGCACTTCTTAAAAGAAAAGGAAGAATTTTAAAGGTCGGCATTTGGTCTGTGTGGGTGTTGCAGATCTGTCTAAACCTTAGGATCTCCTCTGTGCACAGGGGCTTGCAGCACCTGGAGGGGAGGGCAATACACAGCCTGCTGATGATGTTCAGCCTCACCTTTCCTCCTCCCTTGCAATGCTCATCCAAATCTGCCCCTGAAGACCCTGGCCTGAGCTACTATAAAATAATAGCAAGCAAAATCCTGTTAGGAAGAGCAGGGTTTTGAGTAGTCCTATGTCATCCTGGAAAAAAATGCTTGATTTCAAAGCCTGTGTTTGAACTGGTTTTGCAGGTTAGTGCACTTCTTTGTTTTTCCCCTTTGAGTCCCTCCTTTCTTAGCTGAAATCATCGGAGTTTTATTGTAAAATATAAGTATATTAACATAGCATTTGCTATAACAATAAAAGGATCCAGCCATGAAGGCTTTGCTCTCTCAACTGGTAATTAACTGAAGTGGATTATGCCATTTTGCAACGACTGCAGCTTTCACCAGGGCCGCTCCAGTGGTGTGGCTCAGCCCTCTGTCTGGCCTGTCTGGATGTTCTTTCTTTCAGGAATTTTATATACTTGGGAACACAACTGGGAAATTACTGGGGAAAACATTGCTTTCATACTGGTTGTTTTTTATTCTTAGTGTTGGCACATTCTGTCCCTCCAAATCTCAGTGATTAAATGAGGAGGCTTTTGACCCTGGAGATGACAAGTAAATTCACTTGATTTGCCAAACCAGAAATGAAGTGTCTTCTGATGAGGGAGTGGTGATGATTTTTTTCTGCCTCTGTTACCCTTGTTCTTCCTCTCTGCACCCATCCTACTTCCCCACGCTCATATGTGGCAGAGCTGCTTCAGTGCCTTGATGGGTGATGCTAAATTTCAACATACACGACTGCAGGAGCACTGTGTTTGGGTGTGCATACCTACCCCCAAACCTCAGCCAGCTTGGAAGTCACCATTTTAAGACTTGCTCCTTCCTAGAGGGACAGGGTTTGAAATTGCTTCTCTTTTCACTCCATGGTCCTGGCAGTGTCAAGTCCAGAGAAGGAGAAACATCAGCTTGTTTCCCCCAAACAACCAAACTGAGATGTTCACCCAGAGTCACTGGTGATGAAAGTTGGAGCTGAGCTGACCTGCAATGGGCAAAGTCCTTTGGTACCTGCTCCCCTTTGGCTACACACCCTTGTGCTCTGTTTTCTCCCCTGTGGTGGGAATAAGTCAGAAGACCCCCTCCAGGCACGGGCCTTGCCCTTCAGAAACCCCAGAGGAGGAGGCAAAAGGACAGGAACCGGTCACCCAGGACTGGCCTGCCCTCTTTCCAAAGAAATGCAGCTTGACTTCCAGCTGACCTTCAGGCTTTTACAAGCTAAGAGAGAGAGAGAGTTACAGAATTGTTAACAGCTATTTTATTGCACTTACAGATTGTGTGAGTTGCGTTTTATTGGAACGCAGCACTTGGCAGGTTCTGAGTTTGGCTGCAAGGGGAAGTTGAAGGGCTGTGGTTACTCCAACATGTTAACCCTCTGCTTCCAGCATCTCCTGCTGTGCTGAGCTAAGCCAAACCTTTGAGTACAGCTGCAGCCTGTTTCTTTACAGAGGTGCCATGCCAAAAATCTCTGATGTGAAGCTAATAGTTTCTGACCATGAGAGAATATACCAGGGGGTTGGGGTATCTAGAGACAGAGGAATAGTTTTTGATCAAAGTTCCATTTACTAAGGCTATGGCTTGACAGAAGGCCTGTGCCAAAAACATTCTGTGCATTGAGAACTTGAATTCTTAGGTGCTTAGAACCTAGAACTTGGAAGCAGAGTGTGGCAGTGTTCAGCCTCTGCTGGGGAGACTCTGGTTCCTGCTGGCACTTGCTGGAGGTGCATTCCCAGTGCAAAGCTGGTGAGAGAGGGGGACTATAGGCTGTAGCTCCCAGAGACATTTTCACAAGGTGCTTCTGTTCATGGAGGAGAGCCATCATGTGGGGATTCCTTGTTTCTTGAAGGAAGGTTAATATGTACCTTTGAAAGTGCTTTTGGTTAATATCCATACTGGGTACAAAGCAAGAAGGTCCCCCTGGACCTTGCCAGGCAGCTTTGTTTTCCTGGATGCATCTTCTTTTTTAGCACAGCTTGTTGCTCCATGACATCAGCTCTCCTCTGCATTTCTGCCTAAGTGTCCCCTGCTTCTTATAGGGTTGCATAAATTCATTTTATTTCTGGCTTTTGCAATCTGGGAGGCAGACAATTTGGACAAGAGACTGGGAATGGTGTGACTGCCCTTTCTCTTTGCTCTGCTCTCCACCCTGATTTGTCATCTTTCTGCCTTCACAAAGGAAAAGGCCCTGGCAGCTCCCACAAGATGTGGGATTGTCTAGCCTGTTATCCTCATCCTGGGGTATACTGGAGACAAAACAAATTCTGTTTACCAGCCTAACTTGGCAGCATAAACAGAATGTTGCAATGAGATGATTAAGAACCTAACCGATTGATTTTAATGTGAGAACTGAGACTTGGCTCCTGAATATTTGACTTCCCAAATATGCTTGGACACAGCCTGGTTTCTTGGCCAAAATACCTCCTCTGTACCACAAAGCCATATCTCGAATTAAGAATACATTTCCCTGGGAGTGACCTGGGTGGAGATCCTGTCCCTTACTCGCTCATTCATGGGTCAAATGTAGCCCAGCAGCTGAAAGGGTCACAATGTCTTCTGTAGGTTTAGGTTGTGCCAACAGTTGATCAGTGCTCAGGCTGAGTGAAAACTTGCCTAGATTTGGGAGAAATTATGGGAATGGCCCTCATCATTTTAGCTGAGGATAGGAAATAGTTGCTTCTGAGTTCCAAAAAGGATTTGGAGCATTTCAGAAACTAGGAAATAACCCTCACACTGCACAGCCAGTAAGTCTTATAACAAGATGCAATGACAGCCACTAAAAGTACTGAGAAAAGAAAGTGGAAGCTGGGTATCTTAGCTTGATTATTAATCAGTTTGAACCCCTATCGCAACAGTTTAGTATATTAGGTGAATTAGCTTATCTAAAATTCCCTCTAGCATTTGCATGGATCTGAGTAATGAAATTTGGGATAGATTTTCTAAGCTAGGCATGATTATCCCTCCATGCCTACATTGATTTATCTAAGCTACCCATCAGTGACAACTCTACAAGCTTGCTTCCCTTTCCTATCACATCCCCACTCCTGAGCAGTTTCTGCCTCTGACAGCTCAGCCATTCCCTCATCCTGTAGTTAAGGTACCATGGTGCAGATGTCTGCTGCAAAGTGTTACAATTTAAAAAAATCCCCAAAATGTCCAAATCCCTAAGTGTTTCTGGAGATGTCAAAAAATTTGTAGGCTTGCAGAAATCTCTTTACTTAAATACATAGGAACACTTATTTCAACATTGAGAGGAGACACAAACTTGAGTTATTTATTCCTGATTCTTTGGAAAAGAATTGCAATCATTGGCTCATAAACAGTTTGGAAATGGCCCTGTTTTGGTAGTCACCTGTCCACATTTGGGCTAGAGAGGTATGACCTTGATCTTAACCCAGTCCTTCTGAGTCTGGAAAAACTTGGTGGCCTGTAGTAGGTTAAAATGTAACCTGTTGGGAGAATAGACTGTGAAAAAAAGTAGGGGGACAGTTGCCATCTCTTTCATAGTGTTCAACACAGAAAGAGCCAACCTCATTATGTTTTTAGAGATATTGAAGATAAATGGGGAGAAAAATAGCTAAAATAACATAGCTGAAAACTTTCACCTGACTCCTTTTGAATATTAGGGGTTTTAACAGCTGACACACATACTGACCTCTAACAAAGCCAATGGTACCTGTGCACACTGAGGAAAAAACAGGTCTCTCAAATGTTGGGCTTCTCTTACATAATGCAGGTAGCTACTGAAAGGAGACATCAGCTCACCTAGGTGAATCTTGGCTCTCCTGACAAGGTAATCTTGAAAAAAGCTGAGAGTCAGCGAAAAAAGCTGATGTCTAGAATTGGTGCAACCAGCCCCATTTCTGCTGTTGTGAGACAAGCTGCACTGGCAGCCAGAAGCAATACCCTCGTTCAAAAGCTAATGAAGGGGATTTGTTGTGGCTCTAATGCTGCTCCTACTCCTCAGCTGCTTTATGAGACTTTCTCATTTAGGCTTTTCAGATTATGGGAAAACTGGTTCTGACTGACATGAATTATGGGGAATCCCAGCACAACCACATAATCCCTCCAGCCAGAGCCATCTGCTGCAGCTTCCCCAGCTACATCAGTTTAATGAGAAGCAGCATCTCTGCCCTCTTTTCGAAACCTAATAAGAGAGCAGGAGGCAGCTGGGCTGGAGAGAGCCTGTGAACCCCCAGCCCCAGCATCTGTGAGTGAATAGGGGTAACAAAGGAGAATTTCATATGGGTAACAGGTGGGCTGGGACACAGCCTGAAAGGCAGGAATGGTGGGACACCAGAGCTGCTGGCACCCAGACCTACCTTGACCTGCCTCTCTGAGGGCCAGGCCCACATGGTCACCACAAACATGCTGTGTTTCAGCCTGGGTCCTGGGCTGGGTCACCAAGGACTGAACTCCACATTTTTCTCCTGGTGAAGGTGAGGAGATCAACATCCCCCAGTGTGTAGAATAGTTCTGAGGAAACTTCTGCAGAAGCAGACTGCAAGAGCTGGGTGGGAAAATGACAGGTAGAGAAAGGATCATCATTTCACAGACCCACAAAGAGTGGATGCTGAAAATGCAAAGTCTGGGAAGCTGAGGGTTTGCAGCAGCATTGCTAATGAGAGAGGAAATGTTGTTCTGCAAAGGGAAATTGGAACTTGTTACTTAGCAGGAAAGATTGGCTAGATCCTTGCCCAAACATGAAGTGGGGACTGAACACCATCAGTGTAGAAGGAAATACCATATGCCTCAATGGCTGAGTGATCTGTGGCTGCAGCACCAAAGAAGAGGGGAAGGCTTTCACAGGAGTTACTGGCTCTGTCAGTGAAGATGACAGGGGAAGAAGGAGCACTATGTTCCTGCAGGCTTCTGTAGTAGAAAAATCAGGTGGACCAGGGTGCTTTTCAGCACCCAGCAATGTCATCCAAAGCACAGAGTGTGGTGGGCAGTCAGGGAGGGCTATAATCATCTGCTCATCTGCTGGGAAAGGATGAGTGGTGTTATAAATATGGTGAGCCAAATCAGAATTAAAAAAAGATTAATTTTATTTTCTCGCTAATGCGAAATTAAAGTACAGAAAAGAAATAAAAACACAAAAAAACAACCAAATTGCAATGACACAGACAAAAATCCAAGCCACAACAAAGATCAAATTTGATCGAATTGGGAGGTGAACACAGGACTGGCCTGTGCCAAGTCCCCCTGTCATTCACCATGTCGTCCTGCTTTTAGGGTCCAGTTTTTATACTTTTTATTTCCCTCCAGGCAGGATTTTTCTTTGTTTGGGGCAGGATTATGAGATTCATGGATCTTTCTTTTTGGATTCAAACTTCTTCCTGAGTGGAATCAGAATGGTGTCTGCGAATTAACTGTAAATCATATTGAAATTTAGAGTGAGGTCTCTTCACCAGACAGAAGGATGGCTATTGGAGGTTGGAGCTGTCTCGAAGCTGATAGTGGGGTGATTTGGCCACGGGGACCCAGCTGAAGTCCTCCTTTCATTTGTAGATTGAGGAAGACATTCCTCTGTTCACCTTCTCCTCCGGTGATTCTGTCAGCACATTCCTTCTGCCTGCAATTCTTCAATTTCTCATGCCCAGATTAATATACAGTGCCTATTTACAACAGTGGGATGCAGCCTGGCAAGAAATTCCAGGACTTGTTGCCATAATGTGTTTCATAAATATATGTGCCTATTCCTACCCATATGAATGAAATGGAAATTTTTTTTTTCACCTTCTTTAGATATAAGAAGAAATTAGAAAAGGTAAATTCTAGATTTGAGTCTAACCAGTAAAACAAAATAGGTTGACTATGAAGATAAAAGGTATTTACCATCCAGGAATACAAAGTGAGAGAAGAGCAAACTAATGACAAAAGTCTTGAGTAAAATCAGAATTAGTAGGCGATTTCAGGGAGGAAGCCTGGAGGAAGAGGGTGTTAACCAGAACCGGCAATTCCTTCAAGTAATAATTAAAATATGAGTCCCAAGAATGCCAAAAGAAGTTGTTCCAGCATGGACCAAGGAAGGAAAAAGTGGTAAGGGTTGACACTGGCTACAATGCGATCTCTTCTTCCACAAGTCAGGAGTGTACAGAAAGTGAAAAGTATTTTTTCGGAAAAAAACAGGGAATGAAACTCCTTGGTGAAAAGAAGATCTGTGCTCAGAGGAGAGCCCACCACAGGAACATGGCTGGGGAGCAGCTGCTGGGGAGCAGCCCTTTGGAAGGTGTCTGAGAGTCCATCCATGTCTCACAGGCTGAATGTGGGACTGGCGGTGTATCTGTCAGACACACCTCGGCTGACGTCAGCTTTTCCAAACTCCTTAACTAGCCAGCAGTTACCTTCATTGAAATTTGGACTGCCTTAGTTAGACAACTCTTCAGGAATATCCTCTGGAGTAGACTTAAAATTTGCAACAGGGAGATTAAATTCTTCCTTTTGGAGATCAGTTCAGGATATGCCTCAGTGTGTTGCTGTTGCAGAAAAAAGCAGCAGATTCAGAGGTGTATGTTATGTTCCAGTCTGCAAAATCAGGCAAGGAGGGTCTGAGGTGTGGGGTGGAGTCTGTATTTGTAGAGTGCACTTTGGAAACAATCTGGATGAGAATGAGGACAATGATCTCCAAAACAAAACATGACAGAGAGGGCAGAAAAAACAGGGGTAGCTTAGCCTGGGGCAGCCTAAGGGTGAAAGAGGGGAAAATGCAATATGCAAATCTTCAAATATATCCAAGGTTGTTGCAAGAAGCATAAGTTTTTCTGTGTCTTTGGCAGGTAGGAAAAGGAATAAGCAGCTCTAACTGCACTATGTTCCATTTTTTTCTAGTCGACTACCACTTTTATTTTATTTTGGTTCTGAAGTGATTATGTATGCCATGATACTTAGAGCTGCCTGCAGCTCTTTCCTTGACATTTCTGGATGATTGTAGATGAATTTTCAACATCTGTAAACCTGATGACTACAATTTTGGATGCTGAACAAATCTCACACATTATTTTACGGACTGGAACAAGACTCTAGCATGGGGTAGGGCAGCACTTCGCATAACTTAATTATTTCTGCTGATCGATTGAGAAATTTGATTAATTTCTGTTCCTCTCATCTATTCTTAAAGGGTCAAAAAGGATGATCTCTGATGATTTCTGCAGGGATATACCTAGTATTTCCTGAAGTTTTTCTGTAAGGGCACTGTTCAGGGGAAAGCCAGGTGAAGAGAAGGTCTTTTGTGTGGAGGTGGACTGGACCCCTGCAGTGGAGCACTCTCCACAGGACACTGCCTTCTGCTGAGGGAAAACTACCTGCTGAAGCAAGTGTGATGTTTTCCTGTGGGGATACTTGCATGGGTGTTTACTGCTGGCTGTGCAAATTCACACACTCATTCTGGCTGTAGGTGCTGCACGGCTCTTACTGACAACTTGCTCTGCTTCCTGCGTCCACCACATTCAGACCTGGCCTGACCCATCACCCTATGCTAATATATGAGTGTTTCTGTGGCAAATGGGAGCTTAGCACCATTAAATTCTCCTGAAGGATCTCACTCTTAATCATTGAGTTTGGAGAAAATAAGAAGCTCGTGAATGAGTTATTGTGCTTTCTGAATCAGCTTGTTTGGTTTCAGGATTGGTTTTGGTAATGGTCCAGTGAAGTTTAATATTGTGAGAAGAGCCATGGGGGCTGGTGACAGAATTACGTATCTCCCAATTTACAGTGAATCAGTTAACATTTATTTCTCTTACTTCAGAATTGGCATGTGCATTTTTACTTAGGATCATCACCTGCATCACAGTTGAGAAAACGCAGGTCTTTTAATCAAATATCATGAGAATTAATAATTTTTGCTGACTGCTTTTAATACTGGGCTTTAGGGACCTTCTAGAAAAAACATGCTTTATAAGCTGAAGGTATCTCCTAACACACTATCTGCCAGTTCCTGCTGGTTGGTGATGGTAAGTCATTGCATACCACCACATTTTTAAGCAATCTGTGTGAGGGAGTCTGAGGCAGCTGTGTAGTTTTAAGGATTAAGGTAGGACTCTGGCTCAGTTTCCATTTTCAGATTTCTGACAACCTCTTCTTTCAACACAAATGAAGTAAATCTCTGACACAAATGTAGTGAGAAGGACTGTTACAGATGTGCCAGCAAAGAGGGAAGGAGCATGCCTTCTCAAAAAGCCACATCATTTGTGCTTTCCTAATTATGTCACTGAAATCAGAAAGGAAAAACTCAGTCAGCCATGGTGAGATATTCCTCACCCAAGTGTTCCTGCAAGACTGTCAGAGATGGAGTAGGCCATGGGGAGACTTGTTTTCTGGGCACAGTGAAAAATTCTGAGCTTGGCACGCTGGCAATAATTATCTGTTTCTGAAGCATGGTACTAGATTTTAGGAATGAAAGATTTGCCAAGATGTATGTAGAGGGGCCCTCTCAGCTGAGAGAGGGATCCTGGCAGCACTGTCCTACACAGTGTCCCTGAATGCTTCTCTCCTCCTGCCAAATATCTGCTCCTCAAACTTCAGGTGCACCTCATCTTTGTGCTCTCCCTCCTTGTCCCCAGCCCTTCCAAGCACCTGGGGTCATATGTTTGTCAAGTGGCAAACTAGTAGAGGGGACAGTGAAGACAATTTTTCACACATCAGTGTTTGGCAGTGCCAGTGCCTGTCAGTCTGTCCTTAGCCTTCATTACCACATCCATTTTTCCTGGCACTTCACCCCTTGTTCCCTAAGCAGAGTGCCAGAACCAGCTTTTCTCACTGCAGGGTTTGTGCTCAGATCCGCTCACTGCTTTTCACTCGGGTGGCTCATTCCTCATCCTTTTTCCCTGCTAGTTTTTTGGACTCCTCTCCATTTTGGCCAGTTTTCACTCCACTTCACTTTGTTCAACAGCTCAGTTCTCTTGCTGCTGCTACTTTCTAGCTTCATGTGTAAAAAGCAGAAAAAAAGTGTGAGCGACAGAGGTAGAGGGAAGTTCAGGTTTTTGGGGAGAGGCTTGAAGATCATGTCAGTAGGGACATGACCATATATGGAGAGCAGAGATGGACATGGGCCCAGCAGCCCAACAAAGCTGGTGGGTGGTTATTTTCAGCTCCTCACCATTTGGACAGGCAGAGCTGCCAGTGGATAGGCAGAGAAACTCTGCACCAGCCTCCTCAGAGCTGAATTAACTGTTACCTCCTGCTACTGGAAATAGAAGTGTTTCAGTTGGCATTTGTGTCCTGAATTAGCCAATGTTGTTTTAACCTGAGGGTTTCAGAAAGGCAAAGAGATTTGGCTAAATGAAATGGTCCTGGCTGGACATAGCACAGGGACAAAGTTGCTGCCAGTGTCCCCCTCTGCCAGCCCTGCTATGAGAACAGCATCCCACAGGGTCCTCCTTTCTTTGGCACAGAGCTTGAGTCCAGCTTTATTCATGGGAATGTAATTCAGATTAATATTACCTGTATTTATTTAAAAATGCATGCATCTGGGGTTAACAACAGGAATACTAATTAATGCAGATTGTTGTGTCTGATTTCTATCACTCTAATAGCCATTCAGTTGTTAAGTGATCAGCAGCAGTTTCCCTTAATTGGGCTCCTAATGTCAGCCCTTATGTTATTCCCATGGTTAGAACAGGATGAGTTTAAAATCTGCCCTTAGGAGGAAAAATGACGTTTTGTGCTTTATCAACCTTCCTGCCAGGCTCTCCATGGGGACCTAAAGAGACACACATAATATCAGTCTGAACGTGTCTTTAGAGAGACTGATAGAATTTTGTTTCATTAGGACTCAATAGTGAAGATGAAAGTGAAAACTAGGTTATTATTGAATTGATTAAAAGAGGAGGTGGTCATAGATGGGCTGCTGGGAGAGGGGGATGTGCCAGAGAGGGCTGCAGCAGCCACAAGCAGCGCAGTGCTGCCATGAGCATCAAAGGCAACAAAGATAAGACAAAGAAGTTGGCAGGCCTGTTCAGAGTCTATGGGCAGACTGGTATTTTTGGTGAAGGCCATGATTTAGTCCCTTCATTACTTTTGGTACTCCATCTCTGAAGCTCCCTTTGGGCCTCAGATGGCAACACTCACTACTTCCTTTTTTAACTTCTTTCTGTCAAAATGAAGGAAAAATATTCCTCCATAAACATGTAAGAGTATTGAACACACAAAAGTCGAAGAGCAGCATGTTGGAGGTATGGCAGAGGAAGAGGATGGCAGCCTGGTGGAGGCAGAACCAGTTCTGTTCTGCAGTGCAGAGATGTGAATGTGGGGGCTGGGGGCAAGGCTTGGGGGTGGCTGCCCAGCAGCTCTGGCTTTGGGGCTCTGGGCAGCACTCTGCTGCGGGGGTTCGGTTCTGGTTTCCGGCTGGCTCTTGCACCAAACTCACATTTCAGGGCACAGCTCGGTGCCTTTCTGATCTTGTGGGTCTTGGCCTCAGGCAGAAACGTGGCGATGGCGAGGAAGAAAGGAGGACTTCACTTGGGTTCAACAGGGCTTTATTTTATCCAGCGGGTGGCCCACGTAGAAGTGAGTTTTTGCGCCTTGGGTCTCAGTTTAAGTACAGGGGGTGTGGTAAGGGCAGGGGACAATCTAGAACCAATCCCAGAAAAGGGAGGAGTGACCCAGGACAAAAGGACAATTAGCAATACAATTCTATACATAAAAAGGGGACGGAAGAAACGAGACGCTGCCGAATCACACGACATTCCCACTAGAATCTTCCAGGCTTCAGGGCGGGGTTGCAGGGTGATGGACAGGACTCATAACTTGGGAAAGACCAAAAAGGGTTTAACATGGGGGTACAGAGACAAACCATTTTAAAGCAAGGAACAAAAGCATGCAGAACTTGGCAAAACCCAAAATGCACTACAACACTGCTGCTCCCCACCTCCAGTGTGTTCAGCTCTCACATTTCACTGCTGCCTTGCAACCTGTGGAGAAGACCTTGGTTTAATATCCTACTCTGCTATATAATACTCTTCATTTCAAAAGGTGCTTTGAGAATAGTCAGGATGGTTTTCTCTCTCTGACGCTTCTTAATTTTGTTTTAGTCTTGTGTGACTGCCTTGCAGTTGTGGTTATGAAAACACTTCTGCCCCCTTCCAGAACTCTCAGCTCTCTGAATTCAGCATTCTTGCCCCCTTGCTGCCTCTGAGGCCTGGACTGTGAAGAATCTGAATTTCTGTAGCACTTGGTATCACTTTCTGCCAACACTGCTCTCTCCACCTATCCTTTCCTTTGCCTGATCTGCCTTTGATCTCACAGTGCTCCTACAGATGAACCCTTGTGGCTTCTTGAGGTGTTACTGGCAACAAGCTGCATATCCTCCTCCCCTGCCTGAGATTATCCTCCCAGTCAGAGGGTGCTCAAACCTGTTCCTTGGGTGCTTCAGCACCAGGCTGCAGATGATAGGGATGGGTGATCCTATCTGCATTCCCTGTCATGAGGGTGGGAGTGCCTCAAGGAGGGCTAGCAGAAAGCTGAGGGTATCACTACCTTCACCCTCCCTAGTTAAACCCACCAGAGGTGGTGGGCTTGGGTCTTCAGATTCAATATCCCAGATATTGAATGCCTTCAGCTTCTTACATGTTTGCAAAAGCTTACTGCAGCTCCTCTTGCCCTGTTATTTTTTCCTCTTTGCAATTATTCTGACTCAGGGTTATCAGAATTACAAGCTGTCTCTGATATACTTACTGATCCTGACCTACAGCCAGGGCAGGGAAGTGTCTACACTTTCTCTTTGGAGCACACCATCACATGCTGCTAGAATTTAAGTGGGTCCACAGCCTTTGTTGACTTAGCTCTTCATGTCCCCTCTCACAAATACTTTTTCCCTTCTCATTTTCATGGTAAGGTGAGAATTAAGGTTTTATTCTTATTGCATATCTGTGCTTAGATGTCCTGCTGCCTTCTATTTCAAACAGCAGCTTTGTGGGGCTGAACTATTAACATCTTGTTAAGATACATATCCATTCTCTTGAAACTGCTGGTCCTCGCTCTGAGATCTAGCTCTGCCTTCAGTTTTTTCTACTGTATTTGCAAATGTCTGTCAGAACTGGAGCTTGGTGTGATCTGGCAGAGTGCTGAGATCCAGTAGTAGCTGAGACTCCAGTCTGTTACAATGTGTAAAGGCTTTCCTGACTTTCATTGACTGCCTTGTCTCTGGTATTTGGCTCTGGAATATGCAACTCAGAAAATAGACCTTGAGCAATAAATATTGACTAACATGAAGTAATGTGTCTCTGGAGAGTTGCTTTATCTGCATCAAAAGTTTTAGAGCTGCTGTTGTGAAGGGGCTGCTGACAATAGATCCGCAGGAGTGTAGAACAGTTTCACATTGCCCTCAGGCCCTGCAGAGACCCAGGGTTTGACTGCTGGGTGTAAGTCTTCCAAGGATTAGGATAAGTTCTCCAAGGAACGGGTGTTTGTGTTCAGACTCATGGACAGTCTGTCTTGCATGTGCAAATATAAGCCTGAGACTCTTGCATAGGCAATAAGCTCTTATTCAAAAGGCTCTGGTTTCACTAGCAAACATGACTGTTTTACTACACGCCCTATTTCCAAACTAGAGCTTTCTGTAAGAAATGTTACTTGATCTATATGTTCTGTCCTGCTACAGTGATGCTCTGTTTCCAGGGGATTTTGACCATGTCCAGTGTCAGCTCTCCTCCTCCACGCACACATTATGCTGTGACAGGACATGTCTAATGGTTTCTCCTGCTTGGGATGTAAAGCAAATTCCTAAAATTTACCTTATCTCTAGACACCTGATAACTTAGATCTGATAGGTGGTGCTTGACTTTTTAGGTACCGTTTATAAATTCTGACACGTAACACCTTTACATGAATGTTTCAGAAGGTGATGGCTGAATATTGGATAACTCCTGTGTGCAGGATGTGGCTGGGGTTGATGCTGATGTGAGCCCCGGCGTATCCGCACTGCTCTTGCTCTTCTGGCGATGGGATTACTCATCTCTACGTCTGCAGGCAGCCCCATCCTCTCGTACCTCCACCCGGCACTCCTTCGCCCTGCCCTGGCACGGGACGGGTTTCTCGCTGCGAGAGAGGCCCCGCTGTCCCTGCTAGGGCCGGCTCTGCCGGCAGAGGGCAAGAGGTGCCCGCGCTGAGCCGCCGCCGGCCCGGGGAGCGCGGCCCGGAGCGCCGCCCGCCCGCCCGCAGCCGCCCCCGCCGGGGCTCCGGCCGCCTCTGCGGCTCTCACCCCGTGCCGGCCCCGGCTGTCTCGGTCTAAAGGAGGGTTCAATAAGCCTGCCCCGGTGTTGGTGGTTTCCTGACCTCCCGGCGGGCGAGGGGGGCTCCGTGCCCAAGGAACCCAAGGCGACGGCACAGCTGAGTGGGTCCAATGCAGACCCCTCGCCTCCAGCCGGTGTGAGCTCTGCTCCGAGATCAGCCGGGCACAGGGATAGAGATACCGAGCCACCTGCACCGTGCCCCGGCGGAGCCGCAGGGAGAGCCGCCGGGCAGGTGGGAGCTCCTCTGCAGCATCCCTTCTCTCCTC
Organism: Cyanoderma ruficeps; assembly: GCA_008694505.1. Taxonomy (NCBI): domain Eukaryota; kingdom Metazoa; phylum Chordata; class Aves; order Passeriformes; family Timaliidae; genus Cyanoderma; species Cyanoderma ruficeps. Next base: position 541,371 of record VZDJ01000074.1, read on the forward strand.
CCGGGGAGTCGTACCCCACACCGGGAAGCTGAGGGGAACAGGCTGCGGTGGCAGAGGGTGTCTGCAGGGATGGGCTGGAGGTTAAGGGGCTGGGGCTGAGCTTGTCCTGCCTCGGGACAGGACGGCGTTTGGCGCTGGCCGGGGGATTTGGCTCAGCGAGTGACTCTCAACGCACCGTGGCAACGAACACACGGAGAATTTTACAGACACGGGAGTCTCCCAGGGAAAGGGAAAGGGACCTGGCAGCAGTCAGATCCAGAGTGACTCCCCGAAATGCCCCAGCACAGGAGACAGGCCTGTCCCGGAGCATCCATGCTGCTGCCGGCGGGGAGCCGGCCGGGCGGCGGCTGCGGGGCTGGGTGCGGGGCTGCGGGGGCCGGGCCGGGCTCGGTCGTCTCCTTCATGTGTGTCTCACTTTGTATTGAATGATGTTAAGCAGGGCTGGAGCTGGCGCCTCGGCCTCATTACCTTCAATTACAATAATTGTTGCCTCTCTCCAGTGTTTTGCATTTCTCCCTGGGGGAAATCTCTCTGCTGCTTCTTTTCCAGCCTTGCTCCAGCTTTCTCCTATCGATTGGATCGCTCTGGCCCCGATTCTAGGAGCGATGCCTCCAGGAGGATAAATGTAAATCGCCCTATTGATTGGGAGGAGTAGGAGCGCAGCTAGTTTGGGGGAGAGAGGATTGGTTTTAAATAATAATAATAAAAAAAGTAAAGTGATGAGCATGGCAGGAAATGCTTCACTTTCTGGCCACTTAAGTAGCGTCTCTTTATCATGTCCTGTGTCTGAGGGGGATGCAGATTCGTGCCATCTGGATAATGTATCATGTGCATGGAGAAGTGGATCCTGAGACATAGACACTGTTCTGGTTTCCTACTTATTTTAGGTGGACATGTATCACTGATCATCCCTGGAATGCAGCTCCCTTCCTCCAGTTCCAAGGTAACTGGGTTTCACTGGGGACACGCTAATTGCTGCTGAAAATGAGCGGGGACTAATGTGCATCTCCTTGAACTGCCCCAGTTACAGGGGTAAAGCTCCTTGGGAGTTATTAACCTTGAGGGAACCTGCTCAGCAGCCTGTCTGTCACAGGGGAGCGGCTGGAGGAGCCAGCCTTTGGGCTCTGCATAGCCTTAGATCCTGAAATGGATACTTGCTTCAGTAAATCCATGGTCAGACCCAGAAGTGGGAAGCCAAAAGAATTGCACAGTCACATTATGTTCCCTGCCCCCTGGGCTTTATGCCAAGCTAAACTAGCTTGAGCCTTAATTATTTTTTTAAAGGCAATAATCAACATAAATAAATATAATTCAGTAGAATTAGCTTGTGTGCATCATATCCCGAATGCTTAGCAAAATAACTCAAAAAACAATGGTTGTTTGTTGGCTAGTGTTAACCAGTTAACAAAAAACTCCCAAACTACCCTGATTAATGTTGCTCCAAAGATGCAGTCCCAATGCTTTTAACTTCACGTAATTTCCATGTGAGAATTTCCCAGCTGAATCATAATTGCAAGGTGCAAAAAGGAATGGATATGTGTGCAGATGTTGCTCTTCACACCAATTTGAAATTACTCCAAAGCAGCAGTACTAACCTTTCCTTGCTAGTGCAATGAGCATCTGTTGTGGCAGTACTGACAAACGCTGGTGTGTGCATGCAGATCCAGCAGTATGCAAATCCTCATCTCCCTGAGGAATGTGGGTCTCCCCAGGACAGGACTGCAGTGATGCCTCGACTAGAGAGGTGATTGTAAAAAGAATTTCCAAATTGCAGCTCTAATAATTTTTTCCCTTTTTTTTTTTTGGGGGGGGGGGNGTGGTGGGGATGTGTTCATGTGTTGAAAGGTTCAAACAAGTGAATAATACTGTGAAAACACAGGGGTTTTTGCTAGAAATCGACAGAAAGGTTACATCCAATCATCTGGGGGAAATGGTGGTGAGTTGCCAGCATGCCATGAAAGTTTATAGAGGGGTGAGCAATTAATGAAATTCATGATAGTGTTCAAAGCTGTCAGATGAAAGAATTACTTTTGATTCCAGACTGTTTTTCTGGGGTGAGTTACCTAAATCAAGGGCATCTGCAGGCTGAAGCTGTAACTTTGTTTTGCAGACAGGCTGCTGTGGTGGCACATAAATAGTACCCAGTAGCAGCAGGGACAGTTATTAATGCCAATTCATGTGAAAAAGAGAAAGAGAATATTTGAAAGAAGCAAAACAATGGGAGGAAGTTGAATTTTCTGAAGCTGTGTTCCCATAACTGGAGAAGAGCTTTTCTCTTGTTCAAAGTTCTGCACTTAGAAAATGCTGCATGGTTGGCCTCTGTCTTGGCTTGTTTTATTTCCTTCCTTGACACAGGAAAGGCCTAAACCCCTCATGGCAGCCATCCTCTCATGCCTGTGCTGGGACTCTCAGGCACATGGAGATTCTGGAGAAGGTGATGGATGTAATTTGGCTTTCACTGGAGGGATTTTACCCTGACATTTGGAAGGAAACTTGCCCTGCTCACACACTCCTGGTGGAAAATAGTGAGCCTCTTCTGGAATGTGATTGTAGAGGAGAGCAGGTACTGTCCTGAGCTGTTACTTGCCTGATAGGAGAAATCCTGGTCTAGAACAGTTCAGGACACTGGGTGCTCATCTGAATTGGTCTTTTAGAAGGACTTTTCAGTTCTAAAGTCCTCCTGCCAGAAACTTGGCACTGCAACTATTGGCTTGTGAAATTAAGTAAAAGAATCAAACCAGCATTTGTGTGGCCTGCAAAGACTCGTTGGATGGATCTCCTGTTTTAGTTGGCAATTTCTTCTTAAAGACAAGATTTTGCATCTGTGACAGAGCTTTCAGCTGATGCAGAGGATGTACTCCTGTAGATGCTGCCCAAAGCAGTCCCTTTCCATGAGGTGCCCAGAGGCTGATTTTGCAACCAGGTCCTTCTGTTCATGTTGGCTTCAAAGGCCTTCACGTATCTGGTGGGAGGGCGCCAGTGCTGTGCTCTGCAGGCTCTCACTGCAGGCTCTGTAGTCCCTTCAAGTGGAGGCTTTAGGCTGCACTCCCATGGCTGCTGGAGACATGCAATGCGGCCTCAGGCTCCTGACGCTTTCCTTGATGGTTCCTTGTAGTCATTACCCCACATTCCTTCTGGTTGCAGAACATGTTGTTATTATTGCTCTGTGCTGGGTCTGTCTCCTGTCCCTTTTTTAGAGGCCAATCTGGCCCTGTTAGCTCTTGTCTCTAAAACAAAAGTAAATTAGCACTGCAGAAGCTGAATTATCTTGTTTATGTTATAGTCTGTCAGAGGACCCCACACAATCATTCCATGTCTCTCTGAGCAGTGTACCAGAGAGTGAAGAGACACAGTACGTTGGTCAAACCTTCCTGACACTGACTCAATCCACAGATTTCCAAAAGGATCTTTAGTTGCTTTGGGGAAACTATGGCTGGGCAGTGATCCACCTTGTCCCTCCCTCAGTTTCAGTATTTCATGCATGCTTGTAGCATACAGAATTAGAAATTTTTTTACAGTAAATTGTGCCTCACAATTCAAATTTGACAGCTGTCAATGAAATTTGCTGTTCAAAACTGATCTCAAGCACATTGCCCTCTGGTTAGTCTGTCTGTGCTCCCTTGGCCAGGATGTTTATAATACTCAGGGAGTCTCTCATGTTACTTAGTGCAGTAATGTGGCTCCATGAATAAAAGCCATTTCCAGTCTGTCGGTACTGCATGTAACAAATGAGATCTGTTAAATGCGCTTGTCACCGTTGATAGGAACAGGAGAAGCAGAATTGCACATGTTGCTGTAATGATTCTAAGTTATAATGAATGATATTTCGTATGTTTGCAAATGAGTGTTTGATAGCTGGTGCCAGACTGGGAGATATGGCTTGGCTGTTCTTGCTGTTTTTGTAATTTCTAAACAGAAACAAGATTTAGAAAATTACTTTGTGGTGGAGTGCAAATATATCTAACATAAGTGTAAAGACTGCGGCACAGCACACGTGTATGTATCTTATACATATGCAAATAACAAGACTCACAGTAAAACCATTATAACATGTGATGGCATCAGCATTAATTAGCCGGAGATCCAGTCTGTTCCTCTCTGCCAAAGTAAACTGGAATTATCTCAATCTCGGATTTCATATTTCCTCCTTTCTCTTTTAGGGAGGAATGTCTCTGACATGAGGTACTATGTCCCCTATTGAAAATGTCTTTAAAGACTCACAAAAAGTTTCAAATTAAAATTCTCGAGTAATTTTTATTGTTATATTTTTATTTTTTAAAATAACTTAATAATTTTTTTAAAATTTTTATTATTATCTACACATCATCCATCAGTAGACCCAAATATGTAAAGCATTTTGCCCATAAATGGGTAACAGTCTGTGCTGTAGAAATCAAGACTTATAAAATGTAATGAGCAAAGAAAGAAGAAAACTAAGTTAGCAAAGAAATTCTAATTAAGGAGCACATTTTTTTCAGGACAGACACGGGAAGGAAAACTGTCCAAGCTAAACAGAACCCACAGAAGCTATATCGGAGCTCAGTGGTAAAACACCAGCTTGTGCTTCCATCCTCGACAGCTGCTCTTGGAAAGGAAATACTGGAAGGAGAATAGTTACTGCACGGTATTCGCTACTAGTTCTGTACCACGGGCCTGTCCTTGCTGCGTGGATGTGACAGCAGCGGGTGAGACCCTGCGGGGCTGAGTGCGAGGTGCAGGAGCCGCCGAGCCGCAGGGCGGACCCCGGGCCGGGACACCGGCGTGAGACCGGGGATGGACACCCCGGTTCCAGCCGATGGCCGTCGGCTCTGCGCTGCGCCAAGCGCAGGATTTCCATAATCTTGGGAAAATAGCCCCGGCTGCAGTGAAACTGCCGCTGTTCCCGCTCGGGCAACATCTCTGCACCCTCGTGCAGCCCTGCGGGTCGGGAACGGACAGACAGGGGCCGGGCTGGCGGCAGCGCCGGGACAGCCGGTGCGGGCGGGAGGGCTCGGCCGCCGCCTCGTTCCGCTCCGGCACTGCCCGTCACCGCGACCAGGGGCTGAGGGCTGCTCATCCATCCATCCATCCATCCATCNAAACCCGCGCTGCTGCTTCTGTAGGGAATTATCTCGGGGACCCGCCGGAGCCCGTTCCCTCGTCCCCGGAGAGCCCAGAACCCAAGGCAGAGAGGGAGGGCGTTCGGTGCCGCCAGCGGCCGGTCTCCCGGCGGCACTCCGGGGCTCCGGGCGGCACTCCGGGGCTCCCAGCGCTCAGAGCCCGCGGCGGAACCGAGCGCGTTCCCAGCCCGCCCGGCGCCGCCGCCGCCGCCCGGGGGCGCCGCGGGTGGGGCTCGGGTCGCGCCGCGGGGCCGGGCGGGGGCGGGGCGAAGAATCTCCGCCCACTCCCACAGGCGCAGCCAATGGAGAGGCGGGGTGGGGCAGGGGGCGGGGTAAGGTGGGGGCGGGGCGGGGCGGCCCGGTCCGCGCCCGGCGCCGGCCGTATTTACGGGGCGGGCGGCGCCGCGGTCGTGTCAGTGAGGCAGTGCCCGCTGTGCTCCGCTACCGTGCCGCCGCCGCTCCTGGTGCTGCTCCTGCGGCCGCGGCGGAGCAGCGAGGGAAAGGCAGAGAGCCGCGGCCGTCTCCCCCGCGCAGCGGTGGCCGCACCACGGCTCTGCTCGCAGACGATCGGCTCTTGGGCGCTCCGGCGGGGCGGGGGCGAGCGGGCGACGGCGGCTCGGCCGTGCCTGCGCTGCGGGCTGTGGCGAGCGGCGCCGGGTAAATGGATCGCCATTCCAGCTACATCTTCATCTGGCTGCAACTGGAGCTGTGCGCCATGGCCGTCCTGCTCACCAGAGGTGAGGGGCTGCGGCGGGGCTCGTGGTCTGCGAGGGCCGCGCCGGCAGGAACGGGGTGCCCGGAGTTCCGCCCGAGGGCAGCCGGGCCCGGCGCTGTCTCGGGACCCCGCGCCCGCGGTGTTGGCGGCCCAGCCGCCTGGTCTGTGCCTCCGGCCCCTCCGTCCCTCCCGTCCCACCTGGCCGCCGGTGCCGGGCAGTCACGGCCCCGCGGGTGTCCCGGCGGCCGCGCCCGGCCCCGTCCCCGCCCGCTGGGGGCAGGGGGCTGTGGTCTGTGGGGGCTCTGGGGCTGTGCTCTGTGGTCTGGCCGCCCGGGGAGCGCCCTCCGGGGCAGAGGCGACCCGCTGGCTGCCGGTAATCGTCGTGCTCCGGGGAGGAGGGTAAAGGATAAGTTAGCGTGGGGGTGATGTGCGACGGTATTTATTTATTTTGGAAGGAAGGCTGTAATTAACCCTAAATAACAACCTTGCAGCGTGCGGGGGGGAGCCTGCTGGCCCCATCAAAGCGGGCAGAACAGGGAGTGACTGAGTGATGTGAAGTCGCAGATACTGAAACTATGTGCCTGATAATGATATAATTAGGGGATCACAGACTTCTGGCTGCTGTTGACTTCAAAAGCTTTAAGAGAAGCCTGCAGTCTCTCCTGTAGCCATCTTGACTAAAAGCAGACATTTTTCTTTAATAGCTACATACAGTAACAAGAAAGAGGAGGGAACAGAAGGGCATTGTTCACTGTTTCAAAATACTAAATACCCTTTCTGGCCTTTTGCATAGCACAGGAAGAAACTTTATGAATTGACAGAAATACAGTAATACAAAGTCCATTCTGTTTCACTGAAAACGTGGCTTTAATTAAAAAGCAGTTGAATTAACCTGATGACTAGCCTGTCAAATTTTGTTTGCAAGATTGTCTTAGGGCAATAAAATTTAGGTTTTTGAACGTGATTGTATAAGCAGTTAAAATGAAAATATGTATCTTGTTTCACTTTATTCATGTAGTGTGCTGAGACCCATGAAAGAACTGTCAGCTCTGATACTGTGTGCCATGTTTGCATCTTACATTTGACAGTGCAAAAATTATGAAAACTATTTTTTTTTTCGGGGGGGTAGGGGGACACCTCATATAGAATGCTTAGAAAATGACTGAGTCTTTTTTTCTGTAACATCCTGGATGACAGTGAGTATGAATTAATGAAAAATTAGGTTACTTGGTCTGAAAGCCCAAGGGAATTGGACTGGAGACAGTGAGACACTCCATCATTTGGCTTCTATTAAGCAGAGTTATTAAAGAGCAGCGGGAACTTCAAGGCCTGGAGCCTGCAGTAGCATTTTGGGGAAAGTATTAAGGTAGCCCAACAAGGGGAAGCTAACTTGTTTGGGATGATTTTTAATGTCTTACAGAACAGTTTTTTTAGATATAGGTAGTAGGTAACATCGTAAGAAGGGGTGGCAGCAGGAAAACCTGTAGATTGATTTTTGAAGCACAGACTATAGGAGGAAGACATCTGAGTATTGTCAGCTTTGAAAACCTTGGTGCTACTATGGGGGCAAGTACAGTAGGCACACCAGGGGTAGTTTTAAATCCATTCGTCCAAGGATGACTCCAAAATCTGGCTTCGTCTTACACCTTGGCTCAATGGCACATTGAATTATGTCTGAGCTGCAACTTCCCTAGAAAGAGTAAGTTTTCGCTACAGCACAGGACATGTTTAATTCATACCAGAGCAGTTTGGAGAGCACAAAATGAAGAATTTTATGAAGGGAACTTTTTTATCGCTTCCTTCAGAAATTTTTGAGGTTTCCTGAGATTTTTCATAGAGCCGGTAGAGGATTTTCAATCTTAAGTGTTTCCTCTTTTCTACTGGATGTTGGATTGCATGTGAAATCGGGGAGAGACAAGGGGGAGCCTTTAGCCTTGCAGTTTCACTCAATTAAAATACTTCACATTTGAGTTGAGAGACGTTGTCTCTGGTGAACAGAATAATTATAAACTGGAGCTTTTTTGTTTTATAATATTGATTAAAAAGTCTTTTTGCATGAATAACTAGTCAAAGATTTTCTCTTTCTGTAGAAATTACAAATAGTTGCTCAGTTTCACACAGTAAAACCTTCCTGACTGAGAGATTTAGATGGTAATGGCTCTAGCTAATAGCTTTATAAGGTGTTAGTTAAACCTTTTAAATTTTGGGCAGTATTGAGAGGTAATAAACAATTCAGCAGTTCCGATTTTTTTTTTTTAATTTGTCACATAAATATTTAAGCCTGGTATTTTTGTTGTGTGCTTATGTCCAGTTAAAAGAAATGTTACCTTTATGAAAATAGAATGCTGTTCCTGGAGTAATGGTTAAAACATAGATGGGACTTTCTTCTAGGACTGAAAGTGTGTCTTGCTTTTAGAAATGTTTTTTCACTTTAAATGTGGTTAAGTGCAACTGCTGACAGCGAGTGGAATAGCTATAAAATGGTCTTGTTAGTTATTTACCTTAGGAAAAAGCCACTGTGAAGTCCCTCCCCCAGTCTCTGTTTTAGCGAAATGCTCTTGCTTTAGTTCAAAGGACTGCAGTTCTAGTCATTAAAGCAAGTGCCCCAAGGCCTTTACAGGGACTGGGGTTACAACGAGGTAGGTGCTGTACAGTGATGGGAAGGAAACAACCCCAGCTCTTGTGGATCTGCCGTCTAGGGAAGTATGTCAAAACTGGCATCAAGTTTGGTTGTGTGATCAGTGGCTAATAAGGATATATGGTGAGGTGTCCTTAGGGGACCAAATTCTCACTTTTCTTGCACAATTTTTGTTTTTTAGGTGAAATCAGATGCTACTGTGATGCTGCACACTGTGTTGCAACCGGCTACATGTGCAAATCTGAGCTTAGTGCCTGCTTCTCCAGACTGCTTGATCCTCAGAATACACATTCCCCACTTACTCATGGCTGCTTGGACTCTATTGCAAGCACAGCTGACATCTGCCAAGCCAAACAAGCACAAAACCACTCTGGCACCACCACCATGTCCACATTGGAATGCTGTCATGAAGATATGTGCAATTACAGAGGACTACATGATGTTTTGTCTCCTTCTAGGGGCGATGCTTCAGGTAGGGCAAAAAAGCTTCAGTGAAACCCCTCTTCTGACCATCAGGCCAGCAACAGTTAAAACCTTGTGCATCTGCTGTTATTGATGTGGTTGTTAATGTAGGTAGAGACACCAGAGGGAGAAGCGGGTGGCTGGATGCAGGGGAACATCTCAGCCAATTAACTTTTTTGTCTGCATTAATATTGGCAGTTTCTCTTGCCATCTTGACTTCTAAGAATCAGTGGCAGTGGTGCTCCTAGTTAAACTGGCTACTGGGGTAAGAAATTCCATGTTATAAGCAGACTTAAACTAATTTTTTTCTTTACAGGATTATTTTCTGTAGATACTGCAGAGTGTAGCAGTTGCCCCTTAAACTTGTCAGTGTGGGATTAAGGGAGTTGCATATGTGTAAATCAGTGTATATATAAATCCTGAAATAAGCTTCACCTCTTTCCCCTTTGCAGGACAAGGGAGCAGATATCAACATGACAGCAGCAGGAATCTCATCACCAAAGTGCAAGAATTGACTTCTTCGAAAGAGTTATGGTTCAGGGCAGCTGTAATTGCTGTTCCAATAGCTGGTGGGCTAATCTTGGTGCTCCTTATCATGCTGGCCTTGAGGATGCTCAGGAGTGAAAACAAGAGACTGCAAGATCAGCGACAGCAAATGCTCTCTCGTTTGCACTACAGTTTTCATGGACATCATTCAAAAAAAGGGCAGGTGGCAAAATTGGACTTGGAATGCATGGTGCCTGTGACTGGTCACGAGAACTGCTGCATGACCTGTGATAAAATGAGACATTCAGACCTCAGCAATGATAAAATTCTTTCACTAGTCCACTGGGAAATGTACAGCGGACATGGGAAGCTGGAATTTGTATGACCAATTATTTTTTAATCTGAGCTAAACTTACTCTCTGAACTCTTGAAGGCCTTTGGGTTCTACTGGACAGGAGCACTTTATCTTAAAAACTCTCATAAATCATCTTTGAGAAACAAAGGACCTCTGCAAACAGAATCTTGGATTTTTCTTCTGAAGGATTCCAAAAGTTGTCTTATTTGCACAGAGTAAAATACACTCAAATGTATTGTTTGCTTCAGAGTTGTGAAAGCAAAAGTTAGAAGTTGTAAACACTGTCACCAGGGTTACCTGAACTGTAGGGAGCTGAGAAGTGAGTTATTATAATAAACTGTATGCAAGCTCCTATGTTTCCTGACTTATTGTAAAGATTTTTTAAAATATATATATTTTGTCTGAAACTTGCTTGTGACTTTTGTTTTGGAAAATGAGTTTTCTTGTGGGTGATAGTGGAAAACAAGTCAAGATGTGCATGGTAATGCCATGCCTAACAATTAGATTCTGAAAGCAGACCCTTTTCCTACTCTGCAAAGAGATTTAGGTGGTTATTTGAGAACAAAGGTGGCAGCTTTGTTTTATACTTCAAGTAGCAGTGAACCCACATCCTCAGTTCTTGTCTGTAGCATTTTTTTCATAACCTCAGGGAATTCTTCCAAAGCTTTGTGTGATAACTTTCTTTCTCTGTGAATGAAGAAAGACTTCCTCTGTGCAAAATGTGTCAGAAAGTGACCTAATTCTTTATAGTTACAGTCTATATACTCACAATTCTTGTTTCTATGATCTGTTTTCCTGTTGTATCTTTTACACCCAGACTTTTTTGGGGGGAGGAGAGGGAAACCCCAAAACCACACTACCTATTAGTTTTTGGGGTTGTTGTTGTTTTTTTTGTTGGTTGTTTTTTTTTTTTTTTGGGGGGGGTTTTTGTTAATAACCCCTCTGGGCACAGTGGAAAGCATCTGCCTTGCTCTTCTATCATATAACTAAGTATCATATGCTCCTAGGTTTGTGTGGGACTGGAGAAACAACACTGTACTTTAATCTCTGGCTCCTCCTTTATGCTATTCTTGCATAGGTAGCTTTTCTTCCTGGCCAATATTTGTGCACTTAATTGTTTCTTACTCTTGCTAGTTGGCTGCACTTGATCATTTAATTTATTCAATGCTTAGTTGCTAAAAATAACTAACCTGTGGATTATTCAATGAATTTAATATATTTATTTTTCTTGCTGTATTAGACTTTGCAATAATTAAATTATTGCATAATTTAATTGCATAAATTAAGTTATACTTGCTTAAAAGCCTGAAGCCACATCATGGTGAAACAGGGATCCAAATTTCTGCTTCAGAAGATAGAACCTGACAAGAGTCTAGTATTCATCTATGTCTTAAGAAGCTTTAGAAATGCTTCTGCCTCCTATTCTGGCTGTGAAGTTGAGGTCCTACTGGTGCCAGTGGTGAGAAGGGGATGGCACACACAGGGTTACAACAACCTTGCTGCAGTGCTCTGATCCCGTGTGCTGTTTGCTGTGGTGGGTTGCTTTGGGATGTGCAGGCTGAAATGCAAGGGACTGTAAGCAAGGAAAACCTGCCCCTCTAAGCCACAGGCTCACGTTCCTGAAAGTACACTTAAACGATATGGTAGGGTTGTTGTTGGAGATTAAGTTGGTCACTTGGCTGTGCAAACAGAGGGACTGATATTGCAGACTTAGCCTCTACACTCATGTGGGCTGAGTGCAGTGAGAGCCTTGGGAATGCCAAGGTCCCACTATGCCCATGTTTGCAATATTAAAGTGCAGTTTAGAAGGATTAGTTTCATCTCTACCTTAAGCTGCTGACCCTTCTTACTACTTTAATGTGCCTGGAGAGTTGCTTTTACTGCAGAGAATTATATCTGGTTTCTACCTCTTTCTGCTACTGAAGTTTAAGAAATTACGTGGCCACAACTTCTCTTGGAATCTGGCCTGTGGTCTTCTGGCTGACCTTTCAAAGTGCTGCTTTCCTATAAGAGCTCTGCCCTTCCTTTGCACTGATCTGAAAACCTAGGGCAGTTGTCTGCTCTGCCAAGTGTATTATATTTTGGGAATGGCTGACTGGGAACTTGATGCTGAAAGAGACAAACCTGATCGTCTGTAGCTGCATCAGTAGTTACTGTGACTAGACAAGTTAGAAAATCTGATGGCTGAACCTTTTAAGTGCCTTCTCCAGCAATCAGAGCAAGCATGCTGTATAGTCATTTAAGCATCCTGTGACCTTCACCACTCATTTGCCACTGATTTGAATACATAAGGGCCTATTTATGCTTGTTATTAAAAGGCTAGTAAGACCAGGATGCTCTAATTGGCCCCTTGCTGTGGAGATGTTCTAAAGAAGTAAAGAGCTTGTTTGCCATCCCCTGCAGTCATGGCAGCGGGGCCACAGAGCGCTGGGGCTTGGGTTAGCAGCTGCCTTCTCCTGGGGTTCTGTTACCTGGTGTGGTACTTAGAGTTTAGGTGTGGCAGCTGATATGGCCTAGGAGTTTCTGGGCTATGAGTCTTCTAAGAAGAAAATTAACTCTGTCCCAGCCAAAAGCAGGACGGTATGAAATCTGGATTTCCAATTTATTTTAAAGCCTTTTATTCAGGAAATGGTGTTATGAGCTCTGGTGTCTGTCTGGCAGCAGCTATGTGAGTTATGGAATGAGCCCCAAATCTTTTCAGTGAAGCCACTGACTGCAGAGTCCAAAGGGCGTTGGAGTAAGCAGTAGCCAGCTTCATCGCTAGGATTTCTGTAGTGGCTGCTTATATAGCCTGCAGGCCTCAGCACTCTTTAGAAAACTTACTCCTGTGACAAGGAGGGTCCTTCACGGTGTTCCCTGGGCTTCCCGGCTGCTGGGTGCTGTACCAGCATGAAACAAGGCAGTCCTAGACAACCACTTCACCCAACCTACTGAGGCGGGCAGCAAATATTAATAGATGAAGAGCCTGGCCAGAGGCTGGAGGCTGAAGAGGTGAGACAGTAATCGAAGGCTATCCTTTTAAATGCATTTGAGTTAAGAGCCTGGATTTGCCATTGTGCTAAGCACTCTCAGGTTTCCCCTGCAGACAATAACAAACACTCCTTTCTTTGAAACCCCTGCAAGCTTGGGAGCGTAAGAAGGACAGCCCTCTATTTCCAACTGAGAAAGTCTCTCGGACTGTGATAAATGAAATCAAATGTCCAAGATTTAATTTAGCATACCCCGTGCCTCTCTCTGATTCTTTCCTCAAAACAATAATGGTCGTAGCTTTTCTTATGTCTCTGCCGCTCCTGGCTTTGCGAGCCGCTGGGTTGGTATGTCTCCTCTTAACTCCTGCTGGACTGATTCTATTAAAAACCCCTTACTCCACAGGGCGCTTGACCTTTTTCTGAAATACCAAATGCGTCTGCTTTGGAAATCACAAACTTCTCCTCTAAAGAGCTTGTAAATCTGGTTTCAATATTGAGTGATTACAGGCTGCGCGGAGAGCTTGAAAGTAAGCAGCCACTTCTGGTAGCCGAGCGCTGGAGCTGGGCTGCCGGAGCCGAGCGCCACTCTCATTTTTCGCCCCGGTGTGTGTTTAGCATAAAACCAGTGACGTCAGCGGATTCAGCCAGATTAGCGGTGGGGAAACTGGTCAGGCTCTGGTCGCAGGACGCTTGTCTTCTCTTATCAGGACCCCGGAATCCAGTTTTTGTTGTACAACCACTTGCTCTGTTGTAAATCCAGGGATCTCATTGCAAATGGATAATGCCCTAGAGGCCAAACACCAAAAAAAGCCTGGGAAAAGAGCAAGTTTTTTTTCTTAGGTGTAATGGATGCATCTTCACCTTCACTTGCTGCTCTTGTGATAATTAAAACAAGGTATGAAGAAGGGAAAATATATCACCAGGCTGCCTGTGTGAGATGGGATGTGCCTGTTAGCTACCAGTCGGTGGGGTTCCACAGTGAATAAATGAAAGCAAATTTTGGCCTTCTCATTGAAAAGGGGGAGGGATAAGAGGCAATCTACCAAGAAAAAGAATCTATGGTAAAAAAACAAAAACAAAAACAAACCCAAAACCCTGCCCCCCCAAAAAAACCAACCAAACAAACAAACAAACCCCCCCCCAAAAAAAAACCCCAAAAAACCAAGCCCACCATAACAAGGCACAAGTTGAGTGAATAAAAAAAGAAAGTCTATGAAGGAGGCAAAGTTGCCTTTATTTCTTTTTTCAGTTACTTTCACACATGGAGATCACTGGAAGCATATTTGTATTGTTCCAGTGTCTGGTCACTTGGCAGAAAAGAAATTCTTCCTTGTTTTGGTTCTAGCAGATACTTGGGGAAGTAGTACTTTGGATCTGTCACTGTGTTTTATTTCTGGAGAAAAATAAGTCGTAGAAAGGTGCTGGTAAAGTATGATTATCTCTTGGGAGGGGCCCGGTGTCTCCAACATTATGAATTCTGTCTCCCTCTAAATAAACACCCAACCTCATTTTCTTTGTTTCACCTCTAACCCCTCATCTGCATCCTTTACAATCCCAGGGGGTGAATCCTGAAGTAAAACAAACTGCAAGAGAAGGAAACCAGGAGGGAGCTGCAGTGCCTGCAGATTAACAGAGCCTTCTGCTCTCCAGCCAACCTTGACAAAGGGATTCAATCCTGAACTGACCTTGAGGGGGAAAAACAAAACAAAAACCACCTTGACTTGAACTTTCAAGACTGCAGGAGTTTAATGCTCGGTTTGATGTCTCCTAAAGGGAGCAGGGAGTTAGAAATGCCAAACACCTATCTTGCGAACTTGAATCCTAACAATTTATCATGAAATTTGATCCACAAATCACACGGATTTGAAAAATTTAGGATTTGCTCATCACTGTTTCTAAGTCATCCAGTTGCTAAAAGGGCCTAAAAATGTGCTTTTTATTCCCCATTGTGATTGTCTAGGCAAATCTATAACATTTGGTTAAGCAAATAGTAAGTTCTGTTGAAACATCAATATTTAAATGTGACTTTTCACTGAATAAATATTTCTGCCTGGAAGCAGGTCCTGCCTCCCAGCTGAGCCCTGCTCTTTTCCCTGTAGGCAGAAAGGAAGAGAACAAGTCAGCCCTGACATCATAAAAAACCACATTGGCATGAATATAGGGTGACTCAATTTTTAAAGAAGTTTTTTATTAAAACTGAAATGTTAGACTATTTTTCTCTTTCTAGTTATCACACTACTTAAATATATCAACTGCCATGCAGTTGGGAAAAGTGAATGAAATGTATTGTTTCACTCTCCTTGGCTATGAGCAGTGTTTAAAAAATACTGACTTTGTGACAGTGTGTTAAGAATGAAGCCTTTCCTGTAATTGCTTTTCAGTGTCTATGGAGCAGCAAGGTGATGAGCATTTGCATTTCTCTTAACCTTTTTTTACCTGTTTTTCAGACAAAAAAAGGAAGAAGTGGAACTATGATGAACTAGCATCTGTCTGGGAGAGGCTCTAGGGGCCCGGGAACTGTCACCCTGGCACTGCCAGTGGGGTAGCCAGTGTGGCTGCCGAGTACCAGGCTAGTCTCTGCTTTTGGGATCTTTTAATTCCAAAGGCCGTGGGTTGCAGATATAAATCCCCTTCTTGTCTCTCGGAAGGAAAATATTGGTGCACTAAATCTCCTCTGGCACTTGGCTGTGACAATGGAGAGGGAGGAACAGTACAGGCTGGGGTCCTGCCCAGGCTGGGGATGCTTGTATTGGTGTGCAAATCAGGGCTTGTGTAAAGCAGGTTGCTTTGAAATGCTCAATTTGTTGAGTTCTGGCTGTGAGGTAGCTATTTCATCAGTGGAAGATTTATTAACCAATTTTTTATGGCTATCGACAATGGCTTAGTTCCAGCAGGGTCCCAGGCATTTTTATGAAGTGCAGTGGGTTCCAGAGGTAGACGCGTTTTATATTGCTATGGCATTTTAACCCAGTGAGCTAAGGCCTCTATCCTACAAATACTTAAGCGTGTGCATAATTCATTCCGGTCCCAGGGGTTGTTTTGTCCCTGCTGCTGGCAGGGCTTTGCTGACCTCTAGGCTGGGTACCTGCTCTCTCAGTGGGCTCGTTGTTGAGGAGCTGCAGCAGGCTCTGGGGGAGTCCCTGCTGGCCATAGCATTTGCTTTACTAAAGCACGGAGAGGAATTGAGAGTTAATGCCAGCGCTCTGTCGCAGTCACACCACTGGTGGCCATCAAGTCCATGTTTTCCCTTGAGCAGTGACCTGGCTGCCTTGGCTGTGGCCAGGGATGAGGGAGCAAAAGCCCATGCTGGACACAATTCAGGGGCTAAATTAGTGTGGATGTGTGCTTGTCAGGGCAGCATCTCGCCTGGCTCTAGAGCCTTGTCCTAGGCTGCGGCTGGCCCTTTCTGCAGGCAGTGCAGGGAGGAGCACCCGGACAGTTTCCATCACCTAAAACCATTTATGCTTTTGCACACAAGAAATCACAACTGCCAAGCCTGCAGAAGATCAACCCTCTAGACCAGCTCTCTAAGTCTACCCAGTGCCCAAAGCTGTGCTCTCAGCTATCATCCCCCTCTATCACACACAGTGTGTGATGGTCAGGGTTTTAATTACATGAATGTATGAAATGTTTTTTTTCACAAAACCTCCTTATTTAATCTCCCTCCCAACCATCTGGGTCTTGGTCTGGCTGGCTGCAATCTCTCTGCAGCTCTTCATCTCACGTCCTTGCTCTGGCTCTCCCTCCCCTGGATGCCTTTCTCTGCTCTTCTCAGAGGGCTGGAGGTGCAGGGCGCCCTGCCTGTGCTGGAGCAAACTTCCCTGGCAACAGGTACTGTTCCCAGCCTCCCTAGCTGTTATCAGTCTGCAATAACCTTTCCCTTATTTGATTTTTTTTTTCCCTGGGGGACTCTAGGGGACAGCCACAATTATGTTTCTTCCAAGCCAATTCCAGATGACTGTTCAGTAGTGGGAGAGCAGGTAGGAGAGTGGTTCCCTCATGACAGAGTCCCAGGTGGGTGAGCAGAGTCAGGCTCTGCCAGGCTCCTCTGACTAGCAGTCTTCTCTCAAGATGAGACAGGCCCAAATGTGGGGGTCTTCCTCTTCATAAATAAAAAGTACAAAACACTCTCATGTAAGTGATTTTTTTTTGTAAAACTTTTATATCAAGCTGAAACACTTCCTTTTTCTGCATCAACAGATGACAGAAATAATTTTTTGTTGTTTGTAAAAATGCGCCAAATTTTGGACCTGCTCAGATGTTCATTTATCATAATGCAAATGAAACTTGCCATATTTTTTTAAAAAAAATCTTGTACTGAAGCATAACATTTCTAATTGTGTTTATAGGCTGGGTTAAAATTGCTTTACGGCAGCTTTTTGCTCTGGGATGGATTGGCTGTGGAGTTTGGTAATCTGTGCCTTCATTACTCGCTCTGTTATCTGTCCCGATTGCTGCTGTTCTTTACTGACTGCGGGATAATTTTGTCTGTAGAAAGGTTGTCACCCTTTAGCTCTTTGAACTGAACTTTGTCTCTGTATATCTGCTGACGGCAATTGGCACTCCTGTCTTTCTCCTGCAAGGGAAAGGGATCCCCATGGCCCCAGGGACTTGTGCAGCCTTCTGGGTCTCTGACCCATTCCTCAGTGCCCTCCCTTGCTGCCCCCACTGTGTGAAGCAAAACCCTGGTGGTTCTGCTGGCATCTTGCAGCCTCCAGGAGAGCTGCAGGCTCCAGGAGGAATTTTACGGCAAGCATCTTATCATAGGTTATGGCTGAGCATACACAAGCACTCCCAGTGACCAGAGTAATCCACTCTTTACTAGCATAATTTGACTTTATTTTTTATTTACACAGGGAGGCTTGGGTGGAGTGTTATGTACATGGTATCAGAAAAACAGTCTGCTCCACCTCGGGGCTGCACACGTGCTGGAGCCAGCGCACCCGCTGCCCCGAGGGCTCCAGCAGCCCTTTGTATTGTCGGAGGGAATGCACACGTGGGAAGCCTTCGACTTTCTCCCATGAGTTTCCGAACAAGCAGGTTATAGTGCCCCAGTAATCTTCAGTACATGGCCAAACATTCAGTGACATTCCCTGTTTTACAGTGGCAATCGATGAGTCTTCAGGAGTCCTGAGTACAGCAGTGAGCTGAACTCAGCTAATCTCTTATCAAAGCGGTGGATCCCTGCTGGGACTGCACCCTATCTACATATTAATATTTGATCATTCATGCGCAATTTGCAAATTTGTAATGAGTAATGAAATATCCTGGGAACTGTTTGCTCACAAATAGTTTCCAGAGGATTTAATTATGTATGACAAATTTGTAAGTATATAGTTGCCAGTATTGGGATTCCTGAGTTGTCTGCTCCTGAGGAAAGTGCTGCTGCAGGACAGATGGACTGGTATCTGCTTGATCACAGCTGGGGATGCTGTCAGTGTTTTTTTGTCACAGTGGATAAAAGCATCCAACAGCAAGATAACAGGGATTGGCTACATATATTATTGAGTGAAAAATAATCAGAAATACAATATACAAGGGTAATTTTCAGTCTTCACTTGAGTACCTTATCTCGCTGGTTTCTTCTACAGCCAGACATTTTCCTCAGTTGCCCACCCAGACTCATAGATACTAAATCCATTTTTCCTTGATTTTTGCTAGTGTTTGGCCAACAGCTTTCTAAAGGTCTGGTACAGGTGAACAGTGGTAGCAGCAGTGAAATATGGGGTTTCAGAACAGCATGGTGGAGTACAGACAGAAAAAGTCACCGGGAGTTTTTGCCCAGACCAAGGTGGAAGAATTTGGCACAAAGGCAAGATCAGAGCATGTAAAAATCTATTTTCTCCCCTGAAAATATCCATGTATGCTTTATAAAATTAACAGAAATAGCAGCAGAAGAACTTAACCTGGCACTGTAATATAACATGGACAAGTTGGCTTTTAGCCTTCAGTGCTCCCAGGCATATGGAGGTTTTGTTGCAGGCCGTGGATGACTCCAGTGGGCAATGATCTGATGGGATGGCTGCAGCCAGTATGAGGAAGCAATTGCATACAGTTCTTTGCTGATCCTGTATTGCACAGCATGTGGATCAGGTGAATTTGGGCCTCATGGTGCTATGTTTCATGGGCACTGCACCAGGCACCACGCCCAAAGCTCACAACTCCCAGAGAGGGGTAAATCCTCCAGCAGAGCCAGCAGCAGTGGGAGCTGCTGGGTGCACAGCACAGGCAGGTGTCTGGCAGCAAGATATCAGCTTCTTAAACAGGCTAGCTTGCAGAGAGAGCACAGAGATAACCCCATACATTGAATTTAACATCTGGCTGCAGGCTGCAAAGGCTGGCAGACTGTGGCTAGGGCCAGCCTGGGTCAGATTGCCTTGCAGGGGCACCGTCACTGTCACTGCCATTGCTGTCACTAAACAGTCCTCTGGGTATTGCATAAGTGAAACCTGGACCAAAGGTCTCCTGTCTCTCAGGAAAGTGTCTGACTTGGTGATTTTTGGATTAAATGTATTCTAAAATACATAAAAATATGTGTTTATAAAATTTATAAATAAAATAATCTTAGTCTTCTGGCTGAGAATTATGTAATTAATCTTTATACCAATAGTAAACAAATGATTTTATAATTGTGTAAGGTTTTTGCATAATTAACAACATATCCAATAGAACCTGAGTGGAGTGCCCAGTCCAGCTGACCACACATTCGTTCTTTGCTCTTCTTCCTACTTTCTCTAGCCAATCCATATGTTCTCCATCTAGGAAGAAGACTTCAGCTCTCAGGAACTTTTCAGGTCCATTCCAGATATGAGCTACCGATTCCCACCAAATATGGGATATGGGAATGGGATCCCAGATACAGAATCACTGTGTGCAGTGATACCTGTATATGTACAAGCATGTGTGAGAAGCCATAGGTCTGTAGATATTCCCAGGCCAGGATGTGTGGCAGCAGCCACAGTTCTCCAGATCAGCCTTTGGGATGAGCAGTGTTCCTCCCAGGAGACCTGTTTCCAGGGGTACCATGTTTCTGGGCCATGTCCTTAGAAAAGTCATCCTTACAACTGATCTTTCCAGGGCTGATGTGGACTTCTCCTGGGTGCTGGTAAGCCATCTCCTTTGTGTTGTGGCGAAACCCTCTGACCAGAACAGACCAGCCCTCTACTGTAGACAGGTTAGAGAAACTTTTCTCCCAGAGTTTGCACAAAATCAGAAATTATTCTTTGAAGTTTCCTTCCTTCTTTTCCCACCAGTCAAGAACTGTTCACACTATTTCTTAAAAATAAGAAATATACTTAAAATGCTGCTCTAAAATTATGTGTGGGAAAACCCCTACTCAGCCAGAGGAGGAAAGAGTAGAGACATAGCAACAATTACTGCTGAGTCTGTTTATGTTTGTTCTGCCCAAAACAAGAATGAAGAATGGGACTAAACACAATTAGTCACCAGCCACTGGTGAGGGAGAGGATGCTGCTGAGTCACAGCCACAATCAACTCTCTCCCCAGAAAGGTCAGTGCCAGCTCAGGGTGGAGGAGCAGACTGCAATGGCTCCTGCATTCCCTCTCCTTAGGGACAGTGACCCCAGGATTGGGGTGCTGCAGGGGCAGCTACCACCTACTGCCCTGTCTGTGCCAGGGATGATCACCCCTACAAAAGGACAGGATTGTGGATCCTCTGTGGGATTTCTCTGCTCCAGCTGGGTGTAGCCACACTGGTGTTTCTGTTCCAGCTTCAGCAGAGTGCAGGAACAAACCACTTCCTCCCTGCTGTCCGAAAAATTGCAGCTGCAGATGGCACAGGTCTAGAGAGGCAATCAGAAACTCTGGAGGAAGGGATGTGAAGCAATCTTTCTAGTCTGCTGTGCATAAAGTGAATTTTTAAGAACCTGTTCCTTTTGGTGACTGGGATGACTCCCAAGCAAATAAGTCTTACCTGAGACTTTCCTGCCTAGTGAGTGTGAAATGTTATCACACAAGCATCTTTTGAAACCTCTCTCTGATTTCTCTACTTTGCCCCCTCAAGGCAAACAGATGGAAGTTTAATCCTTTCTCCTTAGTGTCTCTGGATTACAAAGCCTTTGTCAAAAGGGAGCCTGAGATCTTAAAACCTAATGCTTTTTCCTAGATATTGAGATAATTGCTATGGGCTAGACAGCAAGGAGAATAAAGAAGCCAGGCCAGGCAAACGGGAAATAGCAGGAAGTGAGAACTAGATAATGGAAAAAGTAGTTTAAAATTATTTTCTTCATGTCTCCATATACTGATTTGTTGCTAGAGCAAATGGAAATGAGCTTAATGGATTCTTCTCTGCTCTGAAGGTTTGAGAATAGGTGCATTGAATTTATGCCAAATTAGGGAAGAGTCTGGGCATTTCCTAGTCAACGAGATGAGAGAAAAGCAAACCAAAAGAAATAAGAAGTTTTTCCCACTCCAGATTTCTAACAGGTTAGGAAGCAACACAGGTAGATGAAACAGAAACTGGGGTGACTCTTCAGCTTGCTTCTTACTGGAAAGCAGCCCAGGTGTAAGGCACATACAGCCAGGTACAGGGGGGAAGCAAAGCTTTGTAGCTTTGGGATGGATTATCCTTGATTTGGTGATGCTGTGGGTGGCTTGGCTGGACTCTAATGATGCCCCTTTCTGCAGGGGGATGTTGAGGGAGCTGACACCCCTTCCAGTCACACTTCCAAGGTGCTGAGATTCTGCAATGGCTCTCATGCCTGGGATGGTTTTTCTCCTCAGAGACTTCTTGGAAAGCAGAGGTTCTTCACAGTGTGCCTCTCAGTGTGCACTCACACTTATGTGAGTATATGGAAGTCAGAAAAAAAAATAAAAAGCTGTGCAGAAGATTTTACTTTCCAGGCAAATTTACAGCAGAGATTTTATTATTTTTAATCTATTATTTGTTGCCTGAATAAAACAAATGATCGTAGATGGCTGTCAACTGATGCTTTCTCCTGAACGGCAAGAACAGCAGCCCTGGAGATGCTTGGGCAGATATCTGTTGCTGCAAACCAGCTTTGTGGCATTGACCAGCAAGACAGCACTGATTTCTGCATCCCAGGCTCTGTGAGAGAGCATGTCCTTATACATCATGGCTGTGGTTTTATTTAATCCTCACTGCATGCAGTCAGTAACAGGAAGACTCTTGACATTTTCAGTTGTCAGATGGGAATCACATTCTTGTGGAAAATGTCCTGTCTGAAACAACCTCTTGAAAGTGGTGCCTGTGCGGAGAGAGAGTGAGGGGAAGGTCCTTTCACCTATGGGTCACCAGCGGCATTTGCATGCCATGTGCCCTATGGTTTGGTGATAGACACTTGCTCCAAGAAGAACCTCAGGGTTTGGCTGTCTATCCCCATCAAGAAGTGATGAGCAAAGTGGAAACAATTAATTCAGGTGTTTGGTGATAGAGTTATGAGCAAGGGTACTTTGGTTGCATGGAAAATACATGGTTGTCCCTTTTAAAATGGAGGTACCGTGTAAAATATTGTGGTGTGTCACAGGAACAGTGCAGCTCCCAGACAGATCAGACCAGTGTAAAGGCAAAAATCAAACATAACTTTTCCTGTATTGACATAATGCACATTGCAGTTTCAGTCCACCATAGCACAAAAAAAGATTTGAAGGCAAACTACACAAATGATCAATGATGTTAATTGCAGTTCTCAATGAGTGAGATAATAGTAATGCAAGGAAAAGTAAATACTTATTAGCCCTAAGGAGCATCCTGTTATCTGTATGAAAAATAAACACATTTATCTAAGCACCACACTTATCTAGGCACCACCAGCATGGCTCTGGCTATGAGAGGTGATGTGCTCACTTCACCCAGATGTTGGCATCATTACCTTGTCTGGTGGAAAACAGAACAAGCTTCACTGATGCTAATGGATGTAAAACTGGTCTGAATGGCTGACAGAACCTTAATATTCACCTCAGCTGGTGCCAGAATACCAGCCTGTCACCTAACAGCTAGGGCAGGTGGTAAGCACCACTTAGCAATATGCTATATATTATACGGGTAATATGAGACATTATACAGCCTCCTCTCCCTCCTGGCCTTCTGAAATCCTTTTGAAGATCTCATTATCCCTATAGCAAAGACAATGGCCACTTAGATTATAGGTAGCTGGGATGTGCTGAAGGCCTCTGGAACAAAGATGGCAAAGGATTTTAGTCTTTTCTTTAAGATCTAGATGACAGTTTTGCTGAAAGCTGCTGTGGTTTCATGTTTGGAGGTGCTAAAAATCCCAGTGGTTACAGGGTGGGTGGCAAGTGCTCAACATTTCTGGATGTCAGTCCAGGCATGTCCTCATTGGCTACCTCTCTTCAACCGCCTCCAAATGATTCCCTGATATATTGCCACTTAAGCCTCAGCCTTGTCTTAAACATTCTCCATTAGTGGAATAACAAACTGGTACAATGCTAAGTCAAAGGATTCAGACCTAGTGTGCAGTAAACATAAACATATGTTTAGCATTGGGTTATAAACTACTGTAGCCAAAGTGGGCAAGTGTTACAAACTTCAAACACGAAACAGATGCAAGTTAATTGGAGGCATGAAAGTGATGACAATAGAAGTGAGCTGTAGCAAGGAAATGAAATGTTAGTTTAGGCAGAAGTTGCTGCAGCTCTGCCTTGCAGTCTCTGCTGAAGATGGGAAGGCATAGACATTATTGGGACAGCCAGGCATGTTGTCCATATGTCAGAAATGTAAGTCACTGCTGTGAGTGAATGTGTGAAGGAAATACAATCTGACAGGCTTTTGAAAGCTGGGAATTTGCTTGCCATGGGGTCGCAGAATCACAGAATCACAGAATCATAGAATCACAGAATAAGCTGAGTTGGAAGGGGCCCACAATGATCATTGAGTCCAGCTCCTGGCCCTGCACAGTCCAGCCCCAAGAGTCACACCTTGTGCCTGAGAGCATTGTCCAAAAGCTTCTTAAACTCTGTCAGGCTTGGTGCTGTGACCACTTCCCTGGAGAGGCTGTTTCAGTGCCCAAATCACCCTCTGACTGGTGAAGGACCTTTTCCTAATACCCAACCTAAACCTTCCCTGACACAGCTTCAGGCCATTCCCTTTGTTCTGTCACTGGTCACCAGAGAAGAGGTCAGTGCCTGCCCCTGCTCTTTCCCTCACAAAGAAATCGTAACTGCAATGAGGTCTCTGCTCAGTCTGCTCTTCTCCAAACTGAACAAACCAAGTGACCGCAAACACTCCTCACATGGCTGCCCCTCAAGGCCCTTCACCATCCTGGTTGCCCTCTGTTGGATGCTCTCTAATTGCTTGATGTGTCTGAAGCTGGTCTGCAACAGAATTGTAGAATTATTTGGGAAGGGAGTTTAAGGATCATCTAGTTGCAACCTCCCTGCCATGTGTGCCAGGGCTTACAGTGCCCAGTGTGCCATGAGAAGGCAGGTGTCCCACAGCCTGGGCATCCCCTGGCAGAGGGGTACTGGACTCCTCAGGCAGTGCTGTGGCACGGCAGCCATCCAGCACTCAAGGGCTCAATTCTGCCCTTCCCCTCAAACTTCCCAGTCTTTGTTACCTGCCAGGAGAAACATCCAGACCCTGGCCAGGGGCTAGCAGGTGCCCAGCTGGTGACATGAGTCCCACTAAGGAGGCTGAGCTGCTTAGACAAGGTTCGACAACCCTTGTGACTACAGGGCTGCCTGCAGTTCAGGGTCTGTCCCTGCCTTGATCTTGGCTTTCCTCTTCCCTATCACTGTAGACAAAAGATTCAGTGACTCTTCTTGTCAATAAATCTTCACCCTAGTTGCTTATACTCTGCTCCTTTGCCTGTCATCTGAGTAGTCCTAAAAGCAGTGGTTTGAAGAAGTTTTTGTTTTATTAGGTCCTTGTGAGCTGGTGTCCTCCAGGGCCATGCATGTTTCCATGGTTTGCATGGAGATTGTGGAAGAAGAGGGGTATTTGGTGTTGAAAGGAGAAGAAAAACCCCAAATAAATGCCTTAATAACAGTAGCTCTGAGGTAACTACAGAAGCTTTGGGTATGTTTTTTCCCTTAGTCCCAGATGAGCCAGTGCATGTGTGCCTCTCAGTCCTGCGCAAGCCTGTGCTTCAGCAGACAGACTGTCTTTGTCCTCCTGCAGTGCTGCTCTGATGTTCTGCCCTCCAACATGTTCTACACCTCTGCCTCAGACAGACTTGGGAGCCAAAAGGGCTACCCACAAAGCAGATGGTTTAAAATAGCTCCCCTGACAAAAAGAGCATTGCTGTTCAGCCGTTCCTCCTTTGCTCCCGTGGGCACCAGTGCTGCTGGTCGTGGAGCTGCTGTGCCCATATCAACATTCACAAGCAGCCTTCTGATCCCCAGGGCCAGCAGCCTGCTCAGATCTCTGCTGCTGGGGCACTGAAGCCCCTGCCCTGCCTGTTCAGCCCAGCAGCATCATTATGTCCCTCCAGTGCTTTGTCCTGCCATCACACAGGACAGAGCAGGACGTTCACCCTGCCGTTTGCCAACCCTGCCCAGTCCAGCCCCATGCCCCAGCACCCCCATGTAATTTAGGGCCTTGGAAGCTGCAGTAAAAGTCCTCCTCTAAATGAGAACTTCAGGTTGGGACCTGAAACTATAGCAGTTTGGAAAGCACCCAGTGGCTGTGCTGTCAGGGAGTGTTCACAGGCAGTAAAATAAAACCGTTGCCTAATTATAGTTTCACCAAGGGGCACTGCAGTGCTGGGGTTTTAACTCCTTGCACATAAACAGCGATGGGCAGGGGCTTGCCAGCAGTGCTTCTACCTCCAGGAGATAAACAGGTAACGGTATCACGGTGCCGCCATCCAGACGGGAGACAGCTGCTCGGTAAAATTACAGGAACATTTACTCATTCAGTACGAAATTATATGTGATAGGGGCAGGAATTGCATCTAAGTGTTATTCAGCCCTCCCTTCACCGGGGGAAAAAGCTGGGATTGGGAACATACAGACCACAGCAGAGTAAGGCAGGAACAAAAAAAGGGACTTCCCACCATTTGTGGAAGTTGAAATTGAAACAAACAGAAAAAATCATCAGTGCATGGAAGGTTGTAATTACTCTATAATCAGCTACTCAGGTAACGAAATCACACACTGGCACAGTGTAAATAGGAGGGTCTCAGCTGTCAGAGGAGAGCAGATTAAAGCAGGGAAGCTTGGATGTTGATATTTTTATTTGGGGAATACTTTTCCCCTTTAATTAGTTTAGACAAGATGATTAAAAAAGTAAAAAAGAAAGCCAGATTGCTGGAGATTACTGTTTCAGGAGGAAGGCTGGGGGAGATGGGATGGTGGGTATTTCTACCCACACCAAGCTCTTCTTGGGACTGGGTGCTTTGGTCCTAGTTCTGCCCTGGCAGGGGACAGGCAGTAACAGGCTGCATTGATGGGGGAACTCTGCATGGATGTGGGATGGCTGGGGTGACACCCTTCTCCTGGTGCATGCTGGCTCTGGGAGGACATGCCACGGAGGAATGGGTGCAAAGCACACGTGTGTGCAGGGAGAGGGTGCAGAGCCTTTGTCTCTCGATTTCTAATGCCATGAACAACTGCAAGTTAACTACATCCCTCAAATCTAAGGTAAAAATAAGTAGTTTGGTTAGAGCTTCCAAGTGGTGTGTGCTAGGTAAAAGAGTGCAGCAATGTCATCTGTGGTGAAGCATGCAGGTTACCATGCAGGTAACCATGAAATGCAATTCCTTACACAAAGAAGGGTTACTCACGTGGGAAGGGAAAGAACTGGAAACGCTCTGCCACAATGGTGCAAGGTCATATTTCATTTCTGTGGTGTTGTCTCTCCTCAGGAAGCAGCCAGCAACTAAAGCAAAGCTCTAGTCTCTAAAGAATTCCCTTATTGAAGTTCTCTGCCCAGCTCCTTTGCTGCTCCAAGATGTCTCTTAGGAACTGCTCAATTCATGCAGGTGTTTTGCTTTGTGTATATGAATATTTTTTATTATTATTTTTAATTGAAAAATATCTTTTACTTCCCACCATCCCTTCAGGTCAGGATAGATGTTGTTTGACATAGAAAGGGTTTTTTGGCATGTTGAACTAAACCTTCCTGACTTTGGCAAAGCGCAACTGCAGGGCCAAGACAATTAACAGGGGCTGGTTTGGTGACTTATCTCCCTAGTTCAGTCTTAGCACTGCCTGCTACAGAGCTTTGATAACTGCTGCTGGACACCCTACAAAGCAGGAGTTTAATTGTCTCTCAGGAATTTTTTCTATCAACCACTTCTCTGCAGTTTGATAAGTTCTGTTGCTTTGGAAAACTCTTCAGACTTCCTGACAGGTCTGAATTTGGTCTACGAGAAGCATGGGTGGCCCTGAGGCTCTTCATCCCTCAGCTGCCCCACAAGTGGTGAAAATGCCCCAGTTGCTTGCTCATCCCATCCTTGGCTCCCTGTGGAGTCTGCCAGTGGGAAAAACAAACAAGTCTGTACAAGAGTGCCCAAATTCAGAGAGGGCAGCTGTGGAGTATGCTCTGGGACTGAGCTTGAGAAAGTATATTGGGAAAGACAATAACATTATCTCCCCATTATACAGTAAAATTAGCTGGCCTAAATATTACTGAATTTGCCCCAGCAGTGACTAAATAATACGTTTTGAAAGATTTTTTTTTCCACTCAGAGAAATATGAAAAGAACAATTTAAAATTGCTTCTATTTCTTTGTATGGCAATCTGAAAACATCAATGGTCAAACTCACCATGACTGGATTTAAAAGCAGCCTGAGAAGTAGGAAGCCATTTTATCTCCAGCTCTTCCTTAATGGGGGTCTGTGGTAGTGAAACCTTCTGTTGTGCAGCTTCCCTCTCCTTGGGTATCTCTGGAGCCTCCACTGTCGCCAGGTGAAGGCTGCCCAGAGTGCTTAGGGGTCTTTCCCAGCCTAGTCAAGTTTATACACAAATGACCCAGCAAGGGGGTGAGGTGACACACTGTTTGATTTTCAGTTACTTGTTCAAAGCTAAAAGGCTTTAAAAAGTCATTAGTATGTATCACTGCAAAAGGAATGCCAGCACTAGCTGCCTTTCATGCCTGCATCTCCTCAGCAAGTTGGCCAGGTGAACATTTCTGAGTAGTGTCTTGCTCCAAGAGCTCTGCTTCTGCAGAGAAAGCACAACACGGGTTTGGGCAGCATCCCCTCTTGCTACCCAGGAAGGTTTCAGAGCTTACCTGAACAGACCTGCCTATAGGACTGCAGGACCCAGATTGGCAGAGGTTTGTGTCCCTCACCCATCTCTTCTCCACTCTGAGGGGCAAGAAGGGTATTAGCTTTAGCATTATCATGGCTTTAGTCCCTTGGCTGCTTGCTCTTTAGGCGTCACACTTTTCCGTAGCTACTTTGGGGGTGTCATGAAATAGGTCACAGTCACTTCTGAGCCAGACTGGATTTATGCAGGTGAAGAAAAGAAGCTCCAGAGCTCAGTGCCATTTCTACTCAGACCTGCACAAAGTTTAGCAGAACATGAACACCAAGAGCCGAATTTGGATCTGCTGGCCAAGGCTTTGATGTAATGTTTGCTCTGCAAAAAAACTCCCCTGATATGAACTTAGTGAAAGTATCCTGTTTGGCTGAGTATAACTGGACATATTCTCTGCACAAGATGTGTTAACCTTTGACTTAGAGTCTAACAGCTCTTAATGTCTCTCCTCAGCTTTTCTGTTGAATTTTTGCATCATTTCAGGAAAAATAGGGATTATTTAACTGAAATAGCTTTCATAGATTTGAAGGCTCTGAAGATCAGCTGACTTACAAATGGAAAAGAGAGTATTTTAAACCAAAGTAAGGGTTATTCTGAAGGTTCATTCTTTATTTGAAGATAGCTTAGGAATGATTTAACAGGGTTAACTTTGGAGAGAAATATCCTGAAGTCCTCTAGGAGACATATTCTTGCAAGACTGCCAGCTAGTTTATAACTGAGATTCCTCATTCTCCGTGGGGGTAATTACTGCAGCTGGGTTGGAAAGGATTCAGTATTAAAACAGCAGTCAATGAGCTACTGAACACAAGCTCAAATCCACAAGGAGATTCTCAAAGCCTGAGCTGATTAGAGCAGAATAAATCTTGGACTGGATTGCCTGTCCCTGCCTTAATGTCTTGCACTAAGGGGGTTATGTTATGAAATGGGTAGGCTGGTGTGAGCGTGTCATGCATTTTATCTCAGAAATGAGCTTTCCTTTTTCTGGGAGTTTGCCTGAAAGAGCCACTTAAAGTGAAAGCCCAAGGAATTCAAGACCAAGATAGGTAATATCCAATAGCAACATACTAAAAAAACCCAAAAAACCTCCAACCCCCCTTCAACTTTTCTTTCTCCACCAGCCATGAGTATCCTGAGTTGGAGGGGACCCACAAGGACCACCAAGTCCAGCTCCTGGCCCGGCACAGGACAACCCCAAGAATCACACCATGTGCCTGAGAGCACTGTCCAAAGACTTCTTGAATGCTGTCAGTCTTGGTGCTGTGACCACTTGCCTGGGAAGCCTGTTCCAGCATTTGACCACCCTCTGGTTTAAGAACCTGGCTGAGGAGCCAAGTCACATGTTTTGAGCAATATTTTCTGGGCAGTTGATTGTCTTCAGTAAATCCAGAATAAAATCCACATACTTCAAGGCCTGTCAGTGCTTCTGCAGTCTGAATGGGTGCATGAGAAGCTCTCACTCCTCTGCAGGGTTTTGCCCAATTCTGTCTTTCCTGCCCTGTGGGATGAGGGTCCAGATGGTGCTTCCAGGTTCCTGGGCTGCTGGGTCAGCCATGATGTGTCTCCAGATGGGTTTCACAAGGAGCTGCTGCATCACTCTGCTCCTGCTCTCAGTCACATCCTCTTGTGACTTTCCCAGCCCATCGCGTCTCTTGTCGACAGCAGGACCAGGAATCCCTGATCCAGGCAAAGAGGTATTTTCTCCTTCCCTTGGCTTTGGTGGAGCTGCAGGGTGGATGAAAAGGAAAGGGAGGGAACAACTGTGAGTTACTCCTTGCATGTTGGGATTTGAACTCAGAAAACTCCAAACATAGAGATGTAAGTCACAACACATTTTTTTCAAACCCTGCTGCAGTGCTAGGTGCTGGTATTTGTGCACTTCAAGAGCACTTGCTTAGGGAACTCTGAAAGAACACATGCCTCAGCCTCTACTCCCCTTTTCAGTTAACCTGAGCATGTTCGGTTTGTCTGCACAGAAACCACAAAAGAGTATTTTTTCACATAACTGGCCAATATATTTTATCAATCATATTCTGAAAGAAACAGTTAAATAAATTTTTTTTTGTTTAAGCTTAGAGACACAACTGGAAAATGATCACTAGGGAGGAAAGATTAAATACCATCAAACTGGAGACGCATGAACAGTTTGTCTGGATGTGGGCATGATCTTTTTGAAACCTATTTGGAGATTTTTTTTCCTTGGGAACATTGGTGACTTCTGCCATTTCCAGTTCTCCCTGGCAGTTTCCAAACTGCCCTGTGACTATAGGGCATGTGCTTTGCCAAAGAGCCCTTTTCTGAGGGACCTTTTGAATTTTAAAAACATTGTTCCTTAAGCAACAAGAAACAGAAGTCAAATGTGAAGCAGTAAATGTTTTTGACAGAAGCAGCATGGCGACCAGTTGGGAGCTTGGAGGGTGCCTGTCTGTGCTCCTCCCACTGCAGGCCTGGCTAACCAGGAAGGATTTACAGCCTGATGTGTTCTAAGAGCCTGTTTCAGGATCCTCACGTGAATTTCCCATCCCTGGCCCAAAGAAAAGGCACTTTCTGGATCTGAGGTTGTTGGCTACATTTTCAGTAAAGCCCTCTGCAGACCCTGGCTCCCTGAAGCCAGACCAGCAGCTGGTACTGACAGCAGGGCTCTAGCAGTTTTAAGAGGCTTACTTGAGCTTTTGGCTGGTGAATACTCATTCCCTGGCTCTTACTGTGGGGTCAGGAAGCAAGTCATAACAAATACCTGTGTTTGAACAACAACTTGGTTTCAAAAGCTGGAGCAATTGTTAAGATTTGAAGTTGTTGGCTAGTGGATCCCAGGGCAATCATTATAGAAAGGAAGGGTTTTTTTTCCCTCTTAGGTTTCTGGGAAGGCTGGCAGTGCAGTGCGTGTCAGGATAGCTGCCATTTTTACTCTCCTTTTTGGTGAGATCTTGCAGGGTTGGGTCAGGTTTAGGACCTTATAGCTAGTGAGGTTTTGGTCCTTCCCTTGAACTGCAGTTGGAGCTGTTAGGGAGAATTGGACAGAAGAGCCTTTTAATTCCTTTTATCAGAGGCTTTTGGATGGCAGCATGCCAAGGGTCATGCTGCAGAAATGCTGCAGAAATGCTGTTGATCGGGTGGGTCTGATGGCTTCCTGGTGGGACGGGGCTGCAGCCCTGGTCATTCTTGCCAGGGCTGCTGGAGGTGCCTTTCCATGGCTCTGATATTGAGGCTGTTCTTCTTCTCTTGATAAGCAATAAAAGTTTCCCAGAAAAGGAAACTTGCTCATATCAGATCTCAGAGCTTATCATGACCCTGGAGAAATACCTCAGTCACTGCAGCTGGGTTAATCTCTATGTGCACCTTTTTTACAGGCATGTGTAGAAGTTTGGTTTCTGGTGGGTTTGTTGTTGTTGTTGTTGTTTTGGTTTTTCCCCTTAAAAAAAATCCCAAGGTTTCAGCTATGCTCTGATGCTCCATGAGAACATTTTTGAACGCTTAGAATTGTTTACTGAACAGGAAAACCATTTCTTACCCAGTTCCAACTCTGCCTGGAGCTCTGTTGAGGCATTGCCTGTGCCTCCTGGAACAACTTCACCTTCTGGAAACAGTGCCTGTGAAAACCTCTTTTTTTTTCTTTTTCTTTCTTTTTTTTTTTTAATCTTCAGCCCTGTCATCCAGCTTTGTGAACTGCAGGCATGATGTTTCCTATCATTTTTAAAGAGGCTGTTCATTGAAAGATATAAAAGTATAAACAAAAAGTTCATGTTTGTTGGCACAGTTTTTAAATGCAGGCATCTGGGTTAGAGATGTGAGAAAATTGTAAAGAATTTGAAAGGTTCAAAGGCTCATGTTATTAAAGTTTTAATAATCTCCTTTTCTGCCTAGCCCCAGCCCCCTGCTAGTCTTTGAATCTTGAAGCAAAATGCCGTCTGAACAAGATTATAGTTAATTAGGGTAGGATCTTCTCTTTGAAAGCCTGTAGGAAGCTGTCCTGCCTTTTTATTTTTCAGACTAGAATGAGCTGTGTGTAGGAGGAGATACACGGCAAAAAAGCACTTGAGTGCAATGTTTTAATTTAAAGACTCCAGGGGCTCTGTTAAGTTTCTACAACACAGATGATGGTATTTTCACAATCACTTTGTTATGTAATCCCCGCAGAAATAATTCACCTGAGGTGAAATTCACACCTTGTAGAGGGGGCCAGAGAGGGCTGGCAATAAACACATGTGCCTATGCACACACACCTAAAGACACAGGAGCCTATACAAACACGCCTATAGACATATACACCTGTAGATGCACAACCCCCATACGTGCACAAAGCCCAGCGTGCAGCAACTTTGGGAAGTCTGGGGTGAAAGGATAAGTCTCGGTGAGTCCAGACATCTGCTGCCCTCCTGGTGCTGGGTGATGAAGAATGATAGGGAGTGGATGGAACATTTGCTTTGTTGTCTTGCCCCAGGGCTGGCTCTCTTACTGTGAAGGTCTGGAGACTGTGGACTCCCCATCCCTGCATAAAGCCAGGCTAGATGGGGCTATGAGTGACTTTGTGTAGTAGAAGGTTCTCTGCTCGTGGCAGGGAATTTGGAACTGGGTGATCTTTAAGGATACTTCCAATCCAAGCCATCCTAGCTCCAGGCATGCAGTGGGCAAGAAGATTTGGTGGCTCTGACTGATGGTCCTGCAGCATTGTGGTGCTGTGTGTGCTTCTTGTGGCATGAACCAACCTGTTATCTGGCCGTGCTCCTGAAGTTTTACATGTGTCCTGTCTGGTGTTTCCCCAGCAGTGCCAGTGGAGAGCCCATAGCACCTGCTTGTGGCTGATGCACTTTCACAGCGACTGCAGGCAGCTTGCACACACAGCAGATCTGCACCCATCTCACCTATCCCCTGCACTGCATGCTTTTGTGGTCCCTTCTCCAAAGAGCTTAACCCTCTGCTGCTGCAAAGGGACGTGCATGTGCTGCTGTCACCGTGGGTGACATGCAGGGGCATGGCTGCTCAATCTGCATGACTTCTAAGTCACTGGGTACAAAAATAGCAGGCTGGACTCTGCACTGTGTCACTCAGCCTGCAAGAACTACAAGTGAGAGTGTACAGACAGTGTGATGCTGGTGCTGTGTCTGCAAGGGCTCTTCTGGTCAGCATTCCCAGCTAACCCACACGGAGCCTGGATGCTGTCAGTGGTTCTTCACAGCCTCAGACATCGCCAAGCGGAGGGAGGCTTAGGGCTGATGATTTGTTTTAGAAAAGGAAATGTATCTTTTTTTTTTTTTCCCCCTGAATTTCCTATAAAAAAATAAAGCCAGTTATATTTCTGGTCCATTTTGTTTTTAGTGCTTGCAAGATGTCCTGAGGGAGCTATTTTTTTAGAAAAATAGGGCGTTAAGTACCGTAATTTCCCTAACATAACAATTCCATATTTATTTCACTTTCTTTTTCTTTACACTCAGTGGCTTATAATAGTAGTGCTTTTCCTCATCTCCTCCTGTCTCTCTAGTCTTCTAACAACCCAATTAGTGAGTGCCCAGAGCATGAAGCATTCCTGGCCTTGCTGCTATTCCAGCCAGTCATTAACTAGGTGGAGAAGGTCTAACAAACACTGGAAAAAGAAGTAAATTTGTTTTTTAGAAGTTAGTTGAGCTTTACAGCATTAAAATAGAAAAGGCAGTAAAAGAAGGGGGGCGGGGTGGGTGTGAGGTGGAGTAAACACATTGCCAAAATACTAAGTGAATTAGCTTAGGTGAAGGACCAGGATTTTCTGGTGTAGCCTGGAGCCTGGAATTTCTCTCACCAGTAAAAACACTTCCAGAAGGTCCAAAGAGCAGCAATACTGCTTTTTAGGTTTTTACTTTATTTCTTTTTCTCCTGGGTATTCAGGCCTTAAACCCCAATGTTAACAAAGCTGTTCTTCTGTCTTTCTGAACGTCACTGTATCTTGGATGCTTTATACTCCACTACTGAGAATTTTCTCCATGCTTTGTTTGCTCGAAAATTATTTACTGACTTTTAAAGAAAGTTCTTTGGCCTTAAGAGCATGAAATCAAAGGCTCAAGAGTCTCACAACCAGTGCTCCTTGTCAGTCTTCTGAGCCTTAATTGGGGTGCCCAGATACAAGTGTTTGATGCGAGATCACCAGCAGCACTTGAATTCAGCAGCACAGGCTCACCGTTTAGCAGGAAACAGTGCCAGATGAATGGCAATGAAGGGGCAGTCGCTGGCTCTGAGCATCCCCAGGAGATGCTGTCTTGGAGACACAGGAGTGTGCAGTGCTGCTGGGAGCACCGTGTGAGCAGTCTCTAGAGCACCAAGCTCACTGGACATGGACGAGTGAGTCTGCTTTTGGGAACATACAGAATGGTGGAAACACCAACCAAGCAGGTCAGGACCCCATTGCACTGAGCCTTTACAAACTCAGCAGTAGAAGTGGATCATCATCCAGTTTGCACCTCGTTTTCACACAGGCAAGCTCTCAGATAGAGAGGCCTGAAAGGAAACTTCCTAGGGAAATTCAGGGTCGGAGTCAATAATTACTTAACGTACTGCACTACAAAGAGACCAGGTTTGCTAAATTCACACTTTTCAAATGAAAGGTTGGATCACTCTCCCTAATCGTAAACCCTCCCATCCTCGAGAGATATTCCCACCTTAACCTTCCAAAGCAGCAAAGCCTTGGAGTGCCCTGCCTTCAGCTATCCGACCTTTGAATGAGCGGATGGCATGGAGCCCAGAAGTAGAAAGACCTGTTTGCACTGATTATCCTAGGTGTCATTAGCAGGATTCTTTACAAACAACTCCTTGCTTTGAAGGGCACACATCCCCTTGCCTGTGAAGAATAACTGCAAGCACTGGCTATCGAATTTATCCTTCCTTTGCTGTGGCCTCTCCAAAACGTGGCACCTCTTTGAACTGGCTGCTCTCAGGAAAAACAAAAAAGCTGAATTTTCTGGGTTCACCCACCCCGCTTTCGTTTTTTTTTCCCAATGGTTTTGATGAGACGGTCTGTGAAATAAAGTTGAAAAAACTCTATTGTCAGAAAGATTCTGTGACCCAAAGGTGCCAAGCACCTTCTAAATGAATGCCTGAAGCCAAGTGAAGTAGCAATTGGGAAGGTCTTTAGCTGAAATTCGTATTCGGAACTTCTGATATGAGGAGGATGAAGAAATACAGTGGTGGTAAGTGTATTTGCCAGGCAGCTCCTTTAGAAAAGTGCTAGGACACATGGTTGCTGTGCAAAAAAACAGACGTGGGTGTGATGTTCTGTAGCCTTCAGCTTTGCCCTTGGCATGGGATTATCCCCCGGGAAGGATATAGCATACCATTAAGTTCCTCTTTGTAAAGGTAATGAGGAACAGCGCCTCTTGAAGTCTTGCAGAAAAGGCTATAAAACCTATTGACATGTATTTTTTTCTTCTCTTACTACATCTTGGTTTATGTGATAAATGAAACTCCGACAGAAGAAAGCCTAATGTTGGCACATAATAGGAGAAGAAGTAACAGGATGAAGAGCGGCAAGTAAACATATGCACGTAATTCTTGCCAATTTAGAGCAGAATCGTGAGTTATTACCAAATGTTGGAAATTTTCATGCCAAATTTTCCTTTACCATGTAACATTTGCGCTATAATGGGTTGACAAGTGTGTCTTCATTTCTCATTGTAGACTATACATTGACCAGTGGATAATCACAGAATCACAGAATATTCTGAGTTAGAAGGGACCCATAATGATCATGAAGTCCAACTCTTAGCCCTGCGCAGAACAACCCCAAGAGTCACACCATGTGCCTGAGAGCATTGTCAAATCCTTCCTGAACTCTGTCAGGCTTGGTGCTGTGATCACTTCCCTGGAGAGCCTGTTCCAGTGCCCAGCCACACTCTGGGTGAAGAACCTTTCCTAATGTCCAACCTAAACTTTCCCTGACACAACTTCAGGCCATTCCTTTGGATTCTGTCACTGGTCACCACAGAGAAGAGATCAGGCTTCCCCTCATGAGGAAGATGTTGACTGCAGTGAGATCTCCCCTCAGTCTCCTTCAGACTGAGGAGACCAAGTGACTTCAGCCTCTCCTCACACAACTTCCTCTCCGGTCCCTTCACCATCTTTGCTGTCCTCCTTTGGATGCTCTCTCACAGCTTCACATCCTCCCTACATTGTGGCACCCAAAACTGCCCGCAGCCCTCAAGGTGAGGCTGCCCCAGTGCAGAGCAGAGTAGGACAATCTCCTCCCTTGCCCGGCCGTGCCTGATGTCCCCCAGGACAACATTGGCCATCCTGGCTGCCAGGGCACTGCTGGATCATGTTGATTCTTTCTTTGTAGCATTTAGAAGTTCAGAAGAACTGAAGTAGAAAAGGACTGTATAAGATTTTTTGAGTCATCTGGGGTTTTCTTGCAGGAGTAGTAAATACAAGTTAGATTTTAATGGTCCTTGATATATAAAAATAATGAAATATAGGCCAAAGAACACATTCAAGTCTTGTGTATTTCATAGCAGTTATTTATTTAGTATCTTTATTACTGCATCAGTAATATGACAGTAAAGTCAATCCAGTGACCTGCTAACTTTTGTATGTGAGAAAGGAAAGGAAATTTATCTTCATCAGATGCATGAAAAGCAGGTTCAAAAGACAGAAAGTGTTCTTATAGTGGTCATTAAAAATTGTTAGATGACAAAACTTTGGGAAAAAAGTATGTGACAAAATTCCATAGTTCACTAACAAGGATCTTACAACACAATTTCTCATAG
The DNA here is from genome assembly GCA_008694505.1 of Cyanoderma ruficeps. Classification (NCBI taxonomy): domain Eukaryota; kingdom Metazoa; phylum Chordata; class Aves; order Passeriformes; family Timaliidae; genus Cyanoderma; species Cyanoderma ruficeps. The sequence goes on from VZDJ01000074.1 coordinate 578,023, forward strand.
GAAGTGAAAATGGGAATGCTGAGGTGTGTTCAAGGCCTAGCCTACAGCTGGAGGCAGACAATGTTAAGGAAAGGAAATAATTAACCATGAAAGGCACCAAGTGGTTTAATAATTGTTATTCCAAGAATGAAAGTATCAGTACAAATGGGACCGGAAAGGAAAGTTGGATAAACATGGCTGGGGAATATGCTGTGTACTGAGCTGATGGAGCTGCACACAGGAAAGATCCATTTCTTATTTGATTTTCTGGGTAAAAGACAGATAATGCTGGAAAAAGATTGAAGCAAACCATGAGTAAACATGACTGGGTTGAAATGTTCCCCTTACAGCATTTTCTCATGTATTGTGCTTGTTCATCTCAACCAGCTGTCCCCAAATGACAAGTTGGTGTGGAATGGGCCATCCTGCCCCAGCCCTACATTCACTTCAGCTTTGTTCCCCAGGAGGCTGCAAGAGCTGCCCGGAACAGCAGTCCTGGTCTGTGACATCTCTGCATTAGGCTGAAGTTCAGTGCCTGCAGAGTGCTCCTTTCCAACTTAGGTTTGCAGCTGCTGTACCAGGCAGTCAGGAAAAAGGGCTATCTGCCCCATCCTGGGTACAGGCAAGTGCTACTCTAGAGGAAGGAAATAATTTTTGTTCAAAGGGGAGGCAAAACTAGGCTTAGTTTGCAATAAATTTAGATGAATTTCTAACTAAATTTAGAAATTAAATTTTACTACCTGGAATGGGCTGGTAAATAACAGATTTCTTTGGGAGGTAGTTAACCATCCTTTTTAGTAAGGTTTTTCTTCTTCTGAATCTGGCTAATGGGGCAGTACAGAGCTGCATGAAAATTTAGAAAAGACCACAAAGCAGATGGAACTTTTCAAACCTCTGCAACATTTCCTATTCTATTGAATTTTCAGTTCAGTTTTTTTGAATGTCCTTTTTTTTTTCCTAGATGTCTTATTTTATCTTAAGGGTGTCTCATTATGGTGCTGGGCTTTCCAGTAGGTCCTGAAAGTGTGACAGATGGGCAAAATTCCATGTCTTTAGAAAGGCTCCAAGATCCGGGCTTTGTGTAACTGAATGGTGCAGAAAGTCCTTCATTGTCTTGAGCCATTGCAGATGAGCAATTGCTCTTCATCCTGTGCCTCACCTCATGCCATCCCAGGAAGCAAGGAGCCCATGCTCAGCAGCTGAAACCGCTCAGGGATAAGGATTTACTATAAAATCCAGAGAGTTTCATGACAGAGGTGCATGTCAGGGGAGTTTCTTTAGCATTGTTTGTGGGCCGTTTTGGGACAGTCATTTCAGGCTTTCCTATTTCAGCAGGCTTCTCCTTTTCCCTCCTTTGGCTCCCTCCACTTTCCCCGTTTTAATTTTTGCTGCTCCTTTTTGTTAGCATTAGTAAAGGAGAAACTGTCTCCTGGTTTTAAGTTTGGGATTGGTTTAATGGTACATTCATCAGCCACCCATTGGTGAAACTATAGTTCAGGGTTCAGCTGTATAGAGTGTGACCTCTGTTGACTTCAGTGGCATTGGTCTGATTTCAACATCTGAGGGCCTCTCTCTAATTCCATTGAGCAAAAGCTAACACATGCAAAGCTGTTTTTGTGGTGTGTTTTTTTTTTTTTAAACAAAACCCCTTGCTGGCAAAGTGCATCATCGGAAAAATGCAGTTATTGTGGACTTGGTCTCATAGTAACAGCAACAATAAGGCTGCGGTAAGAGCTTGGGGTTCACTGGCAAAGTTGAAAACACGAGAAGCACATCCTGTGCTCGAAGGAGCTCTCTATCTCCAGGTCCAGTTCTCTATCTCCAGGTGCAGCAGTGCTGCTGGTGAGGACCCTGCCCTCAGCAGAGGCAGGTGTGGAGCTGTGGGATGCAGATGTGAGCGTGGCCTGGACGAGGTGAGACGCTCTGGCCCGTGAGCAGACGGCGATAGCGCCGAACAATGCGCCTGGCAGCGGGGCCGCTCCTCGCAGAGGCTCTCACAATGCAGCCCCACCGCCCCAGTGACAAGCATTGTTCTCCTTGGTGAGGACTCTATTCAATTAGCAAAAAAGAATCCTTTCCCCTGCTCCAGTGCTGGCTCCACGCTATCACACTGGTCCTTGGGTAACCACAGCGGTTTGACACAACGCAGCTCCGATGGCGAGCTGTGCTGCACATTTATGTGGGCTTCCTTGGAAAGGGCCCATGGACATCTGGTCTGAATCTCCCTCCCATTCACATCCACATCCCCTGTCACTTCCTGAGGGACAATAAATAGCTCCTGGGGTTGATACTGCATGCAAGGCTGGACTTCGTGGACTGGCTTGTCCCTTCCCTCAGCGACTGGTGCTGATGGCAGCGAGTGTGCTTCTCCAGGGAGGTGCAGGCAGTGGAGGGCAGCCAGGGGAGTGCATTGTTCCTCTCTGCAGGGCTTTGATAGACATCTCCTCTCCCTTTCCACTCTGGTGGCAGGAGGAACCAGCCCATGATTGCTTGTGCAGACATGTAGTATCAGGTTTGGGGATGCTGTTGCTGCTTTAGGTCCAGTTCACCCAGCAGGATCCTGATTGATGCTATGGCAGATAATGCTTCTCCATACAGCTTTTAGTATGGGAAAGGTCCTGTGAGACCTAGATAGACAGGACAGTTGCAGGGCTTGCCTTTCTTGAACCAATCCATCACACTTTTAATTGCCTGTCCTTTAGTGACAGGCTGTCACATTTGTTAAAGAAAACCTAGAAGAGAATGTGTTAACTCTTCCCCTCCTACTTTTTGTGGTTTTGTGGGAAGACTGGAGGAAAGTTAGGTCAGAGAACTACATTGTTTAACATTTGTATTAGGATGCGTGTCTTCTGTTGTAATGCTGTCAGCCTTGTAGCTGGAGGATCTCACATTTCCTGGATGTGAAATAGCATCTAAGCATTACAGAACTTGGCTTGTCACCTCTTCCCTTTTCCTCTTGCTTCATCTCCCACGGGTTGCAGTAAAAGCAGATGAGAAAGAGATGGCAAGACTGGAAAATCTTCTAACGAAAGAGAAAAAGGCCACTGAGGCTAGTGCAGGTTGTGTTCTGGTGCCAGTGAAATCTGTGCCAGCAAGGAGAAACATGCTGGATTCTGGGGAGGGGAAGGACAGGAGCCAGCAGGAAGGCAGGGAAGAGAGCAAATTGCCACTTCTCATTTTGTGCTTACCCTTCAGGAGCAGGGGGCTGGCACACTTGACAACAGGGCTGAACACAAACTAGAAGGGCTACTGAAAGTCATTAGTTTTGTTGTCCTTTCTCCCTTCCAAACACAGTTTCTCCCCTCTGAGACTTCATCCTGAGCACCAACTGTTGAAAACTGTTGCTCTGCTTCATCACATAAACTGCTCCTGAGGTCCCATGTGGGTGAGATTTTTCTGATGTAGAGCACTTCCAGTGCTTCACTTGTTTCTGTTAGTCAAGCAATGTTTTCTTCTTCCACAGTTAACGTTCTGAGGTGCAGGTATAAAATCCATTGTCTTGAGGAAGACCTCCCAGACTGAAAACCTTTTCGGTCAGATTTATGGAGCGTGAGAAATCATCCTTACAAGAGTGAAGAAGGCTGCTGCTACAGGGCTTCCTTCACACCCCTTCTTACTCTCCAGCAACTTCTCCGTGCTTTGAAAACAAAGAAATGTTTAGTAAACTTAGAGGAAATATTGAGAAAGTTCTGTGCAGAGAGATAAAGGGTCAGGGCTTTGTAGTGAATAAAGTGCAATTCATTTGAGCTTTTGTTCAGGCCAAGGAGAAACTGCTGTTGTGAAGAGTGTGGTCAGGCGAGGTGAGATTAATGTCATTCACAAGCAGCATGGGGATGCTATACCCTCAGAGTCTGGCATGTGGATAAATTGTGTCACCACTTTAATCTTCGTAATAAGTACACATTTGTTCTCAAAAAAGATCAGTGGCTGGCTGGTGGCATAGCAACAGCCCATGACACTGCCATATAGGAGACTTGGGTTTGGGGGAGGTGAAGGGGAATGTTGCCTCTAGGAAATTAAAAATTAGAACTACAGTCTGCTTAGCAAATGTCTGACTACACCCTTGTACTGTACCACAGTGCATCACAAGGAAAGACTTCTTACTTAAATGTCAAATAGCAACTTCTTTTTCCTGATGGGTTTTATAGGTCAATGGAAAAAAAAAATCCTGCAGCTAGATCATGTTTTTTGGTTGAATTTTTTTTTAAACCATTTTATTTTAAGGGGGATATACTGTGTTCAGTGATTCTTCTGAAAAAAAAACCAAAAAACAAAAAAGCCAACAACAACAAAAAAACCCAAAAAACAAAACCACGAAAAGCAACAAACCAAAAACCAGAAAGTGTTTCCATTCCATGCTGGACTTATGTACATAGTTTCTCACTGGAAATAAGTCTGAAGAGAGGGAACATATCTGGGATGAGCTCTGCTTTGCTGGATGAATGGAGATGCTTGTCATGCCTCTCTCAATCTACTCATGACAAAAGCTGTCTTTTGATTAAAATATTTCTTCCCTAGTTCTTACCTATGCCACTAATCTTCTTTCTCAGTCTTTGTGTTGCTAGATGATACAAGTGCTTCTCATCCCCTCTTGTAAGATGTTCTGTAGTTTTCCTTTCATTCTAGTAGTCTTCTTCCTCCAGTTTACATTACTTCCTCCAGTTTTAGATTACTTCCTCCAGTAATCCAGCACCAGTCCTGGCCACACTGGGCTATGGCCACCCCAGAAGACTAAACAGAGCAAGGGATTATGCCAAAGACACTCACACATGATTTACTGTCCTCACGACTTTTGCCCGTATTAATTATCACTCTCCCACTCTTCCTTGGTTTTGGAATCAGCAAAGGCTGAGGACCATTCCTAAAAGGTTGTTTGAGCTTGGCTCTTTTGACAAGATGGGAGAGTTTAGCTGTTTAGACAAGCTCTGTGCTGTGCTGCATGGCCTACAAGCCAGGGGGGAACCCCCCCAAGCATGTTTTTTTTAGTAGCACACACAGAGCCTTGGTGACCAAGACTGGTCAGGGTCTTCTTTGATGAGGTCCAGCCTGTGCCTGGCATTTATTGATTTCAGGAATACTTTCCATCCTGTAGTGGAAATACTTAATTATAGGTGACATTTACCTTTTCAAGTGGTCAGGCCACATTACTGGATGCATGGCTAACACAAGTTCCTACTCCTGATTTCTTAAGTGCACACCGTTTTACCTTGAATAGTAAAATTTCCCTCCATGTCTATTGTTTCTGACAACCATGTGGCTCTTGTTAGGTAAAATACTGCTGCTTGTCAGTATGGACAAGGTTGCCCAACCTCAGTTATCAGAAAGTTTCATTAAGCACTCTTTTGTGTCAAAATTGTTAAAGATATAAAAGGGATTGATACTGACTCTTTCGAAATTCTGCTAGTGATTTCCTTCCTTTCAGCTCAACCCATTGTCACCTCCCTTTTAGCCAATTCCTTAACTACTTTGCAAATTCTTATCTTAATCCTCACGTTTTCTACTTGAACGAGTAGTTTCCTTCTGGCAGTGTACCAAATGCTTTATTCTAGTCCGTATAAATGACATCTTCCCATAGTTCCTTTGTGTGTAAAATCAGATAAGAGCATTATGGTAGACAGGCAGAAGCTGCCTTTGTTAGGGTTATGTTGCATTTTCTTCCAGTTTTAGTTTGTTTCTATGTTTTAAGTTCCTTCCCTCAAAAAATTTCCAAACCAGGGATTTACTCCACAGAGGCTGGAATATATTTATGGCACAAATAACCTGTCTTTTTAGCCTGCAAGAGGACAGCTTTTCAACCCAGGCTGTCTTGAATTAGAGGCAATGAAAATCTCCTGCTCAAGTCTCACTCCAGCATTACTAAGGCCAGGATATTGATTTCCATACAGCTAAAACATATTCATTGCATCTATTCCACTTGCAAGCTCATTGCAGAATGAATTTTGTCTGTGTTTCCAGCTTGACCATTTTTCCCAGGAACACATGAAGAGCTTGTTGTCCTGTGAGTGAACATCAAGAACTAGTGATGGGAGGGCCAGAATACCACCCACTAATCACTTCTGCACCTCATTATACTTTCTAAGTTAGGCAGGGCAAATTAGACTGTCAATATTGGTATTTTCTCTTGAACTGACCACGGAGCAGACCTCAGCTAATGCAGGGAGGTGGGGAGGCACACACATGTGCCAGCAAGCCACCAACACAACCTGACACTGGTGAGTTTGTAGAACCAGTGGCACCTTTTCTATGGGCACATCTTTCAGATTATCAGAAGTAACCATGAACAGGCTTCTGCTTTGTTTCTTTGGATCAAGTTCAGTTTAATGACAAAGCACAGGGAGTATATGAGTTTGGTGGGATATGTCTTCCTGCAGCATCATCCTAGTTTCAGGGACAATGTATTTATCTGCTTTTGGTATGAAGGACATAAAAATTATTGTGGTTCAAAAAACGCGATCTAACAAATGTCACTGCAAATTAAAGCAACCACAGTGGAAAAGATGCAAACCTATTCCATGATTATTACATGCCTCTAACAGCTATCTCCAGCAATGCAGAGAAGATTCCCTGTGGGTAGATGAAGTTTACACTCAGGAGTTATGAACACTAATTAAAACTCTGTAAGTGTGCTCATTATTTTTCAGTTTCTGAGCTGAGGAGACATGTGCTGCCAATAATGACTAAACTAATACTACTTCAGTTACCTCTCTGTTTTCTCTCTTCTGAAGAGATCAGGGTACAAAAGGCGTGCTAAGCCAGTTCCCTTGTACTGTTTATTTTCCCTTTGCTGTCTTGCTTCTTTTCATTTTTAATTATGAAAATAGGATTCCTTCCAGCCAAGGGTCCCTGAACCAGGGAAAAGAGTGGGGATGCGTGCAGGTCACCCCTGCTTGATCTAAAAAGCCTACAAAGGAGAAGAATTTTGTGGGTGCTACACAGTGGTGTCCCTACGTGAAATTTCTGAAAGATTCTGCTCCTCCTCTAAAACCTTCTAGGGGCTCTCAGGCTGAAAAGGGACTGTGAACTCTAGCTCAAGAGCAAGGCTTTGTTCACACAGCTCTCAGCTCCTTTCTGTGTGCTTATTTATTTATACAATCTCCCTTATCTTTTCTTGTGTGCCTTGCCATTTCCTTAAGCTCACATCTCTGCTTCTTGACCTATTCAACTTCTTTCTTTCATGACGTCAGTGCATTTTCACATTCTCCTTCAGTCTGTCCCAGAATAAAGCGCAGGTTTTCTCCTGCATGCTTTCTGAGTGATTTCCTGTGTGTGTGTCCTGTTTTGGTTTCAAGAAGGAAAGGAGATCTGAGTCATGGATAGTTTAATAGTTCATGCAGATGCACTGGGGAGTGGGGCTGGGAACCCCCATGGAAGGGCCTGTGCCCCAAAGAAGCCTCCTGCTCTGTTTAGCCCCGAGCCACTCCTCTCCTGCAGCAGTCAGTGCCATCCCATATCCACTGTGTGAATATGTGTACGTGTGAGCACATGTCAGACACACTCAGGCCTCAGATGTGGGACAGGAAAAGCTCTGAGCCAGCCCCTCACCTTACAGCACGGGCATCTCATGAGTCTGTGGAGCACCAGTGCCCTGCTCCAGGCTGGGACAGAAGACCAGGAATGATGCTTTGGTTTCCTGCTTCACCTGAGAGTCTGAAAGGGCTGCAGCCCCTGTCCATTGAGTGACCACAGGTTCACATATATCTCCTACGTGGTCCCAACAGACTAGGTGCCCACTCCCAGTCACTCAGGCTGCTGCAAGGAGATTGATGCTCTTGAGAGAGCCTTGGTTCTTGAGGCATTTGGGGGAGCCAGGCATTTTATAGACACACTTTATTGAAATGTGAAAGACTAGCACACATCTTGATTTTAATTCTCTAAATTCACCTTGACAGATGGCAGGATTTTGACTTCTCACCTCATACCATGTGGTTCATAGTGTGCAGAAAACTCTTGACTGTCCTTCCAGATGGCGTGCAACTCCCATCCCCCAAATAAAGTCCAGCAGCATTAATATTTTAGTACTTAATTTTTCTTTTAGCAATTTAGGTCTGCCATACAAACTGCTTGCTTTGATCACTTGGAAAAAATACTGATAAAATAAATTAAAGGAGAAGTCTTGACTTAAGTTTAAAAACAACTTCCTTCTCATTAGGCTTTCCACAGGAACCATGTATCATATTTATTTAAGCGTTGAAGAAAATATTTAGCCTATTCACAAAGGTTAAATAATCAGCTGATAAGATTTGTAGCTAAAGTATGTTTAAATGTACTCATTAAACATAGTATGTGTTAGGCAATTTTTCAAAAGCTCTGCTGCTACATGTAAACCATTAGGAAGTGGAAAAGAAAAAGTCAGAAGGAACGAAAGCATTCCTTGTGAACAAATACAGTTGTGCATTGTGTAGACTGCAGCTAGAGAAAGTCAAAAAGTCAGAATAACAAGACCCAGAAGAAGGCTATAATGATACAATTTATTCTTCAGAGAAACCAAGAGAACTAACCCCAGCATTTTACTCTAAAAAAAGGACTACATGTTTTAGCTCACCTTGTAATTTATGTCTATAATAATTGGAGAGGGATGGTTAAATGCAACTTATAAAAGGCTCAAAGCCTGTGGAAACAAACATTTTTTACTGAGCTGAATTTACTTTCCAGCTCTGCCAGAGAAAGTATTTTTTGTGTGATTGGTTTTACTGGTGCACAGAAGGATTCCATACTAGCTTTGGGTAAAAGTTACATTTGTTTTATAAATAAAAAGATGACCTTTTAAAAACTGATTGTTTGGAGTTTGTTTTCTATAATATTTTCCCTCTGGTTTGAAGTTCCACTTTAAGCAGGAGCCAAAAATGTCAATCACCTTATCTGAAAGCATGGGACAAAAAAAGATGTCTTTTTGCTTAAACAAACCTTTTCCTTTGAAGACTCCCAGCCTGGTCTTTGAGATGATGTGAATGACATCTCTGGGCAAACAAGACTTTTTTTTAATACAGACTGCAAACTTGAGAACTGAGATCATGAGAGAGAGCCGATGACATCTGGGGGTTTTGTATTAAATGTTGGATTCTGCTGCTTTTATTCACAAATGGTCTTGCTCTTTGGGTGATCCTGCTCATTCCTTTGGGCCTATGCCTAATAGTGGACCATAAATTGCAACGGGACCAGGCAAAAGTTAGGCTGCTGCTCCATAGGTGCGTGGTAGAATTTAGTGACAGAACACTGTAGTAAGAATTAAGGGATCACTGGCATATGAAGAAAACAAGTACTTGATCTGCTGTTTGTGCTCCAGTTTGGAAATTAATGTGAAGTTGTCTATTTTTCTATTTTGAGGTAGATGTGAGAGAGGAACAGCTGATCAGGGCTTTCTCTTTTGGAAAAGACTTATGCTGGAGTCTTTTCTCCTTGGTCATGCAAACAGCTGTGTTTATTGTGTCACCAATACAGTGCACATCTGGTCTTATGATAAGAATGTGCATGAGCAATAGGTCATGTGTGAGATCTCATTGTTGGGGACACTATGTCTGGACATGTGCTGAGGCATGAAAGCAAGTGGTTCTCTCTCACCTGTCTTGAGTGCTGGGAGATGGTGCTAAGGGATACCTGCTTTTTGGTTTTGCTGTTTGATGCTGTTTGATGCACGTCTCTTACAGGCTCAGGGTTTTTGGAAAAAGGATGATATGGAGTGGGCTGTGGCCTTGGTGCAGCATAAAAGGACAGTCCCAGGCTGCAAGAGCATGGACACCACTGCAGCAAGGCTCTGCTAATAATACTTGGAAAGAATGAATAAATCTGTCCTGAAAAAATTATAACTCTATCCAGAGTGGGATGAGACATGCAGCATGGGTGACCATTGCTAAACCTCTGCAATGCTGTTGTGTCTGTTTTGTTCCCTGCAGGGGGGAGGAGGAACTCCTGGATCACCTTTGTCCATGAGCCTGGCAAGATAACATCATCTAGCATAACACAGTTCAATGAACCCTTTTATTGCCTGGCTGGGGAGGTGCATGTGGACTTTTTTTAAAGAGCAAAAGCATTTCTTCAACTCATGGGATTTGTTTGCTTTTGAAAATCATTATTTGCCAGTCTTGGTGACCTTTTTTACAGCATTGCACCAGTGTAGTGACGTTACTAAGAAAACCATGTGGAAAAGCTGAAGGGAAAACTGCTGCCTGTGCCTATACTCTGACACAGCTGCTCCTCATGGATTTCACCACTGCTTGTAGGCCCTCTGCAGGGAAAAAGAGTTAATGGGGAGGCTTCATAATATTTTACAGCAGAAGAACCAACCATGGTAAACTGGCTGTTGCGTGAACCCGTTTCCTCACCCAGCCTTTAATGACCTTCAGGCCCACTCTGATTCACAGGTCATAAATGTTTAAGTACCCTGGCAGCTCTTGGGCATTGGAAGGCCCTCAACATACTCAAGGCAGAATAACAGGGAGTTATATACATCCAATATGCACACACACATAAATAAACAACATTTTAAGTGCCAAGTATAGATCACAGGTTTGCAAAGCTGGGGTTAGAACTCAGATGGTTGATGTGAAAGGGGCTATGCCTAATATTAATCTAAATGCCATGTGTTGCCTGAGAAAATGCGTTCAGCTCAATAGCTGAATGACTTGGATTTGGCTCTGCACAAAATTTTGTCTTTCCATCAGAAGATTAAAAGGTTTTCTAAACCATAAACTCTGCATTTTTCAGTACAGCCAAGCTATTAGGTTTTCAAGAGTTCAGGTTTTTGTCAAGGGCTCAAACACCTCAGTAAAGCGCAGAAACATGGCAAAAAAAAAAGTCCAGTTTTGTTGAAGACAATTTTTCATTGGTAAAAAGGCTAGACAAAAATCTCCACACAACTTTACACTATGTATTGGCTATGATATGGTGTAAGACATTTAAATGTTGTTATTTCACTGACACCACTCTACTGATTGCTGTTTCATGGACACCTACCGCACAGAAAGGAAACTATTTAGAATTACTTTCTGTCCAAGCTCTTTGGACAGGCCCAGTGAGACACCTGAACACATGCTTAACTTCTTGGCACTGGAGCAATGCCATTGACTTTAGTGGTGTAGCTCATGTGCTTGGGCTTAAGTGTGTGCTGGAAAACAAGAGATTAGAGTGACTGAGTTCAGAACTGCAGCAATGAAAAGCCCCCTGTATTTGCAGTCAAAGCTGAAGTGGAACACAGGGTTAAAACAATACTACTAGGAAGAGGTTGGGTTTTTATTTAATCTATGTTTTTCACTTAGATTTTGAGATGACACTCTTGCCATCACTGGTCTGCATGAAAAAGGCAGCCTCCTAAACCTACAAAATTCCAGTGTGTATTTCAGAGAAAGTGAAGTGTTAAACAAGAATTTACAGTGAATATCCCTCCTCCCTTTCCCCCACTTTCTCCTCTGTTCGTTTTGACATCTGAGAAGATCAACCACAACTGCATACCATTTATAGATTTGCCTGATTAAAACCAGTTTTCCCTATAGGTCATATCATGTAGAAGACACAAGGTTTTTGTCAAGAGACCCGCTACTGGCAGAAACTGTTTTGCTGCTATTGCTAGTAAGAAATTAGTAACTAGATCCATGTCCTGTTTTTTATGCCAGCTTTATAATTATACCATTTCAGTGGTAAGCCAGATATTTGGGCCAAGGGTAATTTAGAAATTCTAGATCTCTATTCAGTTTTGCTTTTTATGTTCATCTTTAGTGCAGCTATGTCTCCTTGCAACATATAATCTTCCTGAATTTTCCTCCCTTACTGTGGTTTCTGTGACCCACGGTCACAATATAACAAATGCATTTTATTCAGCACAGCTTTGTGAAACCATAGGAAACAATTATTGGCTTTAAAGAGAATTATTTTCTTGTTCTTTATGTCTCTGTCCCCAGATAATTATACACAGCTCACACTGTGCTGTATGACTGGTGGGGCAGGATTTGTCCCTTCAGTTCAGAAATGCTTTTGCTTTCCTGCCATTTCAGTCATTTCAAGAGCTCTGTGAAGTCTATTTGACTTTCTTGAATGCAGCTTTCTATAACCTATGAGACTGTGGTTGGCTGGGTTATCCTTCTGGTGTGGTAATGGTCTCTGCAGTCTTTACTTGGACTGTGATTACACAAAGTATATATTTGTCTTTTTCAGCTTATGTATGCTGTGAAGGTCCTGAGCTAATGGTATCTCTGAGATGCGGTTTTTGGAGCACTAGTGTGTCCATTATGCTGTGTTTGCTTTCCGCAGTGAAACATATAGCCAAATCACAACTTGCCCTTTTTCTTCGGCACAAGCTTTCCCCTCTGCTAGCATGTTCTTGTTCCTTTGCTTATTATGTATGGGTTTTTGTTTGTTTGCTTGGTTTTTTTTATGCTCTTTGAAACTCTGGAAAACAGACTCTGACAAGCCTTGGTTTCAGTTGAGGGCCTTCCAAACCTTATGGATTTCAGATGAATCATTTTTCCCATTGTCTACGAAAAACTGAAGATGCCTTCATTGTTGACCAGATTTCTTTGAAGACTACCTGGAAGCCCCAGCTCCCACCAGCTCAAGTGTGTCACCACAGCCAAACATCATAACCACTTCCCATACTGATTTTATTCTTGGAGCTCCACAGTAACTGCCTTGAGACTTTTTATTTTTAGCTGTCTTTCTGTTCTTTTTGTTTCTGTTGGGCATGATAGTGTTGGTGGAGTATGCATAGCACTGTACAAATAGTCATGCATGTTTAGTATTCTGGGGTGATAAGCATGAGAAAATAAAAAGTCAAGTGGGGTCACGTGTCCCCATCCCTCTGCAGTGAATCATGGTTTGGATGCACACCCCCTTGCACCATCGCTCACTGTCAGGGAAGGCTGTGCCTCCTCCCCAGACAGATGTTTCCTATTTCTGGAGTCTCAACATTATGGCTTTTTCTATGGTCTTTTCACATCCAGATTTAGTTTTGTTCCAGATAAAGCATAAGTAACCATTTTCATAAGTTATTTAGTGCCACTGATGGGATGCCTCAACGTGTGCCCATGAATGTGTATGGGTGTGCAACTGTAGGGTTTGTATCAGGAGTATGCTTGGCACATGGGCATGGAATAAATCTTGAAGTAATTTTCACCACAGGAATTGGTGAATGAATTACTTCCTTTTTTCAGTGGCTAAATGTATGTGCGAAGCATTTTTGACAACCCGGTTTTGAAATATTCCTCCTAGTAAACGTGGCAGCTTTCTGTTTGCTTCTTCTTCCTCCTGCCATACAAATGGTCCCAGGATTTCCACACTCACACCACAGGGACACATAAACCAGAGACACTTAGGAATATAATTTTTAACAATTTTGTGTTGCACCTTCTTCATCACAGCCCCCAGCTGCTCCAGCTTTCCACTTCTTTTCTTCTTTCAAGCAAAGGGGTCTATAGTTACTTGTCCTTTCTGCAAATCAGTTTACTGGGATTCAGTATAATTTCTCTGTCTTCCATATTCATCTGAGCTACCAGCCAGTGAATCATGTTCATATGAGGTGGGTTGTACTGAGAGCTGAACCTCAGTCCCTGGACCTCACTCCTTGTGGAATGAGATGCATTGAGACACACAGGAGTGTTCTCTTTGGCAGGACTTCTGTGGGTCTGGCCCAGGAAGGTCTGCATTTACCAGAAATGTTTGCTCAGAAGACATTATCACCCCAGGTCTGGGGAAGGTCTTTCAAATAACCTGGGATATTGTCTTTGGACTGAACTTCTGGGGTGTCATAACCTGGCCCATCACCAGGTTATTGCTTCTGTTTATACATTTTATTCTTCTGGCTCCTAGCTAATAGACAATAAAGTCTACTGTGCACTGTCTGCTGCCTACAGGTTTCCATTTTCAGTGTGCTCCTTTTGCTCCTAAGTACCTGGTGTCAGTATTTTGGCATGTCCCCCTTCCCAAGGGGTGGGTTGGTGGAGGAGAACGAAACCACTGCTTTTTCAGCTATACATTTCTCAGTTTACATGCCATGCCTTTATATCAGGCTTGAATTATTTATTCAGGCCTTAGCTTAGATTTTCAATGGCTGATTTCTTCTTCCAGAATAACTGCAGTGCTTTAGATAGCAACAAGACCCAATGCACATAAGAGCACTTTCTCTTTCATACAGTCAGGATGATAGTGGACAGGTTGTTTAACTTTTGCTGTACAAAGCTGTTAATGTGAAGGGTGTTCTGGCAGAGGTAAGCAGGGGGGGAGTCCATCCCTTTAATTCCATGGCATTTTAGGATAAATTTGATTTCTCAGGGGAAGAACCATTATATGTGTACTACATAAGCACTGAGTCAGTGAGAAGACAGGAACCAGTAAAGATCTGACTGCTCTGTTACAGCCTGAAATTCTTTTCTCACAGAGGAATTTCTGTCAGAGACGTAAGTAAAGAATATCTATCTGAACATTTTTTTACTTTTGGTAACATTTAAACTGCTATTCTTTGGACTAGTTTTATCCTTCCATGGTCAGAACTCTGCCCTAGCATCAGAAAAAATAATGGATTGTAACATGCAAAATCTGTGCTAGATGTGTTGGCTACAAAGCTGGGGATATAGTGTTTTCCAAGGAAACACTTAGCTTCTAAATGTTTTGCTACCTCTGAAGAATTTGAGGAGGCTGAGTTGGGAAACTGGTTAAACCATCAATTGATATCCAAGTTCAGATGATATATTGCAGGGAAGTTGATGCTTTTAATATGTCATTTCCCATTAGTCTTTTTTTTTTCTATTGTTCTTTCTTATCATCCTAATTATTCCTGAACTTCCCCACCCATCACTAAGGCAAGCAGAGTTAAGCATCTGATTTGACCTGAGCAGCTCTGGTCTGCCTTTTCAACTCATGGCTGATCAAACCAAATCTGCAATCTCTGGCACAGACCACAAAGGCTGGCTGGGGTCTGAGGAGTTGCAGTAACTACTGTCAAGTATTTGTCTGACCCATACAATTTTACCCCTCCTCTTCTCATAAGGACATGTATCCTGAGATCAAAGACCCTTCGGCATTTTTATGGGAATTCAGCTGGAGGCACGTAGGCTGGTTTGGAATACTGTGAAAGCTCTGGACACTTTGTGGAGAACAGGCCATCTGCCTCTGCAAAAATGTGTCTGTCTGTGCTGATGAATCTTTCTCCTCTTCTTCAATTTTTCAAGAATCCTTGCTTGATTTAGGACTGTTTTTTCAACAAAATTATGATAAACTTTCTCTGATAGCATCATTAGGCTGCAACATGGAAAGAGCCAAATTAGGAGAAGGGATAAGAAAGTACATCACTGCCAAAAGGCACAGCTGTGCTGCTGTGTCCTCTTCACTCTCCCTCTCTGTTCCAGTTTCCAGAAGGTACTGGTGGTGCTTCTTCTTGTCTTGGAAAGAGCAGCCCACTGCTCTGGGAGGAGCACCTTTGGTTCTGTGTGTGATGGAGCCACCCGTCCTGTCCCATGGAGGTGACAGAGGAGACTGGACCTGACATCCTGCTGGGTTAGGGCATGATAAAGTGGGCTTGTTCAAAGCAGACCATGGCCTGTCCCAGCGTGGAGTTTGGCTGCTGTGCTGTAACATCAGCAGTCCTCAACTCCAGGGACAGTTTCAGTGTCTGCTTTGGGGGTGCTGCAGCAGTTACAGATGGAGCCATAAACCAAGGCTGCTTCAAGCACAGCTACAGCACAATGTATTCCTCCTGTAATCCTCCCAGATGTCCTTCAGATCCCAGGAAATTCACTGAAAGAGTTTATGACTATTATTCCCAGTTATTTTAATATAAAGGAAAAATATCTCAACCCTAAACCAAATTTGTGTCTAAGATGGTTGGTTTTATAGGCATCACCATATGGCTGAACTGCATTTTGCCTCACTAAGCAGTGCTTTTTTTCCTTCTTCTTTCTTTTTTTTTTCTTTTTTCTCTTTTTTATTTTTTTTCTTTCTGAAGGTAGCAGGAATGAACTGCAGTATAAATTGCCTTCTTGTCTGCTCAGGGGACCAGCAAAAATTTCATTTCTTCACAGAGGTAATTTTCTTAGAGAGGCAGAGTGGAGCTGTAGCTAGTAAATTTGAGGATACCCTAGAGGTGGTCCTTTAAGTCCGGTATGACTCTAGCCTGGTGGACACTCGCACAAGTTGAACTATATTCTTACAGCTAGATAAAAATTGTAATGAAAATGAAAAAGCAGCCCAATTTGTGTGAAATTTTCAGTGAGAACCAAGTCTCTGCTGACCTGTTTGTGCAAACACAGCCTTGGGGAACTGTTATGGGGAACTGCTGTCCTGTGGTGGGGCTGTTAGGGCAGAAGAGCAAGTGGCAGTTTTCTGGTGAAATGTGGGGCCTGACCCTGAAGTTTGACATACAATAAGCAGAAGCACTGCTGGACAACAGGACAGAGATGACATCTGAGCTAGAATACATGTTCTTCAGCTCAGATAGATTTTAGGAGCTCATGGCAGAGTGCGGGAAAGGGCTACCTGTCCACGTGTTTGGTGCTGCCTGTGCTTGCCTGTGGCCTTAAGCCCTTGCTGGTCTGGTGCACCTTCTGTCCATCCCCTTCCTGAGCCTCCCTCCTGTCCTCTCCCTGTCCTCATGACTTTATGTTCAGCTGTCAGCTGCCATTTTGAAAAGAAAAGCAGCTCTCAGAGCACTGATAATACAGTGTGGGCTGTGATGAAGTAATTTCCTTCTGTATTTATTTTTATTTTTTGGCTGTATTATTTTTAATGCTTGCTGCTTTGTCCATTCAATAACCTCTGCTTTGCTCTTCAAGTGCATTCTTTTAACCCGTTCTTCCCATCCTGTCTGTGTCTTCATTTTTTACAATGTGCTTACACAACATTGACTTAACCCATATGCCCCTGGGGAGAGGATTCTGCAGAGTCTTCCCTCTGTGCTTCAAAGCACAGCTACAAATACAGTTGGTCCTGCTCTTTGTGGAAAGCACATTCTGCTATCCTCAGCAGCAGAAATTTAACCAGATACTTCACCCCAGTCATAATGGGTTATTTATTGGCCACAGAGAAAGGGTTGTTTTCTGGGACTTCAGATAAGGCTGGGGCCAGGAAACAGCTTGCAGTTGTCTCTGCAAATTCATCTAGTCTCTACCATAGTGTTTTGCTATTTCCTCCCTCATTATCTTCAGAGCAGAGGCTGTCAGGAAGGGGCAGGCTGGTGAGGGCAGCTCAGCCTCCCCAAAACAAACTTTTCCCACATCCTCATGATCTTGTGAGGACAGCAAGCCAGGCTCTGGCAGCCCCTCTGTCCCTCTCTGGCAACATATGAAGAAAGTTGTCCTGTTTTCCCCACTCAGCCAAGAGAACTCTAAGAGCTTTCTAATCAGCTCACTGTCAGCCTGTTTCCTCTCATCATTTAAAATGAGACCGTGCTAAGTTTACAGCTGCCAAAGCTTTTGCTTGGATTCAAAACACCGAGTGTTTGAGAGGCAGATTGAAATGGCCAGGGCAGATTTCTAAGAAGGCAGCACCCAGGGAGGATGGGCCTTTTCCTCTTGTCAAACATACTCTAAGTGGATGAGAAATCATCACCCTGGCTAACAAGTTTTACTTGCAATTGTTCTCTTTGAAAACTGGCTGCTTATTTTGTTCCCCGTGGTCAGATGTGTACCTTTGTAAGTGAGATGACCTAAAAGTCTGTGCAAAGAAGTGAAATTCCCATGGGAGGTGAGTGGTGTTGGGCTTTTGGTTTTATTCATGCATATGCAGGAGGCTGCAGGTTTCTCCTGCTCATGGTTTTAGAAACCTCATTGGTGTATCAGTACTCAAGGCACACATTTCCCTGGCCTGCTTCTGCTGTTCCAAACCTGAGCACTGGCAGGGCTGAGTGATACATCTTTGCTGTGAAGAAGCAATTCCAACTTTTTTTCACAGGTGCCCATTTTGCCTTTAAAGATTATAAAAGCCAGACAAAAATATTTTAAATAAACCTGCTTGGGATCCTTGTTTTGATGTCAGTCTGATTTTCAGAGAGGCTGCACCTCTCTTTTTCAAAGCAGGCTTCCAAAGCAGTGGCAAATAGGAACTGCAGTGTGCAAAATCACCAACACAATGTGCATTTGAAAATGGCATTTGAAAAGCATGGCATAAGTTAGTTATCACTAATGCAAGCATGTACCCGTAACATCATCATCTATGACAGACTTCTTTCTAGCTTAGACATGTCACTGAGAGGACACTAACTTGTGGAGTTAAACAGGAACCTTTCTTCAACCTTGTCTTGACTCTTCACTTCATTCACCCATACAGTGGAGGTGTTCTGCATTGGCACAGAGCAAGGCCAGGTAATATGCTGGTGCAACCCTTTGGAAAATGGCTTTTCTCCCACATTTGAGAAGTTGTAGGTAACTGAGCCTGGAAACCAGGATCAGTCTGAAGGACAAACTGGAGCCAAATGTGGTCTACACTTCTAAAAAGTCAAAATTCATCCAACACGGGATGTACAAGTCTCAGTGTCCGACTCGTGCTGCTGTTCTTGCACACACTTGATGTGGAAAGGAGACAACGTGCAGGAGGAGGGTGAAGTGCACCGGGGGGACCTGGGCGTGTGGAATACAGGGGTGGTGAAGGTTGTAGTGGCATAGGGGTGGGATTTGGGACAAGGTGATGTGGGATAAGGTCTCTTGGATAGAGACTGCATGGGCTGGAGGGAGAAGGAGGGCAGGACCTGGGTTACAGGTTCATGGGCACAATGGAATAGTACAATTACCTATTTTGGAGACACTTAGGATTTCTCTCCCAGTCTTGCTGAGAGCCATGCACCATCTAAACTGAACCCTTCAGGGTTTGCTTTTAGGGAAGATTTGGTATTTAGAGTCTTAAATTTAGAGTTGGAAGTGCCCAAGAGATGGAAACCATACAGATTACACAGCAAAGCATGAAAATGGCAAGAGGGGCCCCTTGTACTGTCCACTTTCAACATTTTTTAGGAGAGACATGCTCTTGTCTGGGGCTTGTTGTGTGCAATGACATTATTCCTAGAATATTCTGCTCATACCATATTCACATGGAAAAAAATTCCTTTCTGCTTGTATGTCATTGACATTTAGCATCAGTCATTGAGCACATTTGATCTTCTATGTTCTGAATTTCATGAAAATCAAAGTGATATTAGTTTTCTTGAAAGTGTTGGACAGCTTCAAACACAGAACTTGCTCTATATGTATAACATATAATTGTAAACCTGAGGTTTACACAAGGGAACTTTGCAGCTGAAAATACACACCCTGACATAAACCTGTCAATTTTTTATGGCACTCTCCTTTTACCCTACTTTAGATATCTGAAAAATATAATATCTATAGTAACATGTATTTTAAAGTAATGATACCAACATTAATAGCACTAATTATGATGCAATATTTAGATTTCATTAGTTTCTTTAAAGTGTTTCTTTCATATTACAAAATTTCACTTTGGAAAACTGGTTCTTTTTTTGGTTTTTTTTGATGTGGGTTAATTTCTCTCCACCTATGGTTACTGAGTTTACCATGTAAAAAGAAACAACAGGTTTTTTTTTAACACCAGCCTACCTCTAGGATCAGCAAATTAGTTTAATTTCTTCTGGTGCTAGAAATACATAAGCTTTAATCATGAACCTGATACACACCCTCTGAAATATGTTAACTCATCAAAGCAAAGAGCCCACTAGCTTTAAAAGAGAAGCCTTATTATACATGGTGTATAATACCTGATATTTATATTATATAGTTTGGTTTCAGTATGGAGTTTGATGTGAATATATTTGTGTTTGATGTGTGTATATGCATATACACTGGTTTCAATCCAGGTGTAATGCTGACCTACAGGAGGTTGGGTTGGGCTACCTGAAGTTCTCTTTCAGCCTTCTCCAGATGTATGAAGAAATAAGACGGGTGCTTTGCTTATAAAAATTCTTTTCAGATTTTATATTTTCTCAGTCTTGGTAAACACTTGAGTTTATTCAGGTGAATTTTTGACATTGACTATTCCAGGGAGTAAAGGAATTATCCTTTATTGCACCTTCCTTTTGCTGCATTACGAAGGAAGCTAGAATGAGTAACCTGGGAAGACATTGAACATTGAAGTGAAGTTAGGAAAGCCAAAGCCCAAATGGAATTGAATCTGGCCAGGGATGCTAAAAAACAAGAAGAGCTCCTTTAGGTACATGAGTGACAAAAGGCAGCCTACAGAAAAGGTGGGCCCACTGCTGAAAGAGATGGGGGACCTGGTTACACAGGATATGGAAAAGGCTAAAGTACTGAGTGCTTTCTTGCCTCACATGGCACCCATGAAAGCTGGGGAAGCTGGCAAATGTCATTACAAGGCTACTCTTGATAATCTTTGATGATGGCAACTGGAGAAATACTCAAAGACTGCAGGAAAGCAAATGTCATGCCTATCTCCAAGAATATGGCAAGAAGGACCCTGAGAACCATAGGTCAATCAACCTCTCCTCAATCCCTGGGAAGATGGTGGAGCAGCTCATCCTGGAAACCATTTCCAGGCACAGTTGGGAGAAGAAAATCATCAGAAGCAGTTAGTATGTATTCAAGGGGAAGTCATGTTTACCAACTTCAATGACTTCTACAGTGCAGCGACGGGCCTGGTAAATGAGAGGAGAGCAATGGATGCTGTCTACCTGGGCCTCAGGACCTGTTGATGTATGGGCTGAATAAGTGGAGAAGCTGGATTGAAAACTGGCTGGGTCCAGAGGGTGATTAGTGGCATGAAGTCTAGTTGGAGGCCAATAACTGGCACTATACCCCCAGGAGACAACGCCGAATCTGGTCCTATTTCACATTTCCTCTAATGATCTGGATGATGGGCCAGAGTGCACCCTCAGAAAATTTGCTGATGACACAGGAGCTGGGAGGAGTGGTTGATATTGCAGAGGGTGGTGCTGCCATCCAGAGGGACCACACCAGACTGGAGAAGTGTGCTGAAAGAAATCTCACTGAATTCCATGTGGATAAGCACCAAATCCCTCACCTGGGGAGAAACAACCCCCGAGTTTCCAGTGCCAGTGTATGCTGAGGGTCACTCTGCTGGAAAACATCCTGGCAGGAAAGGACCTGGTAGTCCTGGCAGATACCAAGCTGAATTTGAGTGAGCAATGTGCCTTTGCAGCAGAACAGGCCAGTGGTGTCCTAAGCTGCAGGAGACAGAGCACTGCCAGCAGGTCGAGAGAGTGATCCTTCTACTCTGCTCTGCACTGGGGAGTCCACATCTGGAGTGTTGTGTCCAGTTCTGTGTTCCTCAGTACAAGAAAGACATGGACACACTGGAGAGGGTCCAATGAAAGGCCACAGAAATGATTAAGAGACTAGACCATTTAATCTCTCAGGAAAGGGTGTGGGACATGGAGCTGTTTAATCTGGAGATAACTGAGAGGGGCATGTGTGTCTATAACCTTATTAACATGTATAAATACCTGAAGGGAGGGGGCAAAGAAGATGGAGCCAGACTCTTTTCAGCAGTGCTCAGTGACAGGTTCAGAGGGACTGAGCACTGACTGAAACACCAGAGATTCCCTCTGAACATCAGGAAAAACTTTTCCACAGTGAGGATCATCGAGTTCCAGCACAGGTCTCCCAGGGAGCTGGTGGAGTCTTCATCCTTGGACACACAATCCTGGGCAGCTGGCTGTAGGTGGCCCTGTATGAGCAAGGGTTTTGGACCAGATGATCTCCAGAAGTCCCACCCAACCTCAAACATCCCGTGCTTATATTAAATTTCAAGCCCTTGTTCTTGTTCAATTTTTCTGTGATCACTCTGTCAGGAAAACCGTTTACTCATTTTTTGCAAAAGTGCTGCAAAACATTGTCCATCCTGTCCGACTTTGTGCATAGAAGAGAGTAGGATTTACTTGTACAATGGATGTATTTTCTATTTTTTAAAAATCTGGCCCATTGTTTTGCTTCTACAGCAAACCACCAAAGTGTCTGAGCCCATCTGCTTTTAAGAATCCTTATTGTTCCTCCGGGAACAATAAACAGCATGCTACCAAGAGCCTGTGAAACTGGATTGTAGTTTCCATGTATTTCTGCTCACAAACAGAGAAGTAACTGAAATGTTTGTGTATGGAAGTGTTGCTCAGGCGTTTGCCTGGAGATGTTGGATATCTCTGCATTTCCTGTGCCTGGCAGGGAATGGGGGTCCTAACATAACCTTACACCTTTCAGAGAGATCCCCTCTCCACATCCCAGGTTTTGGCATTTGTAAATTCCCTGCTGGCCCTATTAGGTTGGAAAGAAACTCGTGTGTTTTTTCCTGTGTCCAAAGAAGGGCAATGAATCTGGTGAAGGGTCTGGATCACAAGTCTGATGAGGAATGGCTGAGGAAGCTGGAGGTGTTTTGTCTGAAGAAAAGGAGGGTCAGGCAAGAGTTCATTGCTCTCTACAACTACCTGAAAGGAGGTTGTAGTGAGGTGAGGTCAGTCTCTCAGGTAACAAGTGACAGGACCAGACTTAATGACCTCAAGTTTCACCAGGGAAGTTTAGATTAGATGTTAGGAAAAATTCTTCACTGAAAGGGTTGTCAAACACTGGAACAGACTGTCCAAGAAAATGGTTCAGTCACCATTCCTGGAGGTATTTAAAAGATATGTAGATGTTGGAACTTCGGGAAATGGTTTAGTGGTGGACTGGGCAGTTCTGGATTAATGGTTGGACTCAATGAACTTCAAGATCTTTTCCAACCTACATGGGTCTATGATTCCCTCTGACATCTGAAGGTCCAAATCACTGCTCCTGGGGCAGGTCTTCCCTGTTCTATTTGGCATTGCCACCTCTAGATAATCCCCCCGTCTTTGCCAGCCTCACTCAAATGACCATGAGCTAACTTGAGGTGAGAATTTATTTCATCGAGGGGATTCTCATCACTAACAGAAGAAAAACGTCAGAAGCCCAAAAATGTAATTACAATCCAAGTCAAGAATTAACTCCCAGACTGCCTGGTGCTGCTCCCCTGTGATTTCTGGGGTCCATCTCAACTTCCCAGATCAACAGGAGGTAGGTTCAGAGGGCTCCTTTCTCCATGCTAGACACTGAATGAATGAAATCAACTACATGATCCAAGGGACTGTGTACTATCAAATGCTGAGGTTGTTTTAGTACCACATGCTGTTTAATCTCAGTGATTGATGGATGTTGGGAATAGATGGGACTGCTGCTGAAGATCAACACCCTCAGGGCCTCAATTAAGGCATCTGAAGTCACAATAAATTTTTCCAGGCAAGCAAAATGAGAGACAAGTAGTTCCCAGTAGTTCCAAACAAATCAAATGCTCTTTATCAACCACATCATAGCTCTTCTTTATGCATCACAAGGAAGCAGAAATACTTCAGACCCATGAAATAGTTTCCAAGTATCTGTAGTTACCTGGGGGTCTTTGACTCAGTTCAATCAGGAATGCCAAGAAACTGTGTTTGTAATGTTGCCAGCCACTAACATGGGAGCAACTCTGCAGGCACAAATTGAAATGTGACCTAATCAGAGAGCTGCGGGAGCAGCAAGATGATTAAAAAGGAGGCACAATGGGTGTGATGGAGATCAATACAGACAGGAAAGGAAAAGGAGATCAGGAGTCTCTTCAAGCTTGCTTAAAATTAGTCCTGCCCAGCTGAATACTGGCATGAATGCAGTAGTGAGTTCTGAAATGAAATGAACAGTTTATCTCAAAATAATGCAACAAATTCCAGCCCCAAGTAAATGTAGGAACACAAGTTCTGCACTGTGCCTGAGGCTCTGATCCTGTGGGTGATTACATGCATGAAAAAGCCCAGTGAATGCAGGTCTATTCATGCATGCACAGACACTCACCGGATTGGGGTTTTATTGTGCATCCCCTGCAATCTACTGGATGGTATAGACATCAGCCTGAACTGTGGCCTGTGTTTTCTCAGGAATAGTTAGAAATCTAAACAAAACACATAAGAAACCTGAGGCACATTTCACATCTGAGTCACTGAAAGTTTGTACAGTAAACACATGTATTCAAAAACGGACAAGTTTATTTTCCACAAAGCAAGCTGGTTTTGTAATTTTTTTCAGCTTATAAATAAAGGGAAGAAATTCCTCCCCCTTTTCTCTGCCCATACATTTCCCTTGTTTGTGAGTCTTTAGAAAGTTATGAAGCTAGACCAGGAGCAAACAAGAACTTTCTTTAATGAATAAATATTTACAACTGCCAACTTGGATACCTAAGGCTGAGGCTGATTCCTTTGAAACATGCACCGGAAACTCTCAGGACTTGATCCTGCCCAGACTAAAATGTGTCCTGGAGCAGCAGCTGCTCCTCATAATGCATGTCTGAAATCCTGAGCAGGATCTCAGAGCACTTTGACAGAACTGGGTTGGCCTATTTGTGCTGCATAATTCAAACCATTCTACATGTGCCATCAGAATGCATCTCTACACTTTCACTACACTTGCTGTCCTTCCTGTAATCCTTGTAATTGCTTGATGTAAAATTTCTCACTTGCTTGGCCAGTGCTTTCCTGGGGCCAAAAGCTGACCTCTGAAGAATGAGGCTGGACAGTGCCAGTGAAGGTGAATCTTTTGCTATGGGGCTGATTGTGAGCCTGCAGTATTAATGATTCCTCAACAGGCAGCTGGGGAAATGTCAGGGTATGTTCCTGATGTCCTTGCTTAACTCTGATTCTTGTGTGGTAAGAGAATTCAGATGAAGGGGCTAAAGAAAATAATATTTTTGAGGTTGAACAAAAGTTGCACAAATTAAGAACTTAAAATATGAGTGTGATATAAGGCTGCTGGTAATAAATAGAATAGAAGATAATTTGGCAAGTCCAAAATTGTAATGTAATATGTCCGCAAGTGAGGCATATTTGTAAGCTTACTGGAATGCCATTATCTGAGGAGCCCTCCTTTTTATTTACAGTCTTGGCTCTCCACAGCATACAATTTAAGGTGTCATTGGGTTGTGTAAAGGGCATAGGATCAGCATTCACAAGTCATGAGATAACTTCTCAGCTTCTTCAGTGAGTGACCTTGCTGGCCAAGTCCTGTCATTTCACTCCATCCACCCTCTGCTCCTCAAGGGTGAGGGTGAGCGCTGGGTCCAGCCGGTGGGTTGCTCTGTTGGCAAGGGGCTTTATTTCAGCTCCCAGTGATATGATAGCAAACAGCTCCTGCTGTAGGTTTGCTGTAGATGAGTTTCTAGTGTCTCCAGACTCTCCAGATCTCAAGCCTGGGATCGGATCTGGGAATAGAATGCACAAAACTGCCAACACACAGAAATCAGAGTGGAAAAGGTGAGAGGGCTACGTGCCTCTGCTGGGGCAGTTCTCTCCAGAAGAGCTAGTTGCACCAGTCTGGAGGGTCTTGTTTCATTGTGTTTTCTGTTCATTTTTCTCTTTGGTACAAGTTGAGTTGCTCAATACTTTAAGCAACAAAGATTTATGGAGAAAATAGATTGTCCTGATTCCTTATGAGGGAAAGTATCACCATAAATTTATTTCCATCTTTACTTTCTAGCTGCCTCTTCTTTTCTGTGCACTCAGAAGTTTTGGCTGTGGCTCAGAAGCCCAGTCCTGCTCCCACATAAAAGCTCAGGGAGCCAGGGAGGATATCATCACCATGAGAAACTGAACTCAGGGACCTGGAAAAGCCTTTCGATTCTGACTCAAAACATTCCTGGAATGGGGTTTCAGGGCTTACACTCGAAGCAGTTTGCTGTGGTCAAGCTATGCATGGTGCCACCAAATGCCTCCTTGTCCATCTCCTGGGTGCCAGTACATGAGTGCCATGCCATGGTCACACACATCTCCATTTCACTGCTGCTCTTTCTCTCCTTCCCTCATCATCAAGCATTTGGTTAGCACAAAGGAAAGTGCCAAATCTGCCCCATGTCAGTGCCTTTACATCCCACCTCCCCACCCACCTCTGGCAGATGGTGCCTTGCTCCTGACACCAATTACACAGGATGAAAATCACACTGAGAAGAGCAGTGTCTCCCAAATTACTATTGTGAATGTGTGTTGACCCCTTTTCCTGCAGCCATCTTGTTGCCCTCCATTCCCACCCTTCATTCCTGTCCCACCAGCTCCTCCCTGGGTGTTCAGTCCCTGTTAGTCATGACCAGCCTGGTCTCTCTGTGGCAGGGGCATGTCCATGCTGCAGCACAGCCCCTTGACCCATGTCAGGGCCATGCCTGGCTGTGAGTTCCCAGTGCACCTCCAATTTATGCCTTTGTGACCAGGCTAGGGATTTCCACATGGATCTGCTGAAAATGTGGTTTGAATCTTGAACCTGGCAACTTCTGTCCCAGAGAGAGCTCCAGGGGCAGCATACAGTTGTGTGCACAGGAACAGAGTCCCCTATGGAGGTTAACATGTT
Organism: Cyanoderma ruficeps; assembly: GCA_008694505.1. Classification (NCBI taxonomy): domain Eukaryota; kingdom Metazoa; phylum Chordata; class Aves; order Passeriformes; family Timaliidae; genus Cyanoderma; species Cyanoderma ruficeps. Next base: position 604,332 of record VZDJ01000074.1, read on the forward strand.
TATTCTTTATAGGTAACAGTTTTGAACAAGAATCACTCCCCACTTTGACTTCAGAGGTGTGGACACAGCTCCAATTCAGAGGTGCCTCTCTACCCAGCCCTGTTTGCACTGAAACTGATGATCAGTATAAACTCTTGGTTGAGAAACACTGAGAGACTACTTATTTCTCCAATTGTTAAAGGAGTATGGTAAAACAGTTTGTTAACAGAAAAAATCCAAACTTTAGAGCATGATAATTTAGTTCAGATGTACCTTTTGGATGATAAACTCTGTTCCCCTTCCATAACACCAACATATTTTCTGTCACATTTGTCACTGAAAAAAATTTCTTTAAGAAAGGGGGAAAAAAACTAGGTCAGTCCAAAATGTGTAGTTAGTTCTCCTTTAACTCTGAAATGGTAGCTAAGTGACCAAAATACTTCAAGAACTAGAGAAAAGTGCTGTAAATCCCCTTCTCACTCAGCAGGTTGTTACTATGGAGCTATATAACTTCAGACCAAACAAGCTATATAACAAGACCAAATAAGAAAATAAAAAGTCAGAAGATAGTAATGCGAGCCAGCTTGTTCTGAAGTATGAGTTTGTATTCTGCTGTAACATCCTCTTCATGACATTCTCAATCAAAAAAAAATTATACAGTACAGTTAATTTATTCAAAGTTTGTTTTTTCCAAGTGGAGTGACTGACTCTCAGTGTGAGTTTCACCAAGGAAATACTCCTTGGCCTTAAACCTGCTCATCCTGGGGAAGTGTGCTTCAGCTAGGTGCAAAGACTGCCTTGTTCTGCAGTTTTCAAAGCATTTTCTTTTGATGTTGTGCATGTGCTGCATTCTGGGAGAGAAGGCAGAAAAGAACACTTCACTTGGGGGTAGTTCTCCAGCCCTGCACAGGCAGAGGTGGTCCAGGGGCAGGGGTTGTCCAGCTTTGGTGCATCTCCTGTGGCCCACTGGGCCTTGGAGAGAAGCTCACACTGACTCAGTGCTCCTGGCTCACTTGCTTTCTTACTCACCTGTGCAACTGATACAATTGCTAAGATGAAATGTAGTTACTAGCATTTGTTTTAAACCCAAACCCCAAATGCTCCCTGACAAAATGGCCCTTCTCGTTTTTAAGACAATAAACGTCAGAATGAAGTGTAAGGTCAGCCTGGCTTTTTCCTCAGCTGAAGGGCATACTTGCCTGTTGTCTGCCTACTCACCATGTCCAGTGTAAAAAACAAACCAGCTGTGCTGCTACTCTGATAGGCAGCAGTCCAGGTTTGCCTCTGGGCAGATATTTACTGCTACATCTGGCTTTGTTTTGCCATACTGCTAACCTCCTTTTTCCTATCTACATTTGTTTTGTTTTTATTAAATTTTCTCTCTGAATAGTCTAGTTTGTATTTCTAATGTCAACAATTGCTTTTATCTCAGATAATAACTTCCTCTGACAAAAGCTGTAGCATCCTGCATGCATTTCAAATCCATTTTATGGACAAATATTGAAGTACAATATTTGGCCATGCATGCAATTGTATGTATTTATAGTAATCAAATTCTAAGGCATGAGAGCCAAGAAGTAGGCTGGTTGCCAATTTTCTTAATCATGTATTTAGCTGACAACTTCTGCTAAAGCTTAATGAAGTTTACATTGTGATATTGTGATGTTTATGAAGTAATTTATGTGGTATGCTTAAGCATTCTATAAAAATAACTATAAAAACCAAACTATTCCTTTAACTTGCCACAAGAGGTAAAATCTGAAATCTCTAGGGAGAATAAGCATCTATTGATATATAGATTGGAAAAGGAAACTGGACACCTCAATTAAGAAGACAGATGACTTCCTTTTTATTAAGTAGGACACAGAAATCGTATCTCATCTCGTTTACCAATACTGCCACAGGCTTTATGCAATTCATTTGCCCATCTGGAGCTTTGTGTCCCTCATATGCAATACATCACAAAGGGACTATGAGATGGAGCAATGCTTGTAAGAAATGTTGAGACCTGTTCTTGGAAGGTACCAGAAAAGGCTTTGTTTATTAGGTTCATGTATGTATGTATTTGGTTCATTTCAGTTGGGAATTAAAAGTGACATAGCTATTTGTTCCTCTGGAATGAAACAAACTTATCAGAAATGGTCTGGATCCACTTCACTGATGTTTTCTTCTCTGGCATGTACTAAATGAAGAAAGGCAGGATATTCATAATACTCTTTTAAATGTAGCTTCTGCTAACAGAGACAGCTCAGGACAGCAAAGAACATTTAATTTTCTTTCTGTGTCTTCATTGCTCTAAATGAAAAATTTCCTTGAGTCATTCACATGGGCCTGACTTGGCCCATACCTTTTTAGCATCTGCAGTAAAATTTAGTATTCTTCCCTGATTCCACTACATCAGGATAAGAGCTTTTCAGTGATAGCTCTTTTCTGAGGTATTTAAATAACTATCTGGCTTCCTTGTACCCTCTGCAAAATGTTGCTCTCTGTTGGTGATGTGGTCACCATGCCATCAAACAGAACCCACCTAGTGCTGAGACTTTTCCTGGTGCTCCTGACAGAGCTTAGGAATATGCTGCCTTGGCCTCCCTTGCCTACAGACATTTTCTACAGCAGCTCATGCACAGCAGTCACACGGGAATCCTGATGCATTTTGTCTGTGAGCTGACGGGACTTTGTCAGATCATGACATTTACGAGGTGCATTGGCAGGCAGCTGTTAATGCTTGAGGGCGTGTATCTGCAGCCAGTACATATCCTCTTAGCTTGTATGTAGCTTGCAAAGTTGAAGCTTGCAGCTCAGAAAACCACTTTACCATTGTATTTTCTTCCCTGGTACTGTTACAAACTGTGCCCTTTCCCATGTGCTTTTTTCATGCAGACATTTTTCACATGCTTTCTTGGGTCACCTCTGGAAACCTGCTTCACCTTCTTATCTGCTTTGCTCTGTATCGGGTTTTCTGGGGACACCATAGTTTGTGAAATAGCTTAACATGAATAACAGTCCAACTGGCTTTTAAGCCCAATCCTTTTTTTGACAGTATCTGGAGTATCTATTGCTCTGATAACTAACTCCTGGTTGTTCTTCTAGCACTGTGCTCAGATCACCGGCCAACACTGGACCCCTTCACGGCTGTGTGCCCTTCTCTGGGGACCCTGATCTTGAGCTTCACACAGTTTTATGCCTTGGGTCCCTTTTCTGACTATTGGCTGGTAAATTTGAACTCCAGAAAAACAGTGAAGTAATGTCCAGTCTCCATGTAGCTTCCTGCTTTGAGCATCTTGGAATTGACCCCACTCTTCAAAGTGTTTAATGGCTGCACTCTGCCATGGTACATCTAGGTGGTTCCATGGGAGCACAGGTGTTGAGGGCAGCCCATTGTCACCTTTGAAAGCCTGGCTAAGGAGTGGGTGATGGAGCTACCTCACAGTTTGTGAGCTTTTTTTCCATTTCCATGCATGCTGGATTTATCACTCCACTGCACAGCTCGTGCTCACCAAGCCCAGCCATGCGCTAGGGAGCTCTTGACAGTGCTGACATCCTTGCACTCACCATACCCCAGCTGTGTCATAGAGATGCTCTGGTGTCACTGTAACCAATGCTGGGTAGAAATGCTCTCCACACTGTTTCTACCTCTTGCTCTCCTCTTTACACTCAGTCCTGCCCAGTACAACCCATGCTGGCTCACACCTTTGGAGGCTCCACTGTGAATCCATTTGAAACTAAATACAGATAAAAAAAGGAAAGAAAAAAGAAAAGAA
>VZDJ01000074.1:608131-800721 GCA_008694505.1 Cyanoderma ruficeps
TTCTAACATTTTTAAAGATGGGAAGATGGGTTATCTTCTGAGTCTGTATTTGATCTTACCACAGGAAGAGTGGTGTTGGCACAGAGTCAGGGCCTGTGCAATACAGTACCAGAGTGGGAATGAGAAATGGGAATGTACATTACACTCAGGAAAACACCAAAAGCTGCCTTGCTGCATGTTTTAAATCAGGAACCCAGAGCCTGTGACAAGCTGACCTGCAGACTCTCTTCTAAGGTGAAGAAAAGTCTTCATTCTCTTAGGAGCTTCCAGCATTCCTGGCCACATCATGAAGCAGGATACAAAGGCTTTTTGACATCATTGGGAGACAATGAATCCTCCCTTTGCATTTTTGTTTCTGTGCTCTCTGGGGCTGCTGGTCCAGACACTGAGGTGTGTGTTCTGCCTTGGCAGCATGTGGAGAGCTTACAAGATGAGCAAACTCTCCATTTTACTGATGACCCTGGGGAAATGGGAGCAGATTGCAGGTTGCTGTTTATCATCAGGGATCTCACGGGTCCCTCTCTGCACGGCTCTGGATGGGAACAGCCTCTATATGTTTAGTTTTTGCTTAAAATAGATGTGTAATAGATCTTTCCAGAGAAAACACTTGTTAATTAGAGGAGAAGCCAGAGATGGGCAGACTGGGAAAGGTCAGAGCTCTGGAAAATGTTTGTCAATTTGAATCTGTTTAATATTGGGCAAAAAAGTGGGCGTGTGGGGCTAACTAGATGGTTTGTTTAGAGAAATTATTCTTAGACGCTTTTGAGCCTGGTATTACCAGGAGGTGCCCTTTTCAGGACACCACTAGTCCTTTTCTGGCCTACACAAGGTGCCAAGACTTTGGCCACACTATGGCCTGGGCTTTTCCAACCACTTATTCCACTTATTCCAACCACTAAAATTCTAGCTAGAGCCTCTGCGTCACAACATAAGTAGTGGCAAGGACCTGTCTGGTTTATGTGTCTGAATAACAGCACATTCATTGAGTTGACCTACGTGCTGTCCTGTCTGTGTTATGGTTGCTGATACAGTAGAGTCCTTTTTCCAGCTCCCAGGCTAGTGGAAAGATGCTCCTGAGGTCTGCAAGCAGCCAGGGAAAGATACCTATTTAAAGAGAAACAGAGTGGCAACTCAAGATGATCGAAGTTACAGCGAATGTTTAAAATTTACATTTCTAACCCAGCTACAGATATTTTTTGTATTCTTAGAAATTTTTAGGTAGTTATGAGATTTATTGGCTGGCTATAAAGTTTACATTGCACTTCATCATTTGAGAGACACATTAGTAAATTTTGTGTCTCAGTCCTTTTTTTCCCCAATGTGCAGATACCTATCCTGTCTTACTTGGTTGCCTCTTGCTAAAGAGCCTTGAAACACCATCGCCTGGCACTTCTAGGACTTTCTCACTTCACAAAAAATTTATCATACTTGCAAATATCTGTGCGCATGAGTTTAAAATCAGATTTCCACAGTTGTGTGGTGGAGGGAACTCACAAGAGGACAGAAAGAGCCAAGAATATGACTGAAGCAATATCACTTTGAATCCAGAGGGAATACTGGTGATACTTGCTCGGTTTTAAATTGAAGCCATTCTGACACAGCTTGTCTGTCAGTTGTGATACAAGTTTATATATTGTTTTAAAACCAGTTTATTTATTCTACAGGTTGAAAATGCTTCACCAAGTTTTCTTCATTATGGAAGCAAATTCTTGACACACCATAGCTGATGATGGCAAGGAGACAAACCCTTGTTTTTCTGGGTTTTTTGGGGTTTTTTTTGCCTTGTCACAATGTTTGAGCTGTTCAATTCCCGTCCCTAATGAGAAGTTAGCTTTCAAACATATCTCTGCCTGTCTCAGACCACTGATGCTCAGGAATTCGGAAAAATTTGTGTACAGAAGAACAGAAATTATGTTCTTTTTGTTACTTTTCTATGGCATTTTTACTCTGGGATTTGTGTTAATATTTTCCTGCCAGAATGCCCTGCTGAGTCTGGAAGAGTAAAGCTCCCAGGGTGGGAAGGGGTTTTGCTCACTGGGCATTTGGAGGCACTCGAAGTGCAGTTTTTTGTAGAGGACACATTGGTATTGACCAGATTGATGCCTCTCACTGTAGCTCCACCAAGACTGGTGACAGCCACCATCCCTTGGGCAGGGGAGGCTGGTGGGAGCATGCTGCCTGCACTGTGCTGGTGGCTGGGGTGGGCAGGGGTAGGTGGGGAGAAAAGTGCAACAGCTCTGTAAATTTCCCATGTAAACCTAAGCCACATCCACCCTGTGACTAAGTCCCAACTAATTTGGAGCTAGTTATCCATGCGTTGCAGAGATGGGAGACTGGTGACTTGGGTGGATGGTTACTCCACTGTCTTGGACTCCTCCCTTGTACTGTCCACAGAGGTAACCAAGATGACCCCAGCAGACTGAGCCCTCAGCTTTCAGATGTTGGATGAACTCAATCCCTCTTCATCTGCAGATGGAACTGAAGGGTTCTGCTGCTGCCTTGCTGTAGCATGGCCCATGCCAACAGGGCTCTGCCTCTGCCCTCTGGGACGTGTCCCCATGCCAACAGCCCACCATCCCTCTGGGCTTAAGAGTACCCTGGATAAGGCAGTGCCACCATCAGCATGAGGTTCATGGTCTCTCCTCTGATCAGCATTTGAGAGCCATCCAGCTCTCCAAATCTCCAGCTTCCTTGGGATTTCAAATTCCCCTCCATGGAATTCCATACATTGCTCTGGATAAATATTTCACCTGGGGATTAGAAGAGACATCTCTCATGGCAGTAAAACACTGTCGGGGTCTACAGGGTCTTCCTCAATGGGGCAATGTTGAGCACCATGGTACTGCCATGATTGAAATATTATGTGCTCATATTGAATTAGATGTGATCTGAATTCTAGCTAAGAGAGTCACTGAGGTCCTACTGCTGGAGAACCAGAAGTGGGCTTGAATTTGTTTCCCATCATGGAACAAGGCAGCACTGGGAGACATCTCCATCATCTAAAGCAGCAGAAGTCACTTAAAAACTGCTAACGGGGAGAAGCTGAAGTGGTAGAAGCTGCCTGACTTTGCCTCCGGATCACAGTTCCTACGTGCACTGAGGGAGAAGGTTGTGTGTCAAGCTTGCTCTCCTTTAATGAAAAATGCATTAGGGAGGCCAAAACATGAACAGCTCTGTAAATAAAAGGCAAACAGATAAGATGCAGTTTCCTATGATCTCTCCAGAGTCACATTGTCTCATCTTCATCATTTAATTACAGATGCAAGGCTGAGTAAGTTGCCAAAGTAAACTGTCCCAAAACAGAACAAATATTCCGAGCACAGAAGCAGTCTTCTGATAAGATTGTACATTTTTCTGTGAAAAGATACGTGAATAGGTTTGCTGGAGACATTTGTATTTTTTGTAAACTATGTGCACTTCTTTTAGGGTTTGTTTACTGGCCTGGGTCTTCTATCTGTGTCTCAAGAGCCCTTAGCAATATTGTTTTATTTTGACAAAGCTTTTCTAACAGCCATAATATAGTTGCTGTATTTCGAATCACCTTGCACACAACTAAACAAACCAGAATGTATTTGTCTCAGCTTGCAAACATTTCTGTAAACAGTTGACTCAATTTATGTTCACTCAGACCATATTCACCAACTTTCCTCATTATTTTTGTCTGAAACACAGCTTGAAAGAATTGTTCTGAATTAGAAGTTGGAGGAATGGGTCTGAAACATTTTCCTGCTAGTTCGTTAACCCTGTTTAATAGATTTTGTCAGAGAGTATTTTCTTCATGCAATGACTATTTAAGCAATAGTTTCTATTTCTTCAAAATATTTATAAACCACCAAGTTCATCTGATATTTATTGGCACCTTGGAGCAATTTATTGCACATATAATGGAAAGGAATGGATAAAGTTACGTCTATTATAAAACCAGAGTATTTTTATTTGTTCTTTAAATACCTTTGTGCAACTTCTGAAGCTGGTGTACAAAGGAGGGTTGTGCTCTTGTACTTGTTTATCTTTACTTTGTTAGTGGATTCTTTCTGGTGTCATGCTTTGTGCGTGGCTCAAAAAAAGTCATTAGGATTAGAGTCAAACATTAACCTTGTGACCTTCTTGTTTATATACCTACTGTAAGTCTGTTCTGCTTGTATTTCTGCAGTTAGTAAAAGCAAACTTGTGTGCACAGTCCCTGGCTGACAGTGGGCAAACTGAAATGTTTGTCAAGATCACTGATACTACATCCCTTCAAAACCAAATCTTCAAAGGCATGTCAGTGGCTGAGATTAAATGAGAAGGAGGCTTTTAAAATGCGTGTGTCTGCTTCCTCTCAAAAATAGTAAACTGACAAAAATAGCATTGTGACCCAAGGTGGTCATGCATAGTGCAATAAATGGAAGATGAATACGCATTTTAATGTTGGCTCAGCTTGGTAAATGAATAAAGGCTATAAAATTCAAAGAAAAAAACCTTTCCATCTGTCCCTGTCACAGTCCCCAGGACAATGTACCTTGATAAAACGGAAAAGGGCTGGAAATCCCACATGGTCCTGCTGTTTTTGATAAACTTTGTTCTCACCATTCCTTGGGCTTTTTTGAAAGTGTCTTTTTCTCCATGTGTGGAAGAGGAAAATCTGGTCTTAGGGTGGAAAATGTTTGAATGCTGCTACAGTGCAGCTACAGTGGGTAATACCAAAGGATGATGCTTTGGCTTGTTAATTTCCATGTGTTAGGGCTTCTTGAAAACAATAAATTGAGAAGCTGTGGAAAGCTTTCAGGATTGTCTGTTCTTACTCATAAAACCCAACAGGAAAATATTAATGTCCCACAGCACCTCACAAAGCATCCAGAGATGCTCCTGGGGAAGGGGTTGGGCACAGATGTTGCCATAGGGCAGAGGACTGCAGTGGTACCAAAGGCTGGGTGCTCCTCCTGCTGCTGGTCAGACAGCTTTACCCCATCCTTGGCCCTGCAGCTGCAATGACCAAACGTCACTGTCAGATCTGACTCCTCTGGGACTCACTCTGGGGTCACCAGCTCCCAGTGAGTCCGTCTGGCAAAGATGCCGAATTACCCCTCTGTCTGTTGCGCCTGTGGCTCAGCTTGCATCTGGGAAAATGGAAGGAGAATGACAAAAAACAGCACCTCAGCCAATGGAACGTATTTCTTTTCATCCTGTGTCAGGCAGCACTGGATCATGCCCTGGCTTGGCAGAATGGATTTGCTGGCTGGCTTGGGTGTGGCCAGAGGGACATTGGTGTGCAGGAGCACTCATCTGCCAGCAGCTCCTCTCTTGGGGATGTCCCACAAGGACCTGCTGGAAGCCTGGCTCCTGTCCAGCTGCTGCACCTCAATGTCACCATGCACACCTTGACTAAGTGCCTACAGACCCAGGCTGCTGTTGCTATATTTAATTTTATTGCTTGTACCAGATGCTGCATCTTATCTCAGTGAGAATGAGACCTGGACCTCTCCCTGTGGGCCTGTTGTTGTGTGCTCAGAATAGGGGTTGTGGCTGGTGTGAAGGCAGCAGCAAGGCTGGTGCAGCCAGCCAAATCCCACCAAACCTCCCTTCCCTGTTCCCTCAATTTGTTCATCTGACTGGGCAACCCTTCCCCTACAAGCTTCCACTGCTGTGGTTGCAGCTGCCTCCTTCACTGGCTTCCCTTCCCATCCCAAGGCAAATGCATCTTACCCTCCTCCTATCCTTTCCTCCTGTGCATGCTCATATGTCAGCTGTGCCAGACTCAGAAAAGAATATTTGATTGCAGTGATGTCCTTAGGAGAGCAAAGTGTTCTGTAATTCCATTATCAAACACATCATGTGTTTTGATCACACAGGAAAATTAATTCAGTCCATCAGTGCATGTTTATTGCCAGTACAAACCTCAGCAAGACTTTTAAAGAAAAATCCCTAACAAAGCACTTTCTTTGTAAGTTGGTATATTTTAAAATTGATACACTTTTTTTTTCCAGTCAGTGAAAGCCTCTGTACTGTTAAGTCCGCAAACACTTAACAATCCCTGCAGACAGCACTGCAAATTTTGAACACCTCCTTGATGGATATCAAATACAGTTATCAATGCAAAAAGTGTTTTAGTAGGGCTCCATCTGTGGAAAAGTAGGGTCAAGCAGAGGTAACTTTCTGGTAAAAAGTAATCTTTCTAAATAATTTTTTTGTGCTTTTCAGTGAGTGGAGGATACTGTCTCTAAGGTAGGGACTACTTTCAAAGTGCAGATAAACACAACCTTAGTCTAGAAAGAGATGTAAGAAAGCCAGAGAGATGTATAATCAGATTAAAGTTTTGCTCCAGTGAAACCATATCTTGATTTTATATAATTTTCTTGTCTGATAGGGCAAGCTTCTGAGACATTCAGAACTTTTTTCACTTCTGCTCAACCTCTAGTGGATGTGAGAGTTGCAAGTGAATTACAAAAGGGAAGAGTCTGTAGGAGATGACAGATGGCTCTTAACCGTAGATGAATTTCTCAGGGATACAAAATAAAATGACTAAAGAGAAAAAGGAGCCAGCTTTGAGATAACAAGGTACTGATGTAAAACTGAGCTATGATTGCAGAGCAGGCTTTGCTTGAGGACTCTATGGATGTGTGGGGAGATGAGGAGATGGATGGGACAAAGAAACAAAATTTCTGGAAACAATGAGACTTGGAAACAACGAGACTTGGAAACAACTGCCTGCTGTCTGTCCCTCCTGTCCTCTCCTGCCAGAGTCCTCATCCCTATTCCCCAGAATTTCTTTTCACTCTGCAAAACTTTCTGTCTTTACTCCTTACTACTCTTTAAAACTTAAATGGTTAATTCCAGTTCTGGGTCAGATGTTGACTCTCCCAGTCAGAAAATGGGAATACTATCCGTATGGAGAAAATGTTTTGATTGTATAGGCAGACCTCCTGTTTGTATAAAAACAAGAAGAAAGTTGGTTAAATAATGGCTGTTAATCATGTGAATGAGATAATGTATAGAGATAATCTAGGGGGGTGTGTGTGTGTAGATGTGTATTTATGTGTAACCCCAGTGTGGCTCTCCATTGGAATTTATTATTCCTCTGTAATCTTATGGTAGCTTTATTGGAAAGAGAAAACAGAGGAGAATATTGTTTTTTCGCAATGTTTTAGCATTGTAAAGTAAATACTCCAGCAAGTATTTACTAGCAGGAATAATATTACCATGGTTAATGAAACTCTATTCAGTAAATGGAGCCAGCTGCAAACACTGGGCTTTTTTTCCTTAAAGTGCCTAAATGTCCTAATAAGCATTTTCTTCCCTCAACAAAAAATATCTATTTTTAAGGCTGCAAACTGCAAGGGGGCCTATGAGACCACAAGTGCTGTGCTACAATCAGTAATAAAAATACTATATAAAATGCTAGTGGAAAGTGTAAAACTTCACTTCCGATATAGAGGTCTAACCTTTACTAAGAGCTTTGGGGTGTTAAAAAGTAGCCTGAGTCTCAGAAATGCCAGCTATTGAGAATATTTAGGGTATGTGGTAAGTGTCTGTCATATGTTCCCAATAAATGGGCTATTGAGTCACTAACCTGACCAGTCAGGGCAGCCTGTGCTGGGCAGAGGTGCTGAGAGATGTTCACTGAAAACAGATGGGGTCATCCGCACAGCAATGCCCACCCATGTCCCCCAGGTCCATCTCTGCCACAACTGAGGGCAGCCCCCAGTCTCGAGCATCTTTCTCCCATTCAAGACAAACAGTCTGAAGAGGATTTTCTCCAGCTTTCTAACACTGTATTTCCCAGTAGCTGTGTCTTGAGGCAGCCTTGGAGAGCACAGACTCAGGCTTTGCAGCACTGCAGGAACTGAGTCCAGAAACCATCCATTTAAAATTTAATTTAACATTTCTCTCTCTCTTTCCCAGGCCCTAGAGTCTCCTGTCCTGTTGCTGGGATGTTTTACAGCCCTCTGACTTTGCAAAACTTCCATGCACAGCCTGCATTTGCCCACGTGGGCAAAAGCTGGCTGTGGGTGAAGCACAACTCCTCTCCAGTATTGTCCAAAGTGAATTTGAGGGTGGGTGAGGGACCATTTGTGTGACTAAACTTCAGACATCTAACACAAGTAGTCTCTGAAGGAACAAGCCTCTCTCTGTTAGACTCCAAATGGAAATCAGGATCTCAGTTGTAGGGGCTTTAACCTGTACTCTAATCAGAAATCTGCAGCTGGCGGTTGGAATGTGTGTGAGAAGTGATCCGGGCATCTCTGAGCACATCCCACTCGGGTACAGTTCTAATGGCATGCACGGAGTTGAGTGCTAAATATCAACTCATTGATGTTTTTGGGGAAGGAGGATAAACTTTGCAGCCAAGAGCAGTTTTCCTAAGATTGTTTTCCTGGTGTAGCTCCCTGCATCCTTGGTTGTGTTTATGAAAGAGCATTTTTGTTTACATGGAAAAACAAACCACAAGAGTCTTCTCATCTGTCATCCCTCCCTTTCTTGAAGTACACACATGTCCTTGGAAAGAGCCCTGCCCGGGCACTGGCTGGGGTTCAATGGCAGCATCGTGTGTCTGCAATCAGCCATCACATACCACCAAAAGTAAGCAGTTGATGCAAACAGTTAACAAATAACCCAGAGGATTGCTATGGCTCATCCAAAACAAATCCAGGCCCCAGCTAAATCTTTCTACTAACTTTAGGAGGGTTGATGCAAACTCATCACTTGCTTGCAGTTAGGTCATTGAAAATTAAAGGTAATTCCAAAAATGGTGATAACAAGGCCATGTTTCCCACTATACACAAGTCTTTCAAGTAAGGCAGCAGAGTCAACGCCATATTTTCTGTTTTGACTTCTATCAAGAAGTTTATCTCAGACCTTTAAATATACATAAGAGAGACGTCACACCATCACAAATAAAGATGGTTGTTTCTCTGAATCTTATGGGAAGGCTTGCAGAAGAAGTCTCTGTGATGAAAGGCACAGATCCCCAGACACAGGCTTATTTCCTGCATCTTGGGTGATGCCTTGTGCGGGGATGACTGTCCACTTGTGGAGCCAGCTTAGTACACAGACAAGGATTGTCACATTAGACTCAGTTTGTGCTCCAGGAGACACACAACCTCTGTGGATATGTATTGCATCTCACAGCTGGAGGTTTGGGCAGGTGTGGAACTCTGTGGCTGCACCAGGAGCTGGAGGATGCCATGGGCCAGAAGGGGAGGTGGGACAGCAAGAGAGTGCTGGTGCTCAGTGCAGAGCTGGAAATGTTTTCTCCAAGGGACAATTCACCAGGGATGACCCGCTGGTTTTACACTCTGCTGCTGTGTGAAACCCTTCTCTTGTTCCGCCCAACTCCTTTGACAGCCCTCAGCAGCGCGACCTTGAGAGACGGACAGAAAATGTCCAGAAAGTTTCTTTTTTATTTTTTGATTTCATATCTGCTTAACTAGAATCATAAAATATCCAGAGCTGGAAGTGACCCACCAAGATCATCAAGTCCAACTCCTGGATCTGCAGAAGGCAAACCCAAAAATCATACCATGTGCCTGAGACTATTGTACAAACAGCTCCTGAACACCGATAAGCTTGATGCCAAGGTCACAACCATAGGGAGCCTTTTCCAGCTCCTAGGAAGCTGTTCATTATAACCAGCACGGAATAACGTGCAACAGTTGCCATCCTTCAGTCACAGCGTATGCTGGCAGTTTGGTCCTTTCCATACCCTGACCATTGAACATTCAAGTGTGCTGCAGGCGCAGAAAAAACACGTGCCTTGTCTTTTGTACTTTTCATGCTTTAGAAAAAAATCTGTTTTAAAGCTGAATATGCCCAACTGAATAATTTATATTGAAAGAGAAGACATGGATAGAAAGAAAGTAAGAAAATACACATATTTTGGCAAAGAATTGTATTGTAACTAATTTCAAATCAGGGGTTATTTTATGGTCCAGTTTCAAGTTATCGAATATGGTTTAAGGTGCCTTATTCTTTAAAAAATGTTTAACAGGCATTATTCAAATATGTCATGCAATTCTTTAGTGTGAATAACATACATGTCTGTGAGATCACCAGGATATGTTGCAAGAGGACATTTCTGAGTGGCAGACAGCCATGTTACTTAATGAAATAACATTTTCTTTTAAAGCTAATTTACATTGCATACTTTTGGCTCCTAAAGTACATACTGGAGGCAGAAATGACTGTATGCCTTTAGCTTTTCCAGACTATGGAGGAATTAAGAAACAAGTGAACAGAAAATGAAAAGAACAGAAGATGGAAATGCTGGTAACAAAAAACTAAATACAAGATAGAATGTATCACAAAAAGCAAGGAGAGGGGAGAAACAAAGAGGGAGAGAAGGCAGGAGAGGAGATAGAGTCCTCAGTGTGGGCATGAGAAGCCTAATGGCCAGGCTTCCCTGACCATGGGAGGGAAGCAGCTGCCCACTGGTGAAGGGGGTTAGCAGGCATGGAGAGAGTTACTGTGCTCCCTGGTGTATAAATATCTTTTTCTAGATGTAAAATTTTGTTTTCCTCCTACTATCACAAGAACTTGTTTGGAACCTTCTCAGGGTTGATTCTGCACTTTCTGAACTTTCTCTCTATACAGTTGCTGCTGAATTTTGTTGTTTCTCACTGGGATAGTTCCAGTGCCCCTTCCTGGCAGGTCTGCTTCTCCATTGAGAGGCAATGTTTCTGCCTTGCTGAGGCCAGACACTGGCCCTGTGGCATGGAGAGGACTGGCCTAAGGGCTTCCTGTCCCTATCACCCCAGGACATCCCTTCACTGGGCCTTCATATGTGGATTTTTATGATGTAAACAGTCCCTTCAGTGCTGGTCCATGGTTGAAGCTGCTTGAGGAAGGCACTTGGCTGCAACACTGTACCCCTTTGGACATGCCAGCATTAGCTGAGTTTGCTGCCAGTGCTGTCTGAAACTCAGCAGCTCAAAAACAATATGTCTTGTCCTCAGGGAGGAGCATAATCAACTTTCTTTGCTTTAATTACTCAGCCTAGTCCATTGAGCCTCTAGCCCAGTAAACCTGTGATGGATTTGGAGTCCTAGTCTGCTATTCAGAGAGAGAAGGAAAAGCTGTAGCCCACATGCAGTGGGAAAGAACAGGGAACTAGGAACCATAACAGGCAGTGTTGAAAGGAGAAGCCCCTGATTATTTTTGAAAAACAGTGATGACGTCTGGAGAGGCTACCTAGAACAGAGGTTAGACAGTGTTAAAGGAATAAAGTAGGTATTTATTAAAAGGCCTTCAAAGGGTACACCTTGGGCAGTACAAGAGCCTGGCCGAGGCTACACCCAAGATGGACTCCAAGTCACAAGTTTTCACACTTTTATAAGTTTTGGTCCATTTACATACTGGGATTAATTGTCCAACTACAGCGTCAGGTTATGAAGTCCCATCCTCTCAGTTCGCTCTCCTCAATTCACTGTTGTTTATACTTTTCGGGCCTGAAGTTGCAAAGGTGTCCTTGGTTCGTGGCTGGACAAGGGTTGTTTTGTCTGACTAAACTGTGAAGAGAACTTGCAAACACTTTATATGAAGTTCAGAGTTATATACTAATGCAGTGCAGAATCTGGAAAATATGAAAGCTAAAACTTAAGGCATCAATGAGACCTTCAACACACCGAGAAACTGTGGGTGTTTTGGTGTTAACAGCATTCTTATTCAATATGGACACAGAAGGCACAATAATCATTAAGGTCAGATGTCCTCTGGGATGCAGCAGTTCAGACACTGAGTTTTGAAACTACAGATAATTTGAAGCTCGCAAGGATGGCTGTAGGCAGAAGCTCAGAAGTGTTTTGAATTGTTGTCATCATGCCTCCTGTGTCCTTTGTGCTGAATCTGAAGCTTTGGCGATACATGAAAGAGCCAGTGTCTGGCATCATGCAGGGAGCTCTCATTTCAGTCCCTGGCATGCGTATTCTGAGCTCAGAATTTCTCGTGGTGGGAATGCCAGGCTGGGAGGGCTCACCACGTACCCATCAGGAGGGTCAGCTCTGAACAGTGGATGTTCATCCATCAAAGCCCTGGTCAGGCACCTTGGAGGAGCCCAGCAGCAGGAGAGGTCACTGTCACCTCCTTCGCCAGCCAGGCCAGTGGCCAGGCTTGGCTGTACGGCCCAGGCACCAGCGTGGGAGCGTTGCATCACATCCCCTTTTTGTCTGTCTAGCCTCTCTCTGTCCTCACTTCTTTCTCTCTTTCTCTGCCCTGTTGTTCCTTGGTTTCATAAACTCTCAGAGGGACATCCAGTAAGCAGAGCTGTGCCAGCGCTTTGTGGTCTGAACTTTTAGAACTCACTGCAAAGATGCTGGCTTGGGTTTGGCACTGGCACTCCTGCATTTTGCATCCATAAACCTGTGGAGCAAAATGCTGATGAGCAGGAACATCTGCCGAGGCAAGATGAACAGGCAAGTAGGGCCCCTCACTGAGCTGCTCATTTTGGTGATGGCAAAGCTTCCCAGCCAGCCTCCAGCGCTCAGTGAAGCAGTAGAATACAGTTAACTGCTAGCAGGGACATGTCAACACATGGAAGTATTTATATCCATTCTTTAAAAAAAAACCAAACCAAAAATTCAACTCTCTGTTCACGAAAACCCCAGATATTTCATATGACAGTGTTTTTATTCAGGATATGTACAGTTGAAGTGCTGCTGGAAGTCAGACAGGAAAATCAAATTGAAGATAACTCTAACCTAATTATGAAGGCAAAAATACTTCTTTTGAAAACATAAACTTGTTATTCAGTTTCTTTCTAACCTAGTCAAACTGATGACCATTTTAATATATATTTCTCCTTCTGGCTATGTGGTGATCCTTGATAGTTTTTTGCAACTTCACTGTCCCTGAAGAGGTATTTTCCTCTTACTTCTCTGAATTATTAGACAGGTCTATAGAGAAACATTCAATTACCAGCTCCTTTCTTTACTTTTGCCCTTTGAAAGTGTTTCTGAACATACTCTCTTGAAGTTATGAAAACCAAATAGAGATTATCCCCTATTCTAAAATGAGCTACAAAATACATATTTTACCATGAATTTAAAGCCATATACCCTCTTATTTGAGAAGCCATTATTAATTTGGTCAAAAAAGCTTATTTCAGCAGCTGTCTTGCAGATCTTGAGTCTGCATCTCACATACATGACATGGCTGTGTAAGAAAACAGTCTATATTATCTCATTATAGCATTTCAAGTGTGGATTAGGCCTTACTTGTATTAAAAACCATCTTATTCATGATAGCAGAGCATTTATCAAATTAATAAGATGACTGCTTGGCACTTAGTTCATCCTGGCAATTTAAATGCAGGGTTAGATAAATGCTACCAAGTGCATTTGTTTTTCTTCCCACCATTCCTTTGTGAACATCTATTTCCCCAAACATGAACGCTTTGGAGATGGTCTGAGCTTACAATTGTACCTGTGTTTCAGTCCAGTAATTGCACAGACTTTTTCTGTACATTAATTTTTCCATCACTAAGATTTTCCAAGCCAATGGTTGTATCTAATTTTTAGCATCTTGCATTAAGCAGTTTCATTTTCATTTCATATTTAGAACCCTGCTGGTGAACCTCAAGCCCCAAACCTTAAACTTTAAAATTTTTGCTTTCCTGGAGGAAGAGTGAGGACTCTCAGCAGTCATTACTGTGATTTGAGTTGTGCCTTCTCTGTAGCCCTGCTCTGTGAGACATTGCAGTGACATTTCTTGGCAGAGGAGATCTGCAGGAATCCAATCATCACCAGGAGACATAGTTTTTGGCTGCGAACAGTCTGAGGTGATGTCTAACAGCCCAGGCAGGGATGGACCCCTTGACTTGCAGCTGCAGGTCACTCTTGTGTCTCTGTTGTAGAGATCACGCATTATCCCCTGACCTCTTGGAGCACTGTGTTGTGCACAGCCTTCTGATGGGAGCACAGCATAAACAAATGTGAAATCACTACAATGGCAAACCAGCCCATAATTTCTATAAAAATCACAGTAAAGTTTTCAAAAGGACAGTTTGCTTCCTGTTGCTTTTGTATCAGTCATCAGTTAATCCTGTGAGGAAGGGAGGGAGAAAAAGCAAAACAGTTTCACTGCCTGACAAGGCAAAAGACCATTGCAGCTCCGAAAACTGACCTCTTGACTGATTTCTTATCTGAGGTCTTCTCCAAACCTGAACTAAGTTCAGTGGCCAAGCCCATAACACCCCATAGCAACCCAAAGCCACCTGAACTGCTTGTAGCTACACTCTCCTCTCTTGATTAGACCTCAGTGTTTCCTTGCTCTCCTAAGGAGATTCAGCTCTAGAACATGTTTGCACAGCAGACCTAGTTCTACTTTAGCATGGGGAGCAGCCAGGTGTCAAGGCTGTATGTGCTGGTTCAGAGAGACTTATGGTTTTGTCAAGGGAGATGGTAAGTAGACTTGGTGTCGCATTTCTACATTTCTGGTAAGTTTGTAAAGGAAACAGCTTGGTACCTCAATAAGTAGCGGTGAATTTACAAATTTAAATGAGTGGACTGACCTAAGAAAGCTTAATAAATCAGACTCAATCTCTCCTAGTACTGATACAAGATCAGGCCTCTGCTGAGAAAGCAGGTGCTTGTGTTAAGTTGATGTCTCAAGACAGCATTCACGAGTGTGCCTTCAGTTCAGAACCTCTGGGAACGCTGCCTGGAATGAGGCCCGGTGGGATTTGGGCTGGCTGTGGCCACTGGTCCTCCTGTGGAAGCTGCTGCTGGTCTGGCTGTCAGCAAGCCTTAACAAGGCAAAGTCCATCTGGTAATGCTGACAGGATGACCCTTGAGTCAATGACATCCAGATTCATTGGCGATGGGATGCTGCAGCTGCCTTTTGACAACTTCCCTAACACTCTGGTCTCAGGAACACGACTTTTTAAGAGACTTGCGCTACAGTATGTGGTTACTCTGTAAAAGTTTGGATCCATGCATTGAAATAAATTTAAAACACCTTCTTTTCATCCTGAAAAACATATATAAATATATATATATATATATATATATATGCAGTTGAGCATCTTGAGAGCTGTCCATGCTTTACCCATTTGTTCTGTTAGCAAGACAATGTCCCACACTGAGGGGTGAAAGCAGGCAATGTATTAATACACTAAATAACTGGAAAGTATGAAAAAAGGGGAAATTATTTGATTGAAAAACTAATGGTTAGATCCAGCATAACCAGGTAGATACTTAATTGTTTGCATGGATCTTACATTGCCCATAACTAGCAGCTGGTGTCTTCAGATATGTCTTGGGTCTTTATGTGCCTGGTGTTTACACCAGAGTTTGTATCAGCACATGGTGGGATTTAGGCTTGGATGTGAGGGGAAAGGAAAGAAAAGCAGAAATGGGTGTGTTTCTTGATACAAAACTGCTGTTAACTGAGCTTTTTAAAGTAAAGTTAGGGATAATCGAAACACTCTTGAGATGGGTCAAAAGTAGTTTCATTAACACCTTCCATGAACTCCAGTGTTTTCTACAGCCTATAGATTCCATAAGAGCAAATTGTTTTGGACTAGAAATTGCTTCAGATTAATTGTTTCCTTTTTTCAGCTCAAAGCAAGAAAGGATTGGATGCCCTGAGTCTCTCTTAAGACCCATAGGTGAACTTTCCTATTAGAACCGTGTATTTCAGTGAACGAGAAATATTCACTAAAAATATTTCAAGTTACTTTCTTTGGGATCACAGAATCTCTGGGTTTTTGAGAAAAAAAATGCATTAAGGGAACAAGAGAGAGAAGTAAATTAAGAGTAGAAATGTTTTCAATTAGACAAGAAAAGAGAGATTTCACTACCCAAAGTACAAAAAATCTTAGTCTGGGGGAAGGGTGAGGAAAAATAACTGGGAGTGATATATGGTGGTTATTTTTTCATTTTCTTAATTCCTTTCCTTTTTAAACTTACTACTTTTACTTTTTCTCAGTGTAGGTATTTTTCTCCCATGCTAGCCCCTTCTTAACTACAGGCCAATCTGAAAGGGTTCAGATATTCTCCATATCCATTTCACAAATGCAGGACTTCATAGAAAACTCCATCCTTTATAGCCTGGAAATTGCAGCTGAAAATCTCACAAAGATATGGAGTTCTTGCGGTATTTGTTTGGTGCTTCCCTTGGTCAGGCAAGAGAGAGGAGCAAACACATTTCACTGCAAGCTGGAGGGAAGCTGTTCCCAGTCCGGGAATAACCAAAATAGGCAGAAATGACTGAAAATGAGAAAAGCAAGGGAAATAAAGCTTAGCTGGATTTCTATTGTTGTGTTACTTATGTTTGAATCTCTTTAATCTGCCTAGCTCTTAAGTTAGCAATTTTTAAAATTGAATTAATTTTTTTCCTTGCATTTTTTTATGATTGTTTCCCTGCTAATTTTGAAAGAATAAATCAAATTGTGTTTATTAGTAAAATTGCCCAGCCTCCTCATTGCTGAAATAAATACCATAATTCTCTGCCTTTGACCTGGGAAGTATTTGTGGAGCCAGTTCCCAAGACTTCAAAAAAGAAGACTAAAGATAATAAAAACATATGTCAACATCTTAGGCTTTCCTTCTACTGCTTCATTGCTACTTCAGTGATCAAAAGGAGAAAAGTAATTGTTAATGTTTAATCTAGCTAATACTCTCGTGGCATTCCAGTTTGACTTGGCTCTGCTTACTTTGCTTGCTTTGCCTGGGGTAGGCTGGTTTTTGACATGTATTTGTAGTCACAGAAAGAAGAATTATTTATTGGTTGTGATGAGTAATAATAAAGTGACACCAAAACAGGATGAGGTGGAGAATTTAATTAAGCTGGATGTGTTAGAAATCAAATGATTACTTGAGGAAAGCCAAAGTCCAGCCATAGCACTTTGATTTTTTATATTATTTCAAAAGCAGCTCCGCTTTCAAAAAACACAAGCTGGGTTCAGCAAAACCATTGTTCTGGGAGGTATCTTCTAGTCTGGATTTGAATGCTTGGAGCTTATTTTGAAACACTGCTGCATTGTTTCTAATGGTGGGTTATGATTGTTCTGGGCTAGGAAAATCTCTTGTGGTTGATAAGTTTTGAAGCAAAGAAGCAGAAAACTCCCCCCGTTGAATGTTACAAGGGATGAGTCTGTGACACCAAGGTTACCTCTGACCCCTGTGAAATCCAGGGAAGAGTGGCTCAGGATGCAAAGCTGACTGTCACTTGCGCATGGTATAATTTTGGGTGAAATGGTTTGTGCCTTGTCTCAGCATGATTTTTGGGAGATATTAGTTGAGATTTATTGGAACTTAATTTAGCATCATAAAAGCACAGTCTAAACTACCTTCCTGGGCTGCCTTTGTGTTCAGGTCAGGGAGTCTGGCACCTTTGAAAGGCAATCCCACCCAGATGGAATAGGGACCTGAGCAGGTCAAAGATGGACTGCTTTCCATAGGATTTCTGTTTCCTTGGCTGGAGGCAAAGCCTGGATAACCTGGAACAGGTTGTGCAGAAAAGTTGTGAATGCCTCATCCCTGGAAGTGTTTGAGGCCAGATTGCATGGGACTGTGAGCAACCTATTCTAGTGGGTAGCATGTCTACCCATGACAGATGATTTGGAAATAGATGATCTTTGAGGTCTCTTCCAACTCAAACCATTTAGTGACTCTATGATTCTGTGATTACTGAATTACTCAGGTAAGGACCAAAATGTATTTCCTCACTCTGCAAGGATCTCACTTACATGCAACTGAATAATCTGGTTTTTTTTCAGGAGGGGGTAGTGCAAGTCGTTGTCTAAGATTTTTGAAAATCTAGATATAAGATAAAATTTTGACATGATGTGCCTGCTATAGCAAACTCTTGATGGCCCTGTTGACACTATGTGGACATGGTGTGATGGCCAATCCAGGGAGAACTTGTTCTCTTCCTGGTGCCAGAGCCGGTTCAGTCTTGTTGAAAAACTGAAGCATTCTAGTATAAATTCCTTTTATTTGTGGAAATGGAAGATAGCAGAAATCCATCAACTTTGGATCTTCAAGGCTGTGATTGTTTAAAAATAGTGGCAGCTCCATCCTCACTCTTTGGTCTGCTTTAGTATTTATCTATTACCTCCTCCTCTTCCCTCCTTTCCCATCAGCTTTTTCTGGAAGCATAGCCAAGGCCACCACCTCTCATCCTCAATAGTGGGAAGTGCACAGCACCACAGCCTGCAGTGAGAGGGATGGATACTCACCTCTGCTCAGGGTTCAGCACTGCTCAGGGCTCTGCCTTGGAACAGCCTCTCAACTGCAGCGTTTATTGTGCCACTTTAGTTGCTGCACTGCAAAAGTACTTACAACGTTTTCATCAAGATGAAATGTATAGGGAGCACAGGGAGGGAGTGCCTGTGCTCTCACATTGGATTAGGATAATAACCCTGTACACTGCCGAGGTATTTGGTGTGCTTGTGGCGCTTATGATGTTAACTAGAAACCCAGACAGCAAAAGCCCCAAGATTACATTTTGCACTTTAGCTAAGTATTTCATCAGAAATGTTAATGATTTCTCGATTAAGCAATTTAACAGCAGATTAGGTCTAGCAATGGGGCTTTTGTAGGCCTATCATAACTACATCTGCTAGACTTGTGGGGGAAAAACATTTATTATTAACCCCCTCAGCAAAACTATTGAGGAGTTCACCTGTACTATTAAAGTGTTGTAACAAAGGTTTTTTTGTTTTTTTAACTATCTTAAATGGCCATGGTATTTTGAATGTGCAGTGCCCAGAAAGCTGCGGAATCTGCTCTGCAACTGCGGTCCCATGTCTATTCATTAGGAAGAATACATTTTATATGTTGACAGAGTTTTGTCTGAGGAAGCAGAAGGTGATGAATACAGACACAGAGATCATTAGTTTATGCAGCATCTTGCAGCTCTGTATGTTCTTAGAAAGTTGAAAAAGTTTATGTCTCACTTGCCAGGCAGGAATCAGAACTACTTTTCCACTCACAGAGGGTTTTTTAAGTCAGGAAAGTTTCAGTTGTCACTGAGAACCCTCAACTTGGAGATGTACTGCTGTGGGGAGGAAAGAAAATGCTGCTATAGGATGTGCATCTATGTGTATATCCTGAAACACCCACAAATTTCCACTCAGCACCAGTAAATCTTCAGTGACAGCTCGGTATGCCAATGTGGGACATCTGGAAAAGAGCAAGGAGAATGATATGAAGTCTAAAAAAAATAGCTAGATGAAAGATTGAAACAATTAGTGTTATTCAGCCTCAAGAAGAGAAGAATTGGGTAATGGGGAGAGGAAATAATCTGCTCTCTGTGCCTGTGCTGGATCAGACATATAGTAGACCTGAACTACAGCAAGGAAGAGTCAGCACAGATGTTGCAGAACTTCTTCAAAGCCACAGAAGCCATGTCTTGGGTGGAGTTAGCTGGCTGTCAGGTGTCAGTTTTTCCTGCCTTGAAGCACAAGGGTGGATTAAGTGAGTGCTCATGAGCAAGGCTTGTGGCACTGAGCAGGTGCCTCTGTCTCATGGTGCTCTCATCACACAGTCTGGAAAGCCAGCCGGGACTCCCAGATCACTCTGAGGAAATCAAGCAAGAAGGAAGGAGAAAGAAAAACATATGCCTTAGAAAATTCTAGAAGTCACTGACACTTACGGTATTTAACAGGCAACAGACCTAGATGTCAGACAAATTAGGCATACTGTGGTTCTGTGATCCTTTTCCCAGAATGTGTCAATAACCCATTAAGAACCACTTCAGAATAAGTAAAGGAAAAAAAAAGTATTTTTAAAAAGGAAACAACTTTCAAGTTATTTCTTTTATGGAACAGAGGTTGCACATAAGCCTCAGAAGTTTTCCTATATCCAAGCAGGGCTGAAAAAAAATGACCTACTTTTTAGGAGGGCACAAGATTTTCTCCATGCTATCTGACCTCAATCCTCAATGACCTTTTGAACTTGTAGTTATGTGTCACATTTGGTGTGCTCCTCGACATCCTTTTTCTTCCATATTTAAAAAAGTGGGGGGAAGTAATGCTAGCTAATGCCCTCGTTATAATGATCAAGAGACAGACAAACTTCATTAATAGATGGGCATCAGATTCATTTGCTGTCAGCATGCATGAGAGAAAAGATTTAATATTTCAAACCTTTAAGCTCTGCAAGAGAATGTATCATTAAAACATGGTTCACTGATCATGGAGTGTTTGGAGCTCTGTAGGAGGACTGTGGGTGTTTTAGACTATAGAGAATTGTCTGATATTATTAGTTTAAGCAGGCCAACACTTACTGTGACTTGAACTGTTAACGCTTCCTTTTCTCTTTGTTTCCCTGTCCTGTTCCTCCTCCAGCATCGTTAGTGACAAAACAGGAGACCAGAAGCTGTAACCTGCTCCCTGTCTTTGGGCATTAATCAGTTTAGGGTAACAAATTTAGAAATTTATCTGAAAATAAAGGAGCAAGCAAGAGCTATTGACTTAATTTCTTACCTAGTTGCTGCTTTTGAGCTAACACCCAGCTTGGCTGCTGCTTATTAAACAGCAGTGCAAAAAACCACATGAGATGATAAAAAAGAAATCTTATTACGTGGACAGGTCTTCAGCAAGTGGTCTAGTGATTTAGTTGGAGTGTTGTGCCTTGATGTGGCTAAAAGGAAAATAATGAAGCCAAGCAGGGGGTCAAGAGCAACGCGAAACAGTGATTAAAGTTGTTTATATCTCTTTGTTGGCATGGATACAATCAAATAAGCTCATTAGACATTTTGAATTGCAGAAACATAGCTCAGAAAGCAGCCTGAAATAATATCTGGTATTGCCCTTGTGCAGAGTTTCCCTCTGGGCTGTGCCAGCTAGTTTTAGCCTTCTGATAGGTGATACGTTCTTTCAAAGGAATAAATGAAGTGAATGCAGATACGTTCAAAGATTTTTAAGGAATTCAGAGTGGATATGAATCTGAATTAAATGTTAAATAAAACACATGTCAGATGTCAAGATATTAGAGGAAAAATACTGGCGATTACCTTTAGGAGAAGTTAGTTGTTTTAAATGGGGCCTTTTCAAGGTAACCTGATGAAATGAGATCTTCCCCGAGCACACTTGTGTGTGCTGAAGTACCTGCACCGCACTGGCGAGTTTGCCCTTAAGGGGTGCTAAATTAAACAAAACTCACTACTAATGTAGGCATTGTCAAAGGTTTGCTAAGTCTAATCCAGGACTACTGAAATACAATTAGAGGAGAGAGTGGTGTCCCTGTGCATCTTAGCTGGGCTTTGAAAGCAGAAGGTTTTTGTACTATATCATCTAACTGCACTGTAAATTTTGTGCTCATCTTAATTATGCTTCCTTCTCTGTCCTTTGTGTGCTCTGTGTGTAGGACTGAATCTAATCTAAAACTGACTAGTTTTGGAGAGCTGATGAGACTTTTGCCAGCAGTCATGTAAATCAATAACTTTAAGGTTAAGCTATTGATTGCAAGGACCATAAAGCTCAAACAGTGTGTTCTCTTCATTCATACTGAGCCTGTCTAAGCACTAAGGGGATTTGCTGTGTGTTTCCTTTAACAGAAGATGGAGGATAACAAGAATACCAGAGGTTGTTGCAAACCATGCAGTCTGGCATCATGGTGCAAGACAGTGTGTGTTTGAAGAACAGCAAGGGGATGGAAGGATGGAATGCTGGATTCTGATACATGGGGCTATAGTACAACTGAAGAAGGGACAGGGCAGCCAGGGAGGCTGGAGATGCTGCATGTGGCCCCAGCAGAGTGCCTGGAGAAGACCATACCCAAGAGGGACAGCCCAGAGACATGGGGTTGTCTCTGAGCTGAAGTGCCAGCAGTGGGGACTCAGGCTCTGCCCTGCTCATTGATACCTGGGCTGGGGTGTAAGAGGCTCCCACAAACCAGAGTCCACCCAATCTCTTCATGAGCATAGTCAGAAAATCCTTTATCCAGAAATCAGGGCTGTAGGAGGGATGAGTTGGGAAGACTCACAGCAATGAAACACACTATCCAGATCAGAGCTCCTTAGGGAGAGGGAAACCTGCCACAACAAAGGGACTGTTTACCCACCCTCTGGTGGCACTAGCCACATGCAGCACTGCTGCAGATGCAGACTGGCCCCATGGTCCCTCAGGGATGATGCATCTCTATCTTCAGCATCACAAGCTCAGCAGGCTCTGGTCAGAGGGAAGAAAATGATCAACTTGTTTGAAGAAAGTTTTCAGCCAGCTTTGCTAACCCCAAGAGTAAAAGAGTGCCCTGGAGTGTTCTCTGCCCTGGGATTGAGGGCAGGGCTTCTTTGGCAGTGCCACTGCATTGCACAAGTCCCATCCCTGCAGTTACTACCCTTTACTTTTGTGCACCCACATCAGGACATTTCCTACCTACTTTGTTCTCCCCTCCAGCTGGGAATAAGTATGCCCTGCTTTTCTGACTAATTCTTTGTGCTCATAGTTATTATTAGAAGTATATCTGATTCCTGCCAGAAATAAAAGTAATTACAAGCTTCAGGCTGGCACCTTTCTGTCTACCTCCTGCAAATATTTAAATCGGGATTTTGTTACCGACTGCTTTTGGTAATTAGTTGTTCGGTAGTATTTTTCCACTGCCCACACATAGCTGTAGACTGTGAAGACCAGACCAAATCTCCAAGCCTGTCTGCCTCCTTCCCCTCCCCTCCCCACATACTTTTTAAGTTTCTGTGAGAACAAGTTTTATATGACCTTTTCATAAAATAGAATCACAGAATCATTTAGGTTGGAAAAGACCTTTAAGATCATTGAGTCCAACCGTTAGCCCAGCACTGTCAAATCCACCTATAAACCATGTCCCTAAGCACCACATCTGACAGGCTCTTGCTGAAAATGCTTTTTGGCCAGGGATTAATGGATAAACAATCAGTGGAAGAGATTTTTATATATGCATTTTTAAAATAGGTTTCCAAATCTCTGCTTTACTTTCTGATCTGAAGCAGTCCATGTTTCTCAGGCCAGCACTGACACAACAAAGTGGCACCCTGATTGCTACCTGTGGCGGTGTCTCCCTCAAAATTGAGAAGCATTTCTGAAGGCTCTCCTTTGACTCTGCTCTATCGTTCTTTGAGAAAAAGGATCCCTTTATATTCTGTACAAAGCTTTGGCTTTGAACATGTAATCATGGACTGACTTGTGATCTTGCTTTTGGGTGACACAGACCTTCTTCTCGTGTGCTGATTCTTTGCTGTTGAAAACTACATGGAGACCAATTAGGCTGTGCATTGTTTTGCTGTGCAAGGCCCACTGTGGGTTCTAGCTCTTCCTGTCACTGGTTATGAGCTTTCAGAAACTTGTGCAGCAGAATTTACTTTCTAGGATACAGAGGACAAAAGAGATGTGGATGTTGCCCATTCTCCCTGGCCAGCGTGGGCACTAGACTGCGGACCTGGGCTCCTTGTCTTATATTTGCCTGCAGCAAAGCTGCACCTTGTGTGATAAACATGCAAGCTGCAACCTTGTTCCTGCTTGGTGATCCAAAATGCCAGACACAACAGCCATAGAATAGTGGAGCACTGAACCTGACATTGCCAGAAATGTTAGGCTCATCCCACATACCTGAGCATGACATGATTGATGACAGCTCCACTTCCTAATCACTGTGCTTCTTAACTTGCTGACTTTTACATTGGAACACAGAGATTTTACAAGTGTTAGACTTTATATCTCTCGTCCCCCGCCTCAGAGGAAAAAACATTAAAAAAAACCATCCTACAGATCTCTGAGAAGATATGAATAACATAGCTTGGCAGCAAAGCACTTCACAAAATGAAAGCTCTGAGAAATCTTGCCAACTTCTGAGTTATTTCTAACTCGGTTTCCATCATAGTGTGGAAAGGGTTTTGGCAAGGCAGCTCTCAACAGGAGCTGAATTCAACAGGCAGAGGCTGCCAGGCAGTGACAGTGGGTCACTCAGCACCCCTGGAGCAGAGAGCAAGTGTGGTACGTGGAGCCAGCCCAATGCCAGCTGTGGGGAGAGGAATGGGCTGGAGGTGCACCGCAAGAAAGGGCAGGTAGGACAGAATGACAGGACAAATTTAACTAGATTTCCAGTCTTCCCAGGTGCCTGCTAGTCTCTTGCATGTTTTTACGCATTGGTCTCACTTTCCAAGAAGCCATGAACAGCCTGCATAACAGTGTATATAAAATTTTGAAGGACTCATAAGAAGGAAGGGGGAAGAGAAGGGTTCAGAAATCCTTAGAATTCTAGTAGAGTTGTCATGGATGATATATTTATTCAAACACTTTTATATTTGCTTAAGACAACCTGTTTTTCCTCTGAATGGCCACAAAAGGAACTATAAATGGTAAAAGTCCAAGGAAGCTGTGTAACTTCCAAATGCTTTCCTAATGATCCCTAATGGGTAGTGTGCACTTTCCAGACTCTAGTTAACCTCACTAGGATAGGAAATGCAATAAAATTATAATTTTAAGTCCTGTAGTTCATTAAGATGGAAGAGCTTTTGTTTAATTTTGGACTTTCAGGGTGCAATTGAGACTACAAAATGAAACACTTCAAAGCACAGAAGCTGGAAAAGCTGCTGGGGAAACACACACACTTTATATAATCTAATAGTTCCACTTTTCTGCACTGAATCAATTTATTCTTCCTCCTGATGTCCTTGGTCTGAAACTCACAGGTCTTATAGTTGTCTCCTACAGTATGTGGGCTGCAATTAACAACACAGGTATATTTGAAGAATTATTTAAAACATCCAGCTTTTTGTGAAAGGAGCCTGAAAGCATCTACTGTCTGGACATAGTGTTCTTGCTTTACTCTGTTTCACATTAAGGCTCTATTGTCTTTGATAAATTTTGCAGCTCTCACATGCATGTGTCTGTTTACTCTGCTGAGCTTGGGAAGCCGACAGAGCTTTGCTTCAACAGCGTAGTTAAATTTTCACTTCAGTTTGGAACCTCATCTTATCCTGTCCTGTGGGGTCTAAGCCTGCTCAGGGACACTGGATTCTGCCATGACTCTGGATCCTGTTGGAATCCTGTGGTGCTTGTCTTCCTTGTTACTGCTCAAAGTACATTCACTGTACAAATCAAAGAGTGAGCTAGAAACAGCTGCTAAAAGCACACAGGAAAACTCCTTCCCACATTTGTAAAATGCTATGCTGGCACTTGTGTGGCCAGAGAACAGCAACAGGCCTGTCCTGCTGCTCCAGCCTGTGAGCACTAGTCCCTGGAGAGTGAGGACATAAAACACTGGCAGCCCTGGGATATGATCTGCTGTGAAGCAATTTCTTCTCTGCAGCAGAACAAGTGACCTATGTGAACAGGGACTGACCAGTCTTGAATTTTAACTATCAACTGACTGCACTGAACTGCTTGCAAAGGATACAGCGGCCAAGAATTATTCATGGAAAGAATTCCACAATCATCTTTGAATAAGCAATAACTATAGGAAAACTGTAAACTGTTCAAACAACTCAGAAAAAGGACCTTATGATGTGCTATCAACTCAGCATCTTCTTGAGATTTCGTTTCATGCCTTAGTTACTGCAGCCTCCAGCTTTGCAGCCTTGACAGCTCCAAATGTACACAAAAAATGGGACAGCTTCATGCTGCTATTTTCTGAAGTGTTCTTTCTCTGCTATCTAACTACTGCTGTCCTCTTAAGCAAACCATGTGTTTGTGCACCACTAATGCACCCGAGTTTGAAGCCACCATCTTGCACAGCGGGGCCAAAGTAAGTGCAGGAGCATTTCCCGAGGATGGCAGCTGAGGTCAGAGTCTTGTGCTGTGCTCTGCATTGCTGTAGTATTTTGCAGAAGCACTGTATGACCAAGACACCTTACCTGTCTTCAGAAATAGCAACCACTTCTCTGGATGGTGGTGTGGATGCCAGCTGAGATAGAGCAAAGCAAACTTCATGTCTGCACCTGTAAGGCAGTCTATTGTTTTGCCCTATGCTGTCTTTCAGGCCTCATTCCATATCCTGAAATCCCACACCACCATTACCACGTTTTCTCCTTGTGTGCTTTTTATGCATGGTCCTCTATGCTCCTGGTCACGCTGGTGATCTCTCAGAGATTGTCTGGCAAAACCACAAAATATCTCCCTGTCACCTGCTTTGAATCATTCCTCCTCACTGACACTGAAGGGGAAGCCCCATACTGGTAGGCAGGTGAGGACATCTTCCTCTTAGAGCTAAGCAAGTCTGCCTGATCCAGCTGTTGCATTTCACCAGATCCCACAGCCCTAAACATCCCATTGCAGAGCTGCCCCTGTGTTGGGAGAGGGCTGTGTTACCCCAAGAGTTTCTTGGGAAACTATCTAGGGAAATACCCCAGTGATGGAGTGTTTATCTTGGTGTGCACCTCAGGATGTGTTTAGATTAGGTTAAAAATTGTTTTAACTTGTAGAGGGAAAAGCCCAATTTGGGCCAGCTTTTGGGGAAAGCTAACCCTGAAGTTACCTCACACCAGCCATAAAACAGTTAGAGGCTGAGTGAAAACTGAAGTATTCTTGTTAAGAATGTCTAAATCCATTTGCCAGGTCTGTACACCATCAGACCCTGTAGTATCCTGAGATTTAGCTTCGAGTGCCTCCTTTCCCCTCTTAAATGTCATATAATCTATACAAGACAAGAGGTACTATTATGAGGGTGGTTTGACCTGCAGCATTAAAACACAGATCTTAGCTGAGGAATTTCTGCATGAAGCCTATAACCTCTGGCTGAACTGGAATGTGCCTTTCAGAAAGGAATCCAGGCTTTTGCTTTAAGACCCCCCAACCCACACAGTCCACATCCGCTGTAGGTATGTCGTTGAAATACTCAGCTGTACACTTTCTGGTTTTGTGTGTTTAAAAACAAAAGCCACTAAATATATTTTTGGCTGAATTCCTGTGGGGGACTTCAGTTTACAAAGTGCCAGTTGCATTCTTAAAACCTACGTGTGCTGGTGCTTCCAGAGCACCGATCCATTGCTTCCCGAATTTGTCAATGTTTACTGTTTTTAGTCATAGAGAAGGTCCAAACAGATGTGCCCTCATATCATAGGCAACAGGCTGTTCAGACTTATGACCAAACTCTGGTATGTCTGTGTACCATGTGTTTCCTTGTCTGCCTTGTCTCTGGAATTGATTGTGACATTCATGATCATACCACAGACACCCTTCTTCTTCCTTCCTGATGGGCAGTAACTTTTTAATGTCCCCATTGTGAGTGTGAGAGACCAGGCTGGAGCTCCTCTCCTACCTCACCTGGAGCAGAGGTTTGAGTTATGATCTCTTAGATATGCCCTAACCACAGGATTTTCAGATGCTCCAATAACTCTTTCTGGTTAAGCATTCATGGGGCAGAATGTGTTAGGAATTCCCCTAATATTCAGCTACTTCATACAAAGGACAGCTGGTTAACTGGGAGAGAATGAGTTACATGTTGTGGAATCATCACCACAGTGAACCTAATCCTACTTTCAGCCTGAATTTTAACCAAATTCTGGCTACTGCCTTTCATCATATTTCTGATGTCCAGATTAAAGAATAATTAACTGCTTTCTTTTAACCTCATCTAAATACCTGGTCTGCAGTTCTCTGGTTGCTTTAATCTGACATGTACAAGGCAGATCTCTCTGTCCTTTGGGCCTGATGGCTGTTCTGTGGTGCCTCAGCACTGCTGTAGTAGGTCTTGCAGTGAACTGATCTGAACACAGCAACAGGATTGTGCCTCAGCCAGACTGGTTCTCTGCTCATTCATAACACGGTGCCCAAAGGGCAGAGGTGACAGGAAGACCCAGAGGAGCAGGGAGGAGAGTGGAGTGAAGATCTGGTCTGTCCCTTCCACTGGCAAACAAGATCCCTCTAGGATGGCAGACTTGTGTTCCTCACAGGACTTTTTCTCTTTTCTGCTCTCCATCTCACCTGTATTGTATCGATGCCACAGACCTCTGGAAGACGTTTCTGAAAAGGCTGTATCTGTGGGTATGGTGGTTTGGGGATGGGTGGAAAAGAGAGTTCTGCTATGAAATTCTCATTTCTTGAAACCTTAGATTTTATAGATCCAGTGGGAATATCAATAATCTCTGTGGGACTCAGAAGAATATCCTGTCTGCCTATAGTTAAGATGACCCACGTCACATGATTCACGTCCATGAAGGAGAGGAATATTTCCTTCAGCAGTTTGTACAGGCTATGGCAGAGAGGAGTATTTGTTGCTTTTGCAGAGTTATGCTGCTCTGCTACTCTGAAGGGATCCAGGTAAACTTTTAGTGAGCCTGTGGCATAAGTCCTCCTTCCAGGCAGTCCATGCTTCAGATCTGTAGAGACAAGGGGAAGTGTTAAAAGTTTCAGGGGATAAATCTCATATCTCGCTCCAAACAAAAGGCATGCTTACACTGCTGCCCCTGGTTGAGGGCCCTCCAGTTACGGCTTGTCTGACAGCCTGGAGAGCTGATGCAATGTGCCATCTGCTAGGAAACCAACTCAGCAGAAGGATAGAATAATTTTCTGCTGGTATAGGAAACTAAAATGGTCCTGCTGTGACTTAATCAGTGCTGCAGAGGGTAAAGAGGGAACAGGATAGGTGAGAGAGGAGGAGTGGTTGTGGGAGAGGGCTCAGATGAACTTACTTTGGGGTTAGCCAGATATGGAGATTGTGTATCTGACAAAGTCCATGGAGTGGCCTTGATTGTTGGTTTTTGCAAAGGGATGGTATATTCTAGAATAATTCACTGTGTGCAAGAGACAAACATAGCCTCTCTTCAAGCTTCATTTTTTCAATTTATCACTGAAGCTCTGTTGGAAATGACAGACACAAACATGTACTTGGGTCACAAAGAGGAAATTCTTGAGTAACGTAACTGACTGGGACTCATGAAGGTGCTTTGTAAACTTACATCATGGAAGAGCTTAAGAAGGTGCACCTCAGTAACTTCAATAGGAATTGGTTTTCTTTTGGAATATTCTGGGAAAGGATAATTCTGGTTTATGACCAGCTGGTTATACTTCTTTTAGAATAATCACTTTAGGTGTCTGCACAACATTCAGATCCCTACATTAAGCAATTAACTCTTTGGTATTTTTTTAATTCCACCCCAGTGAGGGGAACTTTTCTGTTAGTCACCTCTCACTCACAAATCAATTCCTCTTCTTGATAAAATCAGCAAACCAGCTACATCCAATGCCAACAATATCTGAACTTTATTAGATCACCCAAAGCAGTGAATAATAACGTTCGAAGGATGGATTTAGCTGGGACCACATGCTGAGTTTCACTCCAGAATAAGTCTCTGCAGGTCTCTGCAGTGGAACTATAAATCCCTGGACCTAGCATGGAAGTGCTAATGGGCCCTCAGATTCAGTGCCGCTACCAGGCAATAATATCTGTAATAGCAAGTAACAAAGATACAACCAACTGAGCTCTTCAGGGTTCAGCAACTGCTCCCAGGCTTGGAGCAGAGCTCATTTATTTTCTTCTCTTCATTCCACTAGAGCAGCTCCAAGCCCTGACAGCACATGGGGATAATTGAAGCAAAAGTGCTCAACCCTGACTGCCCAATCTTCTCATAAAACAATCCCAGGATTGTTCTGGGGACCGTTGGCACAACAAACCTTGCGCTGCAAATTTTGCTCCGTAATTAGCAAGCAGTTGCTGTCATGCCTGTCAGATGGGTTTATGTGACGATGTGAATAGAACAACAATTGACTGTCTTCCCTTGCAACCAAGGAGAAGAAACTGCTTTGAGTAAAGCTGACAATTATGTAAAAGGAACTAAATGAATTTGGCTTATGGTTCACACTTACCCCTCACAGATGGAAGGCAGGACCTCTGAGGCCTGTTTCTGAGTCCTTGCTCCTTTGTACCTGACTAGTCACTGGCTAAGTGCCTAATGAGGCTCAGAGGAAACAAAACCAGTACTAAGGGCTTTTTATTGTCCTTCTTTTCTTTATAGAGCAGGGAATTACCATGTGGTTCGCATCCAAGTTCAAAATCTGATCTTATCACCCAAAGCTGATGACAGACACAACAGTGCTTTCACAAAAACAGAGACTAGTGATACCATGAGTTGGACAACAAAGATAGGTAGAGAACTGAAGAAGCCTTGAAAATTTTAGGTACTCCATTTATACATATGCCTTCTCAATATATCTATCCACAAGGCAGTTGTGTTAGGTTTTTCCCACCCACCCACTGATCATAGTGGTGGAAGCCGTACTGTAGAAAGGAGTCCAGGTATCTGCCTACACCTTACCGCTAATCATTTCTAATCTCATCTGGGATAACTCTCATGAGGAATAGAGAAACTCTGATTTTCTGTGGGCAGTTACAGCTGGAGGTGTTGCTGGAATTTATAGAAAGGCAGGCTTAGACAATAAGAAATCTTAGATATTAAAACATGTTGATTCTGGTCTTAGTGCAGTAAGAGAGCATTTAAGACCATGGATGAAAAAGTGGGCCTTTTTTTGCATTCAAAGTGAGAATTTTTCTTTTGCTCTGGAATGTTCAGGATGTTTCTCAGGAACCAGTGTCCCAGTACAGTATGACATGTGGGAGTTTGGACTGTGTTGGACTGCAGGCAGAAAGAGGTTTTACTGTGCTCATGATGCATAGAATTGCCTGAGGTCCAAAAACTTCTATCAACCTGTTGCCAAGCAGCTCCCCTGAGCACCCCAGGCTCACCAGGGGCAGGTAGAGCATTGCTGCCCAGGGACCTCAGTCAAACCTGATGGGTTGGAAATGAACTGAGGTGATTCAACTGGAAAGACAGAATTTGGGATGTGTAAAAGGAATAAGCTGAGGATGTGGGGTGAAGCATGGAGACGCAAGACTTGCCATCTAATTCTACCCTTTTGAACAGCCCTGGCTGGGCAGGATGCTTAAATGAGTCATCAAACTGCTGCACTGGTCTCTTCTCACTGGTGCAGGTAAATTGTAGAGAAAATCCAGGCACCTGCATGTGGCATCCCAGCTCTTGCTGCCCTTTGGCTCTCCACCCCAACACTCCTCATGGTAGATGCTTCCCTTTTTCAGGAACTTCTGAGCTGCTTGCTGCTCCATCTCATTACAGCTTTATCCTTCTCTGTTGGGAAACCTTGTCTAATATATCATTAAAAAGTCACTCAATTTGCCACCAGGCAGTGAATTTCTTGATGAGGATGAATCCTACCAGTGTTAATTTTACCAATATTGTTAATCTTTTTTGACCTTTTGCATTTACTGGACAGCTGGTGTGAAGAGAGATCCAACCTGTGTGTCTGGTGGACTGGTAGGGTTGCAAGTATAATCAACAAAATAAAGACCTCACATACCTGTGGACATGTAATCTTGTCCTCTTCTTGTACGTCTTCCTTCTTATGTGTCTCTGTGGACTTATGGTCTAAAACTGACTAAAACAGAACATATGTCCAAGCACACCAAATCCGTAAGAAAAGTCTTTGAAATTCCTGTTCACAAAACCCCAGTAAAATCCAGGCACAAATATATGGGCAAAATCCCAGTGCTTTCACCGCACAATTTAGTTTTCTCCTTTCCAACTGTATCTGTCTCTTTCAAAAAGACACAATCTTTTTCTAACTGTAAAATTAGCTGATTATAAGTTGCAGTTTTCAAAACTGCCTGTAGATCTTGTACCTAAAACTGTGCAAATGCTGAAAGGTTTGGCTTTTTTAAACTGTAGAGGTTTGAAAAGCAGACAGAAGAGAGGATTGTACTTGAGAAATATTTTCATGTAGCGTGGAAAAACAGCTGGCAGACATGGGCAACTCTGTTCTGTGACTTCATAGAAGCTTTTACCAGAAACTTTCATAAAAGGAAAACCCAAGAGGACCTGGGGAAGGAGGGGGAGCTACAAATGCTGTTTATCTTTCCTGATAGTGATAGCTAATACACATCAGCTCCCATGAGGTACCAATGCAGCGAAGACAAGACACATTAGTTTTGCCATGGAGTAAATTCAGCTGAAAGGCTTATGGCTGACCCATTCAATTTATCTCATGATAAAATGAAAGTGCTTTTATTTTCCCTGTTTACTCTAACTTTGTTAACAAGCTTTAGCTTTCCTGAGACCAAAAAAAGCAGTTTTAGCACTAAAAAAAGTCAAGCCAGAGAGTCCCACTAAAATCTCTGGAGAACAGAATGTGACACTCTCTTTTACCTTCTTTTCCAAATGCATTATTTATATGAATGTTGTAGCAATTAACAGAAGTTAATTCACAACATTAAACCAAAGGACCAACAAAGAAATGCTAATGGAAGGGAATGTTTTTTTGTTTAAATTGTGGATTCACATTTCTTTTCTTTTTTTCCTTGAGGGCTACAAGAAAAGAAAATTTGCAAACCTAATAGAAGAGTCTTCAAATGTCAAATCTTTGAGTACAGAAAAAAAAATGAAATCCGTGTTCCTGTCTGTTTCTGTTGCACCTCCTTTGAAATAAGAACAACTTCAGAAAATGGACTAGTTTGTTTCACCTTTTTCTTTTGGCCTGAATGGTTATGGTTATGGTTATGGTTATGGTTATGTGAAGCATAGCAAGAGTGACTACGTGGCTCTAGGGTAAGAGCCAAGGGCCCAAGGACAGGTGAGTTTCTCCCTAATCCTGCCAGAGGGTGAAGGGCTTGAGGAGGGCTTAGTAGATCATGGAGGTCAGAGGCAGATCTGGTTGCACAGGTGATGTTGGGAACAGCGATTTGGCTTTTACAGCCAAGGGACTGAAAATTGAGGACTGCTAGGAAGAGTTGAGATCCATCTGACCGAGCAGGGCAAAACATCTTTTCCAATAGGCTGACCAACCTGAGGAGACATTCAAACAATGGATGACAGAAAAGGGAGATGACAACTCACAAAGAAGTGGCAGGCCAGGATGGCAAGGAAAGGGCACAGGGTGGACTGACGGGAAAGGCCTTGAAGCAAACAAACAAGACAGGGATGAGTCCACTACTGACAGGACAGGTCAGTGACACGTGTACCTGCACCCAGGTAAGGAAGAAGAATCTGGGAGAGGTGGTTGATTTGCAAGGTTTATCTCCTCCAACCTCAAGAACAGCCAAGCTTGTGGACCTTAACAGCTTGGAGAAATGTATTTATGGGAACCTGGGTCAGGGCAATCCTAAATGCGGATACAGGCAGGGCAATGAGTGGATTGAAAGCAGCCCTGTGGGGAAGGATTTGGGGGTATTGGCAGATAAAACACTAAGACCCATCAGTGTGTCCTTGCAGCCCAGAAAGCCAACCATATCCACGTGCATCAAAAGTGTGACCAGCAGGTCACGAGAAGGGTGTCTCCCTCTACTCTGCTCTGATGAAACCCCACCTAGTCACTGCTACTTTTTTAGCATAGGGGTGGTTAAAGGAAGAATGGAATTTGATGTAACACAGATTTACTAGATGCTTTTTAGCTATGTTCTGCAGCACAGTTGTACAAAATCTTTCTGTTGATGCTCAATAGAATGTAATTTTCAGAAGTTTTAATTCAGTCTAAGCTAGGACTTCCAACAGTGCAAGCTGTCATTAGCAGAGTTACATTCTTAATAATCATGAATGCTTATTTGATCTGCTGAAAATTACTAAAAGCTATGCAATATTCTCACAATTAAAGTTTTTTTTTCATTTTAACTTCAGGATTGAATGTATATTTTATCAAAAGAAATTATGAATTATTAATTAAAAAGTTTCAAAACTTTAAAATTTCCTTCAAAGGGCTTGACAGTCTGAAAAAAGCCATGAAGAACTAAATGATTGTTGTGCAAGACTGTCTTCTCAAAAAGAAGCAGTACTCACAGAGTGTAAAGGAAGCAACGGCACAATGGTAAATCAGTGCCCAAATGGAAAGTCCAATCATGTATCTCTAACTCTTAAAAGCAGGTGCAAAGACCTTCAATTTTACTTGCTTAAGTTACTCAGTAACACTATGGCCTATTAAGTTGCCAAATGAGATTTGTAAATATCTTTTGAAATTTTAGACAATGTTTATTTAAAATAAAATTTTCAGGTTGGGCAGACATGACCTGATACTTCTCTTTTAATTATTCTATTGGCATATTTTTACTATGTTTGTTATGCTATACAATCTGCTGACTTATGAAACCTGTCAAATTGAATTTGGTTTGTCTTGGTGTATGTTGGTTAGAATGTCTTCCTTTTCATCCCTCCTAGCTTCCCCTCAAATACATTTACTGCTCTTTTCCCACAGTAGAACATCAAGGATTTACAATTCTTTTCCTGGTAGTCTCATTAGGAACACTAGGAAGAAATTCTTTGCTTCAAGAGAGTTAAAGTAAAATGATAGGCAGGGAAAGGGCTGCGTCATGGAGGATTCATTTATTTCCAGGCTTTGCAGGAGTTTTATGGTGTATGTGTTATGGGAAACCTGGTCTCAGCTCTGCCTTAGCAAGGGCAGCTTCAACCTGAAGAATCACAGGAGGCAGCACTAGTACAAAGCTTTCCCTGAATTCTTTCTAGTCTGCCTGCAAAGGCAGTGCTTTGTAAGTAGTGGTGAAGGTGTGAAATCTGAACCTATGGATTTTTTGATTAGTGGCCACAAAAGTTATGGCATGAGCAAGCTGATGGAGAAAACTGCCCATACTGATAGAAACAGTCTCCATTGAGAACAAGGATGGGATAGTTTGTGGCCAAGTCTTTGCCCTATGTTTCCCTTAGAATGAGCAAGTAAGTAAAGAGAGCTGTGAAGTCCTTTACTAGAATAAATCCTGTGTGGTGGTCCTTTATCTGAAGGACTAGGCTGTGCAGCATCCAGGAAACACAGGTTTGTATCCCAAACCTTGCTTTGTGTGACACACTGAGCACAGGCACGGTGGGAGATAAAGTAAGAGCTTTTGAAAGTCAGTGGGAGTCTGACTGCCTTGAAATCAATGACAAGGGTCTTGCTCTGGAAATGCACTGCTGCTTAGCAGGAGGTGGGGATGACAGTGATGGCTTTGAGATCATGGAAATGTTTCCAGCCGCTTCCCATGCAGTCTCTGCCAGGCCAGGGATCCCCAGGATACCCCCACCTTTGCATGGCCTTGATCTGCTCTTTCCTCCCAGTAGAAACAAACTATGGGCTGTAAAGCAGGCTTTGTGGTTTCTTTGGACTATTCAAATTGAGACAGTCCAGGTTCATAGGGGAAATCCAATTTAGAACAGGGTTTTTCAGTGGTGACTCAGAGCTGAGTTATTTCTAAACAGTGAAAAATATTATGCCCTGCAACTCATAGAAGATAAGTAACTAAAATGTTATGCATACTGGAATGTGTTGTGTCTGGCACTGAAAAGATCACAAAATTTGCATCTGAAATTCTGCTCCTATGGTGAACTGTACAACTCCAGAGAGGTTTCTCTAGCTGTAAGACATAATTTTTTGATTAAGAGTTTATTTAATTTCTGGTTTATATCCTACAATTGTTAACTCTTTGGGTCCCATTCTGCTCTTTCCTGAACTTAATTAGGATTTTCACACTGAATTCTGGGGAAGCAAGATTTGGCCTTTATTGCATGTCAATTGCAAATGGAAGCCAAACTTGTGTTTTAGATACTATTATTCTATTTGCTGTTGGAGTCTATGCCTGAGTTATATGAATACTAAAAACCTGGCAGGAATATACCTTAATAGATTATTTTTTGACTCTAACAGGAGTTCAGTGAATATCATTACAATTCAAGCATTAACTTTTTTGACTTGCTCTTCAAACTGGTGTCAAATTCTCTGTGTGAGCCAGTATGAGACCTGGAGACCTTAGACAGTGGGGCAAAATAGTGTCAGTTCTGTAAACCAACACTAGACTTCCTGCAATTTGGAAATGTGCCAGAGAGGAGGCAAAGCTGCTATTCGGTGAGCAGGGGGTGCATGATCACCTGTGCATACAGATAATGCTCAGCCTGGTAGAAAGAACTCTTCTAAAGCTATGCATCCACATATTGGCTTTACTCTTCTCCTCAACAGTACAAATAGTAGCTTAAACATCCCCTTTGCTGGAGCACCAGTCTTAAGGACAATCTGAAATCAGAAGCTGCTGCTCAGTTGCACAAACACATGCAAGAAGGGTTAAAGGGACCCAAGGAAACTCAAAAATCTATGAAATTAAATTAATTTTGTTATTTTGGTAACACAGGAAATATGCAGATGTGGGCAAAATAACAAACAAGTCTATCCCAATTTCTTTTTCTTGGATCCCTCACAGAGTTTCAACACTTCTACTGAGTATAAAGGAATCCATGTTTTCATTTCCACTCCTCCAGATCAAAGATCTTCCTTCAGATGAATCCAACATATCTTTCTCACTAAATTACAATGTTTATAATGTAAGATAGATCAGAATGTGATACAGTGATGCTGAAAGGCCATGGGGAACAAATATCTATGATATAACAAGGAGAGAAATTATTCCTTTATCCTTTTCCTTTGCATCATTACTCCCACTTCCTCCCTGCATCCTCAGTGCTGGTTCCTCAGCTGTGTCAGCACTTGTCAGCTGTGCCAGACACCTTGGCTCAAACGCCAAACCAACCTGAAGGGACTTGAACCCATTTCAGACACTTCCTGTGAAAATGCTCAGAAACATTTCCTGGGTAGGCCTTTCTTATAGACAACTGGTTTAAACAAAATAGACAAGACAGTATTTGACTCTAGAGAATGCCATTCCAGGTACCAGGATGTCAAGGGAGGGAAACACAGCATCCAAAGCCTCCTTCAGGGCAAGGTTATCTCCTTTGCTCTGCACAAAGGGCACAATCTGAGAAGCAGAAACTGGGATGCTCAGGGATGCATGCCCAGAAAATTTATATTTATGCCCAGGCAATTTATATTTATGAACTTCACTCTTCAATACTTGTGATGTGCAGAGTGAGAGCTTTGAAAGTCTAAAATTTGGACTTTGCCACCTAAGCTGGTACTTAGGCAACAGCCAGGAATTTAGCTCACTTTGTGGATAGAGTCCGTCAGGAACTAAACTTGGATTAGCGAAGTTTGGAGTTGAGGTTACAGAAGCACTGTATTCTATATTTGAACTGAAATACTTTCTAACTTTGCCACCTAACATAAACCCCCAAATCTATGTTGGGCTTGAAACACTTCATATGTAATGTGAAGCCACAAGAGATTTATTTTTTCTTTTGGAATGTTTGAGGTAAATCGTCTGAGTCTTTTGGATTTAAAATGCAGAGAAAAACGGGCACGTGTTGGACTTCTAAAAATACACCATAAGAGAGGAAAGTCAGTAAGTTCAGGACAAACTCAGCGACCCTGTTCAAAAGACAAGGAGATTCTGACAGCCTGTTTAGCCAGTAGCACTACACTGGATAATAAGAAGATAGTGTTTATTAGGTACCTTAAAACAAACCTTCTTCTTCTAAGGCCTGCTTTGCAGACAATGATTATTCCTGACCAGGAATAGCTTCCCTTTGCAGGGAGCATATTTGTTTCTATTTTATTGGCACTTTGCCATTTTTCTTTGGCAGGTCTCCCACTCTTGCCTCACCACATTGCTTCATACCTGTCAGCTTCTCTTTGTACCTGGTCATCTTGGTCATCGTGACCAGATGTCATCTCTATTGAAATGGTGGCAGGCACCTAGGGAGTGCTCCTTTGAAAGATGGAAAAAACAGTGAATTCATAGTGAATAGCCTTACATGGGCATTTTTTAAGAGCCTAGAGTTAGTTGCGTTCTCCCAAAAGTGGCATGTTCAGCAAAGTCACCAAAATCATAATGTGCACCTTAGGGCAGTCAGTGGAAAGGGCACTGCTGACTGTGAGTTGAGGAAGAACATGGTGGGGAGCTACTCGTGATCTGAACATCAGCATACAAACCCCAGGCAGCCTAAAACAGGAGTACCAATAAATATGCACTGCCATCCAAATGCAGAGAATAGTCTGCACTGAAATGCTTGCATATTTTGGAAAGAGCAGAGAGCCTTTATTCTTGTGCTCGACCAATCTTTAAAATGGTAATTTCCCTGTGATATCAAATCCCATAATTATCAGACATCCGGATAATTTTGATAATTTTCTTTCTGGAGTTATTTCCTAGTGTTTGGTCTCTCACCTCATTATGATCCCCTTCAAGAAATGGACACCAGAGAAACCAGAAAGTTCAGTGTGTTTCATGTCAGGCATGTTTATTGTAGCAGAACAATTACCACAGAATCACATTGGTATTATAATGTGTTTTTATGCTGATTCAAAGTACCAGACAAAAATATAATGCGATGATAGCTCTGATGATCATGATCTATTTGACACAGATCATGAAGGGCAAGACTGCTCCCCAAAGGCTATCCTTTTAGCCTCAGCTCACACCATCCAGCTCAGTAGCAATACGAGTCCTACTCTTGCCTTATCAACACCTTTTGGAGTTCGAACCATCTTTTCTGCCAAAGATCTGCACTGGGCTCAGCAAGAGGACAGCTTGCTGAGGAAGTGGAAAGTTGGTGGGGGCAATTAATTGCTGGCTGAATGCTGCCACCTAACAACAAAGTGCTCTGCCCCCTTGTCAAGGATTGCACAAATTTGGGAAGTGTTTTCCAAGTGTTCTGCTGTCCTGAAGCAAGCCTCAGAAGAGAAGGAGAATTACCATGCCAAAAGGAAGGAAGAAATTAGTATTTTATCAGTGGCTGGGTTAATTTTCTCTGACTCCTTAATCTATTTTCAAGCAGCTGGTACAAACTATCCCTATATAGTTACTGGAGGAAGACTGGCACATCCAGAGGGCTCAGGATCTCGCCCCTGTTAAAGACTCCTCCTAGGATGGGAAGCCACACTAAGAAAAAACATTCTGGATCAAGGACTGCTTCCTTTCCTCCTCTGGCTCCTCAGTTTGCCACGAAATCAAGCCCTTCTAGGAAGCTGCTGCCAAAATCTACCCACTGCATGACCACAAACACGCAGGCATCACTGTGCTCATATTAATCATTACCCTTATTACAGTCATGGCATTTGCACTGAGCAAATCAGAGGATGGCATGAAGGATGAGCCCCAAACTCTTTCCTTGGTGACAAAGACAATTTTAGAGTAGCTCTGGCTGTCCTTTCCCACTGACCACTCACTGAAACAGAACCAGTGTGATTTGAAATAACATGATATTTGTTTATTAAAATACACAGTTTTAATGTTCTCTTTCATTTTAGAATATTAGGTCCCACTTTCTATGCCATATCTAGACTCCCCAGGTAGAAAGGGCAGG
Organism: Cyanoderma ruficeps; assembly: GCA_008694505.1. NCBI lineage: Eukaryota > Metazoa > Chordata > Aves > Passeriformes > Timaliidae > Cyanoderma > Cyanoderma ruficeps. Next base: position 647,201 of record VZDJ01000074.1, read on the forward strand.
CTTTTGATTTGCATGATTGGATTCACATGATCCTTAATTAAAAGACACAACAAGCTTTAGCAACCAAGAATTGAACAATGAGGGTGGCAAAACACTGTCTCAAAGTGACAAAAATCCCAGTACCGGGCAGTTTGATAAAGTGATTTAATCCAAGTCAGTCATGGAAGCTCCATTTTCACTTGATCTGGGCACTGCACAAGCGGTCAAATTGCCTCTTGAAATCCCTTCCAGTTCTATTTTTCCAAAGAGCATTTGCGAAGTAATGCAGCACTCTCCAATCAGAAAAATAGAAAGCCTGGTTCTGATTGCTGTGCAACTGAGGTAGTGAGATCCTTAGGCAGGATAAGCAGCTGATTTCTCTGATTTCAGATTAAGTCAGAGTTCTGTAGTGCATTAAAAGCTGACACATCTATACAAGGTATTTGCGGCGTTCTTCTGGGAGGCTGTGCAGATGAGGAAATATCCACCTACATCATTTAGGCTTGTACAGCATAAGCTGAACATACAACAGTGCATGAAAGTGGGGCTCTCAGATGCAGGTATTGTATATAGATGAAGTAAACCTCCAGCTGAGAAGATGCATAACAGAGGACGATAACAAACCCCAAAGGTACATGCCTACAAAAAGAGCTGACGGCACATACATACACATAAACAGAGGCAGTGCTGGGTTTTGGTCAGTTAAGAGCCTAATCTTCTTTTTAAGTGTTTGATCATGTTTAGCTCCCCATCTACCCAGGAGCTGAGTGGGTAGATAGGGAGCTGTAACTGTGTAATAAATCCAGTGCTGGGCTTTACAGCTGTGAAATGTTTAATCCCTTTTAAGGCTTAATTCCTTAATCAGTAAAGACAGGAGGATTAAAACCAGTCTGGAGCAGCTGTGGTTCTGGGCTGTCCTCAGTAGTGCATTTGCATGGTGTCTTCCCAAGATGCTGAAGGTGGTTGGGAGGCAGGACAGCCAGAGGCAGGATGGCCAAATCTAGCAGGCTCTGGACTTAGGGAAAGCTGGTGAATATTTTGACTTGCTCTGTTGAGCTCAAGTTAGTAGTTTAATGGCTATCCACAAATGTTTGCACAAAAGGCTGGGTTGCCTGCTTGTGAAAACCTTTTGCAATAGTTAATCTTTAGTCAGTAAAGATGGTTTGGGAGCAGAAACAGTGACTAGTGACTAAGCAATGACACAGAGCTCTCCTCAGCTGTGCCAGAAGATGAGCTGAAACATGCATGTTCTCCTGTGGCCATGGTGGATATGGGCAGATCATCTCCCACTCCTGCCTGTCACACAGCTCCTCCTGGGCATGTTCAGGCAAGGCCACGCTCTCCTATAAGGGTGGATAACTGTTGCAACCATAATTATAGATAGCGAACACCTTAGGAAAGATAAAGTCTCCTGGTGAGTGACTCATGAACAGGGAAAAGGACACAGCCGGTCAAAGGCATCCACAACCAGTGGCTAGCTCTGTTCTTTCCTCTGATTCAGTGAGGCTGACTTTTGTAGCTCCCAAGATACACTTGGGCTCGGCAGAGATTCAACTGCAGAAGCTCAGCCCAGAGGATAATGTCAGAAAAGTGTAACCTGGGAAAAGATCAACATTGTCAGGCATTGTGGTGTTGGTCTGTCTTTGTCTCTCCTCATGGATTTGTTTACACTGGAATGGAAAGGTAAAATAATACTCAGTTTTGTAAACAGATCATCAGCAAAATACCCTTTGTTAACATTAATAAATTGCTTGCTTATGAAAAACCCCCAAGTCCCTGTGGTAGGTATTAGCCTTTGGTTTCCAGTTACTCAACCTCTTTACAAGTCTTAGAGATCTCATAAACTTTGAATGTTGTAGTAAAAATATTTATAGGGTAAGTCAAAGTAAAACATAAAATTGCATTCAAGTTTTGACAGGAGTAAAACTACTTATCCTGCTTATTTTTTATTATAGAAAACTGGATGCTGTGACCTCACTAAAAAATGATAGCTATTTAAGCAGAAAAGTTGGAAAGGATTTTGTGCATGTTAGTATTTCCTTTCTGAAGTATTAATATTTACCTTGGGAGACTCTTAAGTGCTTAATTGGAAAAGACAGAAAAAAAGTGCTCATGGTGTCACAGGCTGTTTACAGAATCACAACAAAACTCTGCATATTTCCAGATGATACTTCAGTCAGAAGCTACATTGGCCTGCATTTTCACTGGTCTAGGATTTGGGCTTAGTAAAGGCTGGATTCACCACGAACACCTGAGTTCCACCTCAAGTTTCAATTCAGCTGTCAGACCCCAGAGAAACCATTTTCAACTTTGTCCAGTCCTGTAGATGCCAAAAACCTCCACAATATCCTCATTTCCACTGGCACCTTAACCTGATCCAGACATCACCAGGGAGTTGCAGATAAGCCTTTTCCTGCCTGCCACTGACGTACCTTGCTTGTGGTGTGTAAACCAGCTGGCAGGCTCAGAGCATACCTGGTGCCTCAGACTTTGCATGGAAAACAGCACAGGACATGCTTTCCAGGAGGTGAGAGACCTGCTTTTAAATTCTCACCTGGCTTCAGGCCCTCTCAGATCCCAGGGAAGTGCTTGAGAAAATCCAAGATGTGTTTTCCTTCATCTCTTTGTTGAGTTAGTTCTTTGTTGTACTGCAGTGATTTCACTCCAGGTGGCAACTCAGCCCCTCACAGCCTCTTGCTCCCTTTGCTTCACTCAACAGGTAAAGCAAAAGCCACATGTAAGCAAAGCACAACAAGGAATTCATTCTGGTGGATCAGCTGTTCAGCCATCTCAAGAAATGCAGGGATCCATCATTCAATGATGACTTGGGAAGACAAACACCATCCTTCTGAACATCTCCTCTCTTCCTTCTTCTTCCCTCTGCTTTATTTGCTGAGCACAATGTCTCATGGGATATTTCTTTGGTCAGTTTGGGTCAGCTGTTCTGGCTGTGTCCCCTCCTAATTCCTCAGCCTCCTCATCTTGGGGGCTGGAGTGAGGAGCAGAAAGTCTTGACACTGTGTAAGCTTTGCTCAGCAGCAACAAAAATACTGATGTATCATCAACACTGTTTTCAGCACAAATCCAAACCACAACCCCATACCAGCTGTTGTGAAGAAAGTTAACTCTACGCCAGGCAAAACCAGCACATATAATAAGTTTGATATTTTGGGGGACTATGAGAAAGATACACTGATTGACCTCTGGGTTGTAAAAATCCTTACAAAGTATAAAAAAGCTGCTGTGAAGTCAATCTCAGGCTGAGAGAAATAAAGGATGCTAGCTTCCTGCTCTAGTAGTTAAGCTCTTTAGGGGACCTGACAGTATACATCCTGAATCTTTAATTTGGCTTAAAAATTAAGGCCTAAATCCCAGAAAAGAGATGCAATGTTTGGTTTGGATTGAGAAGAGAAGCAGAAAAAAATTTGCAAATACTTTGCTTAAAATGCCTGTGTTAATGATGAGGTTTTCCATTCTGCAAAAATCTGTGCAGTTGAACAGCTGCTTGATGGGGACAGGGACAGCCTAATCACAACTCCTGAGAAGTAAGTGTCACATAGCATACCTAGTAAAAGCTTAAACAGCAAATTATCAAGTGACCTGAGCTGCCATTTAGGCACTAAAACTGTTTTTAGGCTGTTTTAGGTTTTTTTAAGATCTGAAATGGAAAATTTGATCATCACATCCCAGAGCACTTGGGCTGGTTGCAGCTCTGATCATGTAGCTTTGTCCTAACCTCTTCCATGGGAGACCAGCTGAGCAGCTGCTGGAAAAATCTGTTTAGAAACATTCTCAACAGAAAAGTCCTTTTTATCAATTTCCTTTTGAAGATTGGTTCTTCTCCCTCAGCAGCAGGGTTTGGGTGGTGGCTCGTGGTGGCACGTGGTGGACAGATGCCTCTTCCCCAGGCTGAGAGCTGAGGGCCAGCCACTCACTGCAATGGGAATCTTCCAGGATAGCCTCTCCTGTAAAAGCGGTTTCATTCCTGATGCATCCAAAGTTTTGAATTGAAAATTATATGGTAGGAAGTGAAGTTGTGTTCTGGGCAAGCAGTAGAAGACCCTCCTTTTCAGCCTAGGCAATGCATGCTTGTGAAGGCAGCTCCCCTGCAGGAACCCAGCCCAGGGGTCTGCTCAGCCCCACTGGAAGGGAGCAAGGTGGCAGCTCACACTGCTGTGCTTAACACCCACAGCTCTGAGAGTGTTAACACACACCTGAAGCTTTTCATTGCTCTTATAAAATGGGGGTTTAGTTATCTCACTCTCACACCATATTTGGACAGAAAATAGCCAAAAGTTTCAAGACTAAAAGCCAAAACCTTAAAAAAAAGGTGCTATAGTAAAAAATCCTTGACTCTGGAGACCTCTTTTCCACTAGGATATGATCAATGTCTGACTATTGTCTTCCTTTGTCTTTTGTACATGAGACATTATGACTTCTCTTAGGCATTGTTATTCTGGGTAAAAATACAGAAATAATTTCATAAGAACTCTCACTTCTTGCCGCATCAGCTACAAGTTGCAACATAAAACCACCAAACCCTTGAAGATTATGTGAGAGCTATAGTTTGATGAACCATTAAATCAGGTAACCATTATTTGGGCTATTTCAATTACAAAAAAAAAATTTAGTGCTGTCTTTTTACTGCACTGCTTACTTTGCATGATCCTGTTTTTAATCAGCTCCCTTGGTAAGAACTATGGATAAATACCACCTTCACATGTGCTCACAAGTTCTGAACTTTGAACGAATCAGGTATTTTAATACATATTAATCTGTTTACTTACTTAGCCTGTGTCTGGTCACAGCCAATAAATCCACAAATCCAGGCACTGCCAATTGTACGGCAGGCATGTAAGCACAGAGTACACAGAGAAAAACCTGGAAATTTGTCAGTCCATGGAAAGGTGGACCTTCATTTGTGAAATAGGATGGTGCATGTGCTGATGTGCCATCAGTGGTGCACTGCTGTTCACCATGTGCTGGTAGCTTGTGTGATTTTGCACACGTTGCAGAGCAGGATGCTGCTCTTACCTCAGGGATGTGACACTGAATTCACAGGTTTGCTGGGTGTAACCAAGAGCACAGCCTCAGTGAGTACATCCAAGTCTCATGAGAGATATCAAACCAGGTGTCTTGGGAGGTTTGTGTGAATCTTCCCCCTCTTTCCCCTGATAGAACCTGAAAGGGGCTGGGTAAGACTTAATGTATTTTACGTGTGCGCAGAATTGCTTTCTTTGATAACAGATGTTAATTAGGTACAAATATATTGTGCAACCTCACTGGGGAGGCATGTGGTACTGCCTTGCTTTGGGTGTGTTAGTGATGGCTTGGGTTGTAATAACTGTGTGCCTCCTTTGGGGTCTCAGGGGTAACCCACCTCCTAGTATGTTGCACTTGTAATTTGAACTGTATAGTGAAATCATATGTCTTCTTTGGAAAGAGAAAAAAAAACTTTGCTGTATTTTATGACACCTTCTGAATGGAGTAAAAGGCTGAGGTGCAGAATCCAGGCACAGGGTCTTCTGGTTACACTCTCTCCATCTCTCTCTCATGGTTGTTTTTGATACTAAGGCTCACTGGCACACAGATCTGGGACAAAGCCTTCTGGAGTAAAGCTGTGCCTTAATTTTATTCAAAAAGTGCTATTAGCTGGGGGCTTGGGGTATGTGGCTCTCCCTCCCTCCCTGAGCTCTGCTTTCTATAAGTGCCTCTGGAGCTTGCTCTGTGCAGTGTACCGGGGGTCCAGTAACACTTTAGTGAAGACAGATGTTAATGCTGAGTGAGCAGAAGCTAACAGACTTGCAGAACAACCCTGGCAGCTTGCCCCATTTTTCAGATTTCAATGTACCTACAAAAACTTAGAAAAAACCCAGAAGAAAGCCCTTTCTGCGTTTTGGCCTAGAGCAAACTCTGCTGTAAGTAGTTCATCAAGACACACTCTCTTTAGCTCCTTAAACACACAGCTAGATCAAAATAAAGTATGAAGAGCATAAAGTAACTCACAGACACCATTTATTAACACTGAGGCCTGCTGCAGGAAGAAAGTGACCTAATAAATAGCCTCCCTGAGTAGTAAAATAGTTGCTGTAAGGAGTTACAAGAACTTTTGTGAGCTGTAATTCCCTAAGGAAAAAAAGAAGAGAGATTTTTACAATCTTTCATCTCTGCTTGAAAGCAGAAATAAAAAGCCTTCCCCTAAACTACTAGGTGCTTGTGAGCAGCCTGCTAATAATGTCATCTTCTGTCTGGTCTTAAAGGGAAAGGAGAGATATGGAAAGAAAACAAACCCACAAACAGCGCTGGTCAGCTTTATGAGTGCTGCAACTTCAAAGACTGGAAGAAACGCTCTCCAGATTGGCTATTTTGAGGATCAAGAGTTCAGGGGCTTTAAAGGACCTTTATTAGAGAATATTCAGCATGAGAAACTAACAGTCCCTGATACTACTGCAAATAGATGTCTTGCACTGGCAGTCCTGCAAATAGGAAACTTACTCTGGCTCCGAGGAAAAGCCAACAGTATAGGCCTACTTGTTTTTTGCTTCTATATGTCATATTTTAACAAAGCATATTTTATACAAGGCTGCAGCATGGTACTATTTATGAATACCATCCTCTTTTTACTGGCAACTAGACTGAGACAGAGGGGAAGTGCAGCCAAAATTTTCATAAGCAATCTTAGGTTTGGAGATCCTTCCATCTAGGTTGCTGAGTGTGAGATACACAGGCATGTCTATCAGGGTGTTCCAAGTCAGTGTGATGGAAAATTTGGAGGTTACTGCCTTATCCTGACTGTATGTCTACTACGGGGAAATAGATTTTGTAACCAACTGATCTCCTCATTAAACATAGATTCAATGTTTTGCAGACAAGCAGGGTAGTTTAGTCCTTTTTGTTTTATTTTTATTCTTGCAGAGTATACTGCATTGACTTTATGTAGCACATACAGTACTTTCAGCAGTGTAAAAATTGTGCAGATGTGTAACTTCCATAAACACTTTTGATATCTTTATCCATACTGAGCAGGAAAACTGAAGCAGAAAATTTATCCTGAACTATGTCCAGTTCAGGGGAAGTTATCTTATTCTTGCTTATCTTCTCTCTGTACCCCTCTTTTTTTTTCTCCTGTGGAAATCGATGAACTGAATTTAGCTGCACAGTATCTAAGAAAGTTTACAGCAAATGTTCTAGCAATCAGAAATGTGATCAACCTCAAAGGATTGAGGACAGTAAAGAGAATGCATATCAAAAGAAAAGCTAGATTAATCTCCCCATTTGCCACACAAACAACAGTGAAATACACTAAAAATTTGCATCAGATGGTGTGCTAGATACCAGCACTGCACTTGCAAATAATGAGTTAACCAGTAAATTGACTGAAAATAAGTGTGCCTTTTTTTTTTTTTTTTTTTTTTTTTTTTTTTTTTTTTTTTTTTTTTTTTTTTTTNTTTTTTTACTTCTGCGGACAGCCGAGTTTCTAACAAGAACCACGTCTGTAATAAAAGTTATGATGTCTCTAGCAGGAACTGGTAGTGCAAATCAAACATACCATTAGCTTGTCAGGCTCAGCCAAGTGAAATAACAAGCAGCTGGGTAGTGCTGTACACTGAAATGGAAAACTGTTGCCCCTTAACAGAAGACTTCCTCAGAGAAAATTAACCATGAGGGGCAGTGACAGACCTGGTTATTCATGAGCATGGTGTCACGGGGAGGTCAGTGGAAGGACCTCACTTAAACCATCATGCTGGTTCAGGAAATGCTGCCTGACTCCTGAAGTTAGCAGAGCAAACTCTCCTCAACACCTCGATGAGTAAATCAGGGTAGTGGAGAAGTGCTTGGCACCAGGCAAAACAAAGAAAGATGCAACGTGTGATTTTCCATCTGACGGTCTACACTTGGCCACAAAACCCAAGTGCTTTCAGTTCTGAGGAGATGGAAGGGAGGATGAGGATGGAGTGTGTATGGGTAAGGTGGGAAAGAGGATCTCTTTTTGTTTCTAAGGGTGTGGAAGAATAAACCTTGAAAGTGAAACATTTCCCTATGCAGGCAGGGAATTGGATGCAGACTGTGCTGGGCTAGATGAGTTTTTGTACTTTGGGCTTTTGGCTAAACCCAAGCTCATGTCACATGTTCTTTTACAATCTTTTGGCTGATGAAGCCTGGGTGGCAGAGTGGAAAATTGTTTGGGAGGTTTGCATAGCCATGTGTGTGTTCTGCAGCCCCAAAGCCAGACATTGTTTATTGAGTCCTGCAAGGGATCCTGGTAATCGCAGCTGATTTGCAAAAGCATATCTGTTGTCTATGTGTATCAATTAGATTGCAGTAGCTGTGTACAAATCACAGACATGATATTGATCCTGCAGCTTGTAGCCGGCAGAGCACGTTTTTATTCTTGTCTGGAGGGAGGTTCTACTACTAAGCCATGGTACTCCATTTGCAAAATTTTCTGCTGCCCCTGCAAAGATGCACCCAAATTTCAAAAGCAGGTATATGTCTAGCATGTATGTCTAACACCTACCTCACCTAAATTCCAGCCCATGAAATGTCCACAGACATCTCCTCATCCCAGCCACCCACTTGGCCCACCGAGATCCTCTGCTTCTTGCCTGGGTTGCAGAAGCACCATGCCCATTTTTGGGCCAGCAGTCCATACAGCAGAAGGTTAGTTGCAATTCCCGGAAGCCAGCTCTTGGAAGAGGGAAATATAAAGCAAAGAAATATTTTTCTAATGGCTCTGAGTGCTGATGATTACCATCCTTTTCTTGATGCTGGAATAGGCCTGAGGCAGAATGAAAAATGAAGGAAACAGCATTTTGAGCAAAAGCCTTTGTTTTCAGAGAGTAATTTAAAACTGTTTTCGTGTTCCTGTGGTACATGTAGACACTGCTATCATCAGGGGCATATCTAACCCAAACTGAAGGGACTGTAAGAGCATCTCTCCTGAAGAGGATCTGCCAGGCCATTTCTGGGTTCCCTGAGTTACTGCCAGGCATTAGAGCTTTTGGTCTCCTTGCAGGTTCAGGCTGAACTGAAACTGCCCAGGGCAATTTTCAAGCTCCAAGGTTTTCAGACTGAAATCTGTAGTGTAACAAACACAAGAAGATTTTACCCCAGTTCTAAATAACTAGAACTGGCTAGAAAAATGCTACAAGTATGTTGCAAGAAAAAAAAAAATAAAAAAATCTCCAAATGCTTTTCTTAGCAATTCTTTCAATTTTTTCTTTGATTTAAAAATACAGTTGTGCTATTCTTTTTCATTGAGCAATAAAAGAGGAAAACTCCCTCTTCCCTTCATCCTTGCCTGCTCAGAAAAAGGGAAAAAAGAGAGGGAGGAAGAAAAGAGGGTTGCTGAGATGATAATGACTTGAAATGCTTTTTCTTGAAAAGTTAAAACATTTTGGAAAGAAATTTTCCACATTTCTTGTTGCTTTTGAAAGATCCTTTTTAAGAAAAGTGCTTTAAGCTCCAAGTATTGGCTAACTTTATAAACAAAATTCTTTTGCTGTTTTATTAAGGGGAGTAAACAAGGGACAAGTGATGGCTGAAGCAACAATTTTCAAGATGGTTGACACACGGGAACTTTTATCTTTTCAACTATAAACTTTGATTGGTTTTCATCCCCCCTGCCTCACTTCCTCCTTTCCTCTTTCTCAAAATTATTGCCTTTCAGTTTGTTTTAATGGTGTTTATGTAATGTCATAAATATTCTTGTTTAGAACCGTAATTATTCCCTACGATTAATTCTGTTCCCTCTGAGAGGTTGTGCGAGTTTTCACTGGAGGGTATGTCTTTTATGTTCATGTGTTTCTCCATGTAAAATGCAAGATGTCCATTACTGAAGCCATGCCTGGGAAGGCAGGGTTAATGCTTTTCCTTTTTCTCGTGGCAATGTTTGGAAGCATTTTTGTGGAGTGTTTAGTGTCATTCCTATTCGGGTTGGGATTAAGGTAATTGACAGGGCGCTGGGCCAGGGGTCCTTTAGCTGTCCAGCCTCAGCTGCATGGGGTGGAAGCATGCCATGGCCAAAGTCACTTCCTTTCTCCTTCTTTTATATCCCATTAGTCTGCCTGTGTTTTCGATTTCAGAGGAATTCCTGTAAATACATCAACTGTAGCTGCTAATTGTGGGTAAAACATCAAAAATGTGGAGGCAGTGGGAGTTTTCCCAAAGTAAGGGCTGTGGGACTCAGCTGTCTGTGCTCTCTGAAATGCATTTGCAGTAGGTGGAGATAATGATCAGCGTTTTTGTGACAACTGTTCTGCGTTAGGTGAGGGCAAACAGTTGAAAGCAGACCCTAAATAACAGGCTGTGTCCCATCCAGCCCTGCGGAAGTGGCTGACAGTGCACAGAGGCCAGATGCAAGTACACGGTGCCCAGCACGTCTACCTTTGGTGTTGTGCCTTACATAATGAGTTAGAAGAAGACGGATAGTGAGACTTTCATCTCTGAAGTAAAGGAAAAAAGCTTGGAGGAACAAAGCAAAAGTTACCTTTTAAAGAATGTGTGGAATATATACTTTAAATACTCAACTTGTGTTCTTTATGGTATTTCAAGCATATTTTTATATGCTATCATTTTTTTCCCAATGTCTTGGCAGCTTGTAAGTCTCATCTTCTGGAAAAGTTTGGCTGTCATCCTCCTAGATAGTTTCAGAAGCAATCATGTTAATGCCCAGATGAATTGACTGTGATTATTGAGCATAAAATGAAAGAAGTTATGTACTATTGTGGAAACATGTAGAGTTTAAATTTTGATCATTTTTACAAGCCCTGTAAGTAGCTTCTAGCATTGTCTGGGGAGCGTTTGTGTGAGGATCAGCCTGGTGTTTAACATCCAAGGGAGGAACAAACTGAAAGCACAGGGGCCTGCTCTGGGTGTCTGCTCAGAGGAAACCTGCTTGATGCTGTGGGGATCCTGCAATCAAAGAGTTGGTCAGATGCATCTCTGGGAAGAGGACAACCTGGCATCTGCAGAAGAGAACATTGGGCACAGCTCACACTAAGCCAGACCATGGTTTTGCCATGCTCATTCAGTTATATCTGTATCTAAAAAAGAAAAGGAGAATGAAAAAAATTTCCAGAAATTGCAGTTTAAATAAGACTGTCTATAAGTGCAGGCAGGAAACCGCTGGGAGCCCTCAGTGGAAAATCCCAGAAGAGGCAGACGTCCCCACACGTTCCCTTTCCAGGCCCCCGTCACAAAGTCAGGGATCTCATTAGGTCATGTTTACTGAAGGCGCTTGTGTTCTGTCTTCTGATTTTGCCAGCGACAGGACATGGGGAGGACAAAGCCTGTCCTAAGTGACCACCGATGGAGCCAGCCCTATTCATGGATTAGGGCTGCCATGGAAACTCCGTTTGCAGAGCTCACCACTGCAAACATGGAATGAATGGCCAGGTCAGCACCCGAGATTAAAGGGGAGGGAAAGAGGGAGTTGAGCAACTGTTTGCTGAACTCATTTCAGTAGCTTTCCTGGAAGAGTCCAATATTCCAAAAATTGGATTGTAGAGTTTTTAGTTAAAAGCAGAATGAGGATTCCCCTTGTTTGAGAAGAGTGTTGTGTCTTCTGGATGCATTCAGTGAAGAACAGCAGTAGAGCTGAGATAAGTATTGATTTAACTTCAGAATAACCTTAAAAGATCTAAAAGAGGTTTAATGATCAGCTGTGTCCTGAAAATGAATCCCAGAGGCCTTATCATTTAATGTAATGATTTACACAAATCAGCCACCAGACTAGGAGTTCTACCTGGCATTGTGATTTTGATCATTGTGAGACAAAATTCATATCCAGGTTTTGACTGCGCAGATATATTGGTTAGCTAATCATAGGTGTGTTAAAGATATGATTCCATGTTTCACCACCAGGAAAATAAAACTTCTCTTGCAAGATCAAACAATGAAGTAAGCAGCAAAATATATTTTAACAAGCAGCTGTGCTTTTCTTTTTCTTTTTAAATTTTTGTTTGTTTTTTTCATATCTGAAATTATACATTTTTCATTGGAAGTCTCATATCTGGGGAATAGCCTGTGATTCGAGAGACCTTCTGCATCCTACTCTTTTATAGTCCTCCTTATTACATAGAGCAAATTTCTCCATCCCAGGAATTCAGAGAAACGTGGGTGTATTCTCCATAGCCTGGCAGTATCTACCCCAAGGGCTGCCTGTATGTTTTGAAATGCTCACCTGGAGGCTGGGCACCAGTGAGCTCTGCTCTGAGGCCCAGTGTAGATGCATAGAAAATACCTTAAGAGCCAGAAGTGTGATTCACCACCTCAAACTTTAGACCCGGAGGGAGCAAAAATGGTTAATGTGCTTTTATTAATTTCTTGCTTAAACCATTGTTCTCAGATGCAGCTGTGAGTGACACACTCAGTCAGATTAGAAGGAAAAGCTATTCCCTGCAAGCCCAGGAAAGTTGCAGTTCTCTGGTGATGAGCCAGCTTACTCAACACCAATGTCCTGAGTGCTCTCACTTGTTTTTCAGCCAATTGGGCACCCATTTTGGAGAACTTCTGTTTAAAACTTACGTCCTTAACAGGGAGTATTAAACTCAAAATTGAACCCACAAATCCTTTTCCAGACAGTAAAACATTTTCTCTCTTGGTGGAAGAGACTGTGGTTTGACATTCTTAGTTCTTCATAAATCCAAGTTAACCAGTTTCTATCAGTTATTCCTATTTTCTATGAGGCAGTTGCTTTATAGTGTGTTCAAGTATCTTGCCAAGGTTAAACTGGTTGGTCACTCTGAAAGTTTCCCATTTCTGCATAACATAGCATGTCAATATTTCTCTGGTGCTCTGGGATCTCGCAAACCCTCATGAGTTTCTAATGGTTCAGCAGTTTTTCTGCTTAAGCTGAAAACTGATTTTCCCAAATCCTTCCTTGTGCTGGTCTAATGGGGAGAAGTTTGAAGGTTTAAAAATCCACTGAATGAAAAACTGAAATATGGAAGTTCTGGAAATTAAACAATGTCAATGGCAAAGCCTTCACAATTTTTATCAGAAGAGAGCCCTGCATTCATGGGCACAAAACAGAACTGGAGTGGATTGTGTGAGGCTAGGCTTTAGCAGTAAACTCAAGAAAACATCCCAAACTCATGCAATGCCTTCTATCTATTTGTAGCAGTACACTGTAGAAATGTGAAGTAAAAGAAGGGAAAGTGCAAAATTTGATCTCAAAATGTTGATGTTAGAATCATCTGTGTAAAAGTAGATCTGTGGGTTCTGCATGGGCTCTCTCACCTCTGCAGAGGTGCCATAGGACCTTGCTTTACAGGGGCACATGCAAACCTCAGCCACCCTTGTTACCTCATCCCCCTGAGAGAAGGGAGGAAAATGGTTGTTTTCTTTTGTTCATATCCAAAGGGATCTGAACAAAATTTCTCTCTCAGCTTGTGTCTGATATTTAAAAGTTCATGTGTGTGTGCATCTGGTTCACTCTAGCTGGGATGCCCCAAAGCTGCCTCTTCTGCTTACAGGAATGTGAAAGTTTCTTGCTGAGTAATCTAGAGGTCTCTTAGATCCTAATTTACATATATATTGTATTTCTGGTGGTTTTGCTTTTCATGGTTTATTCTTCTCTCTCACAATTTGCCACTATCCCCTTCTTTAACCTGCCTGACTGAAAGCTGACATTTTCTGATTAATTGTTCCAAATCCTCTTCAAGTCACCAGTCAGAAGAGTAGCCGTGCTCATTTGGGTAAAGGAGGATATTCAATACCAAATTTTGTCTTTCCTGTGTTTAAAAGTATTTTTTACTCTGCCCTCAGCAAAGATGAAAAGATAACCCTACAGAGGCAAAAGTCCCCATTAAATCAGCCATTGGAGAGGAGGAAGGGTGGGTTTTTCATTTGAGTTTATTTTGTTTTGTGATTAAATATATTTTGTTAACCCATTTTGGCAAAAAAAATAAGGGAGGAAGAAGTTGCTAAAAGAAGGGAAATTGTGTCCTCCACTGGAGCTCAGCCTACAAGCTACCCTTTCTTAGGAGCTGATTTGATTTCCCCTGGATTTTGCTTCTGCAGGCAGGGTGTTTTATCTGCCTTTTAGCCTTTGACCCAGAGGTGTGACCTTTTCACTTTTATCTCTTTTGGACTAAACCTGGGCCCCGTCAAAGTTCTTTGAGAGACTAATGGTAAGTGCAGAGCAAGAAGGGTCATTTCTGACAGCAAAGAGGACCGAGCTCTGTGGTGGGTGATGGTGAGGTGCCTCCAGGCTGCTCTCCAGGACAGGTACCTGTGCTCCTGCAGCCTGACAGCCATCTCTGACACCGAGCAGCAATGACAGCCCCAGAGCAGCCAACTGAAGAGTAATTCCCACTAAACCTACCTTTGCCTCCTACCCTAACAATGCAGCAGCAAGAGACAAAAGTATAATCACTTTCAGGAACAATGCTTGCTTACTTTCCACTGTTTAAAGCAGCCAGATTTAGTCTAGGTATAAAACCATTCATGGAAATAATATTCAGCTCTTACTATTAACCTATATGTCTTTAACTCTTGCTTCTTTCTGTGGAGAAGTCTTTTCTCTGTCCTCGAATGCAACATGCACTGAGTTGTAAAAACATACATTAATTTTTTGTATTTTAAGGATCCACAAAACCTAAGCTATGGCATGCCTTAGAGCAGCAACAACATCAACAGCACCCACTCTCATTCTGCCCGACGTGGACAGGGAAAATCAGCAGAAGAAAGATGTATCTGTGACACAGCTGCCTGGGAGGTCTCCTGCCAGGAACCTTCCTGATGCTGCAGCAGGAAGTGAAGCTGCCTAAGTGATGTGATTGAGTTTCCCCTTTGTGGAGCCGGTGTGTGTTTCAGAGCCTCGCCAGGGACTGCTGCCACGGCTCCTGTTCACTCTGCTCGGGACTGTGGGAAGGAAACTGTGCAGGAGCTGTGGAGCTCACCCTGCCTCAGGGTACGCCACGATGCATCCCTGTGTGCGGAGCACACACTCCTTCAGGCTGCGATGTTTCCTGATGTCCCTGGAGAGGAGGGAAAGGAAAAGGTCAAAAAACATCTATACTCTGTAGGATTCCTCCTTCTGTTTTGGAAAAGAAAGTGCAGGAAGGAGTCAGAGAGCCAGTGAAAATGAGTGAGGTGATATTTNTATTTTATTTTATTTTATTTTAATGCTGTTCCAGTTTGGTTCCAGTGGGTGTGTGTTTGGCCCAAGGATTGTTTTGAAAAAAGGGATGCAGAAAATTCCTGTAAAAGAGAAGATCCTGAAGAAATCTGCCTGGCGCACATTATGAGGAATGAAGTCTGGAGATCCCCAGTGCAGGGAAACATGGGGAGGTGATGTATTCTGTTAGGGAAAGGGAGAATTTTAAATTTATTCTTTTTTATTAAAAAAAATTCCTACATAAATTTTCTGTGGAAAGCAAGGATTTTCACAGAATTTACTCACAAAGAATAGAGCTGCTCTCTCTAAAAAATCTTTTTGCTTTTAAATGGAAACATTTCCATCTTGTCATCCTAGAGGAGATGACTGTAATGATCAGGTAGCCTCTGGATGGGGCATGTGTATCAGGAATTGCCATCATTACAGACATGGCTGGATATAGCTACAAACTGGGGCATAGCACATGTTCAATACCCTGAAAGAAACACAGGATAACAAAGACTAGGGAGTCCTCTCCTCTCCAGCTCACTTGTGGCCAAAAACCACTCTGTGCACGTGCAGTAGCTCAAATGGACCAGAGCCCACCAGAACAGAGCCAGTCACTCATTATTGACACAGCCCAACAAAACCAAAATGCTCTTCTATACACAATGCTTCTGCTTTTTTTCTTTTTTCTACAACACAAATGCTCCTAAGCACAAAGATGGCTTTTACACCCTAATGCACATGGCTCATTTCTTTGTTATATTTCCAGTGTCTGCACTTTGGTGGAGTTTACCCATCTGCAAGAACTCTGCTCTCCCCCCAGCCCAGCCCACGGTGTGTCAGAGGCTGGTGTTCATCCCAGATTCCAGCGTGTGTCACACCAGTGACATGAATTATGACTGGTGTTTGGGCATTGCAGACACAGTTTCAGATTTCCAGCTCATCACTTTGATGGTCACAGTGCTCCTATTTTGCTGGTTTTTATTAAAAATAAAAATGATAAGGCATGAAGAAGAACAGTTTACCCAAAAAATTAGCTATTAATGTCCACCTTTCACTTGTACAGAAAATGCACTTTCCATTTATTTCTTAAAGTAACTTTGTCAAGATTTTTTTTACCCGCTGGAAGATTTAAATAAAAGCTTATTGGAACTTGTGGGCAGATGATTCATTTGGTTCACACTGACGGTCTTCTTCAGGCTAATGGCTGAACTTATCTTTAAGAAAACACTGCATTTATCATCATGAGTTTGCCTTGCATGGAAAGTATATAGTCCTACAATAGTTAGGATTTGTTTTAGTAACTCATTGTAAATCAATGTAAAGAAAAATATCAAACAACAAAAATTGTCACTGTGGTTGATAGTGAAGTTTTCAAATACATGATGATGATTTCATCAGCTCTTCCCTGGAAGGGAGAAAGCTTCTCCCATGTAAACTGCTCTCCAGCACTGGGTCCAGCTGCACTATTCAATCTCTCCTTCTAGGTCTTCCTCCCTTGGATGTTTCAGCCACCACCAGGTCACAATAATTTCAGACAAATTCTGTACTGTTACTTCTTCAGGGTAGGACTTGAGGCTGGGTATCTACTGCTGTTCTCTAGCTGCATATAAGTATCTTTACAATTAAGTGATCACCATGACCACAAGCCTACAATCCTTCCTTCTTCCCCACCAAGGAACCTATTAAAAGCAACTGACTCCTATAAACAAAAATCTCCCATGTTCCAGACAGAAGAGGAGTCCAGTTTGTCTTTGGAAAGGCCTGGGTACAACTCCCAGCTCTGCCACGTAATTTTTCTGCAAGTAATTGTACTTCTTTACACCCCACTCATAAAATGGAGATATAAAAATGGTCAGTCACAAAAATAATGTCAAGTCTTGCCTCAAAACTTGCCATGTCACAAAACTGTGATTTGTTTACCCTCTAAATTTGAGCCTGTGGGAAGTGAGAATTTTGGCTATTTTCAATCTTTTTTTTCTGAAACCACTTAGTTAAAAAGATCTTGGGCAACAGGCTTTTGGCAAAATGGGATTGCATGATGAAATTCCCAAAGCTGGCTCGTGGGACATATTCAGGCTTCAGGCCTGACATGTACCTGACAATGATGTTAGCTGGGGTTTTGGGTTTAGAGTCATTTTTATATGGAGCAAGCCAGAAAACAGACCTTGTTAGGGATGCATAAAAATGTTTGCTGGGATGTTGTACTTCATTTGAGCATAAATCTGTTACCTGTTGGCAAAAGGCTTTAGATGATGCCCACTGCCTCTTTGCCAATGGACTTTATTTATAGCAGTGCATTGGGAATTTCCTAAAGCACAGAAGTTCCTCAGATCCATACTTGTTCCAGCTTTGTCAGAGACAAGTATTCTGACATCAAATGCATTTTTGCAATCCTCATTGCAGACACTTAATTGCAGGATGATTCAGGGCTCTCTAAGCAGCCAAATTTCCCTATACAGTCAAAGAGGAGCAGTCTCTGCAAGGGTGTTTCAAAGCACAGCTATTAGCTGCCCAGTGCTAGACAGTATGACTGTCTCCTTACCAAATAATTCAGCCTCTCACAAGAAAATCATGATTCACTCTGCAAAATTGCAGGACTTCTTAAAAACAGTAAGGGTAATTTTGTTTGCTTTTCTTAGAACACTCATGTCAGGGCATCAGGCTGCTCCTCTCCAGCCACAATGGCAACACATTTTCAGTGTGATCAAACTATGTGTGGGCTCTTTGTTCCTGACTTTGAGCCCTCTGCAATAAGAAACCTTGATATATTACAATAAAAAGGTTCAGAAAACAGCTGATGGAGAGGCCTTCCTGCTTTCCTACAGACTGTTCATCTAGCAGCTTGGCAGACTGTAGTCAGGGCTGGCTGGGAAGCCCTGAGGCCACAGCATCAATGGATGAGAACCTCTGGTTGGGAATCCCTCAGAGTGCAACGAGCAGGGACCATGGGCTTGGTACCCCGGGGGACATGTTCCCAAATTTGACATGAAACAGGACTTTTTCCATGGATTGGAGGAGAACTTTATTCTTTTCCATTTTCAAAATGATCCCATGGGCTGGACCCTGCAGGGATCTGTGCACAGATAAGGTGAGACCGAAGTATCTGATGCACACAGAGAACAGGGTCAACTTTGGTCTGAGCTTATTGCAATCACAGCTTTCAGCTACGGTGAGCACACCACTGCCTTGCTCTTCCCCAAGGCAGGTTTCTGTTCAGTTATACCAACCACTGCTTGAGAATTAAAGGTTGATTTTCCAGTCCTGTCCTTGAAAATTTAGTGTCACACCTTTGATAATTCTAGTTTACAATACTGCCTCTTTTATGTCATGTTTCATGTATTGTCTTCCCTTGATGATATTCAGTCTGGTGATTTGCACTTACGGACTGTATTTCTTGGCATAGACAGGGATTTCAGGCAAACAAAGTGAAAAAACAAATATTGGTTCTGGAAGTAGTAATTCTGTTGCCAGGGCCTAAAAGATGGCAAAAAACAAATGAAAATTTCCATTAGCCTTTGGAGGGACACAAAGTTTTGGTTTATAAGGACCTATCATTATTTCAGATTACATAAAATGAAAGAGAAATTTTTATGAGAGTTTGAGGATGTGATCATCTACTCCCTTCCCATTCTATAAGCTCTCTGTGTTCATTTTTGGTTAGAGTAGATCTATTACCTGGCTTCTGTAATTCCTATAAAAACTCCATACATTATTTTTCATTCTAACAATGCCACTGATAAAACTAAAACCAGTCTGCTTCCTAGGATAGAGTGCAATAAATACTTTATATAACATCCTCCCTATAACATAGCTTGAGGAAAACTTGAAATGAGAAGTAGAGTAGACAGGAAAAATTTGGGGTAGCGTAACATTCTCACAGGCAGTGGGAGGAAGTTTTGTACATTATAGGAAAGCTAAATATAGGCTGAGTCAAGACAATGATTGTAGAAGTGGGAAATGTGCAAAGAGAAATAGTTCCTTTTCTGATAAGCAGAGAAATGGAGAATAGATTTTGGGATCCAGTTTCAAAAAGATGAAAACTGAGGAAGCAAAAGAATTAGTGAGACAGGAGATCAGGGAAAAGACATGAGGCAGACATACTGAAAAAATGTCAGCGTCTGGGGGTTCAGAAAATGAAGCAATCTTAAGATTTTGAAAATTAGGGATGACTTTGACACTGGAGGGAAAACCACTGAACTGGAGCCAAATGTTCTGTTTCCAGCACTCAGACAGCAAACCAACTTCTCTGTTCTTTGAGATAAAGAATAAGAGAGTGTCTGAACTTGTCTGCATGAGGCAACTCTCTAAAGACATTAATGTGATGGATCCGATCTGGTCCATTTTAGATGGAGAAAGCTTAGGAAGCTCAAGAAAATAAAATTACAGGACTGCAGAATCATTTAAGTTGGAGAAGACATCCAAGATAATTGTGTCCAACGTTTGATCATCACCATGTCAACTAGACCAGAGCATTAAGTGCCACATCCAGTAATTTTTTGAACACCTCCAGGGATGGTGACTCCATCACCTCCCTGGGCACTCCATTTCAATGCTTAACAACCCTTTCCATAAGAAATTATTCCTGATGTCCAACTGGAACCTCCCTTGGCACAGCTTGAGACCGTCCTCTCGTTCTGTTGCTGATTGCCTGGGAGAAGAGGCCAACCCCCACCTGGCTACAGCCTCCTTTCAGGCAGTTGTAGAAAGCAAAAAGGTCTTCCCTGAACCTCCTTTTCTTGAGGCTAAACACCCTCAGTTCCCTCAACTGTTTCTCACAGGGCTTATTCTCTAGACCCTTCACCATCTTTGTTGCTTTCTCTGGACATGCTCCAGAGCCTTTCTTGCAGTAAAGGGCCCAGAACCGGGCACAGGACTTGAGGCGTATCCTCCCCAGTGCTGAGTACAGGTGGACAATCAATCCCCAGGTCCTGCAGGTTTCATTATTTTTGATACAAGCCAAAAAGCCACTGGACTTCTTGGCTACCCACGCACAAGCTGGGTCATGTTCAGCTGTTGTAAACCAGCCTCCCCAGTTCCTCTTCTGATAGGCCACTTTCCAACCACTCTGCCCCCATCCTGTAGCACTGCAGGAGTTGTTGTGACCCAAGTGCAGGACTTGAGACTTGGCCATACTGAACCTCACACCATTGCTTGTGGATCAATTGCCCATTGATCCAGCCCATCCAGGTCTGTTGATGAGATGAACCAGCTGGCATTCACTGGATGCACATGACTGGACTGTCTTCATCTTAAAGCCAGATCTTCTCTCATCACAGTTGCCTTGAAGAGCACTGAGCAGTGGTCTCAGAGTGAAAACCCAAGGTTTTCTCAAACACATTTTGTTTTATGTACTGAACACAAGGCTGAGCAGACACGGTTGTTGACAATTTTCTCTATGTCAAAAGAAATGACGCCTACAAAAAGCTGTGGCATCTGAGACCCTGCTTCTAAAGTTTAGACACCTTCCCAAGTCTGGCCTTATGGAGAAAAAGGCAACTTGAACATTTTACACACCAGCAGACCCTCTACATCTAACAGGCAGCAGCGCATGATGATTTAAATACAATTTTGATTCTGATCTGCCTCTAATTCCTTTTGCTCCTTAAGACTAAACTTTTTTTCTAATTGTATATATGTAATTCTGGTACTGTAGAGCTCCTCTCTTTTGGAGGACTGAACAGCAGCACTCAGGATGTGTCCTGGGCCTGTACCTGATAAAACAGTTTTTGAAAACATCCTGCTGCCTACTCTGTCAAGGGTTTGTTTCTCTGAAAATTCTTTCCCTTAATCTTTGATTTATGACTGTCTGAGAAAATATTCTAATGAGCATTGAAACACTGAACAGGACTCTCCCTTGGGGGAGGATGCTGCCATCCTGATGCTGCAGTCCATCTTCTGTGCCCTTCTCACAGCCTGACTACTTGATGTCAGGAAACCCTGGATGAAAGGGGGAGTCTAGTTCTCAGGAGAAGAACAAAACCTGACTCATGAAGTGCTCTTAGTCACACAGTAAAGTTAATTTATATTTTCTTTTTGTCTCACTTAGTTCTTGAGAGCATTCAAGTGACCTCTGCCTCTAAACATTGGACATTACCATTTTCATTCTAACATCCCCATGTCAAAGACACAATTGAGCTTTCAAGGGAAATCTGAGAAACAGAAGCAAAAGAGATAACAAAGGCTTCTGAAATGGTGGTGGTGACAGCCCAACTGGCTTCAGTGCATTTGAGTCGTCCCTATTGAGAATTTTTCTCACCTTACAAAAAAGACCGGTATCTATTACAGCCACATGTGTCGATTCTACAGATGCACCCTGTCGATTAGGTGAACTTTCTGCACCTGATCTGGTGGTGTTCAGAAGCCCAGACACAGACAAGATGTTCTTATTATTCAAGCTTCCCCTACTCAGGTGCTCTGTGTTGCTACTGTAACTCAACCCCAAAAGATTTAGTGCTGAGGACCCCTGTGTGCATCTACCAGCAGCTATAATCCTTGTCATTGTCATATTCTCCGTGGTGGCAGTGCGGCTGCCTGCAGAGGCAAGTTTGTGTGCTGGCTGGGCCCACTTTAAAACAAAATTACAGTAGGGATGGAGAATATGATAAATGTTTTGAAGGATGTTGAGGTTTTGAAAGAGGGAAGCTAATTGTGCTTTCTAGCTGAAGGTACAGCTGCTTCTGCTGCAAAACAGTGAAGCAGGATAAATTCAGTTATCAGGCTTTCATACTACTTCAATCATATTACATGAATATATTTGGAAACAATCTGAAGAAATGGGCCGACACTGAGATGACAATGTTCACTGATGGGATAATCTTAAGAAAGCAAATTTGACCAGTGAAGCACAGAGGAATCTCACAGTCAGGAGTGACTGTGTGACAAAGTGATAAGTTGAACTCTGTACCCTGACAGGTAAAAAGACATGCACAGGAGGCTGGGCTGTGTGAATAACTGTGTAAGTCCCTAGTGCAGTGCAGCCAGCAGATTAAAAGAAGTGAGGCTTATTAGACCACACTTGGAGCACTGAGTCCAGTTTTGGGCTCCCAGTCCAGGAAAGACTTGGTAACTGTGTGTGCAGTGGAGGGCCATCCAGACAGTGGCAGGTGAAGTGCTTGTCGTTCAAAGAGAGGCTGGAAATCAGAGTCTGTCTAGCCTGGAGAAGATATGGCATTGGAAGTCTCCCAGTATATCCTGGCTTTGAGGGGGCTGTTGGGTTCAATGACCTCCAAAAATCCAGCCTGAGCTATCCTGCTATTCTATAATCCTTAGGAAAATTAGCTGCATTTATTAATTTTATTTAAACATCAGCTTCATATATGGCAGCAATCACAAGAAGGCAACAGAACATTAGAAGTTAATAGGAAGAGAGAAGAGAAAAATCAGCGATTTTCAGCATAAATAAAAGGTGTGCCTGGATCATGAACATCATGTGCAAACCTGCTCTCCCACTGAACAAAAAGGATAGAACTAGAAAATGTGGGTGGAAAGGAAAGAAGGGTAATTAAAGTTTGAAAATGAGAGCAATTTATCTAGAATTATTCTTTCTGGAAAAAGGGTAACAGGGGATTTATAGTATAATAAATAGAGTCATGATTATCATGAGAACATGAAAGAAACTAAGTGGCAAGCTCAAAACAGTCAAAGTGAACAATATCTGTGTTGTAGATAGGATGTATCAAGAAAGCAGCTGGCTTGTGACTGGGTAGGAGAAAAGGCTGGATTCTATGGATATGATGTCAAAATTTTCATGCAAGTTTTTCAGAAAATGAAGAAAATATGGACAAAGAAAATGAAGAGAAACTAAATAATATGTTACAGGAATACTGCTATTCAAATGAATCGAGACAATGCAGATATTTACCAGTTTACAGGTTTATTAAAGAATGGCTTCGCTATCACTTACTGTCAGTCGGTACAGCTTCCTGAAAACAACAGGTTAATAATCTGCCATATGAAAATCATCTCCTTTGCTACAGAGCTCAGGACTAATGCATTAGTGTATGTAGCATACACCTATTTATATGTTTAAAGGGATGTACCTTCGAAAAGGTGTTTTTCATTTACCTGGTATTTACCATGCATGGCTGTACATGTATGGGGCAGACAGGGCAGGTGGCAAACAGGGTGTTGGTCTGTGGCCATGTTTGCAGGCAGGGGAATGCAGCCCCTCCTGCAGCCCTAGGGGCAGACTCCATTACTTCTCTCTTATCAGTGGAGCTCCATGCCATGCCAGCCTGGTGGAGCTCACAGGCCATGGCTGGAGAAGCCAGTGGTGCACACGGAGATGGCTGCATCACACACGTCTGCCCACAGCATGAACAAAGACATCCCCAGTCCCAGCAAATGTGAGCCTAAGTTCTTGGATTGCTACTCTTTTCCTGCACTGGATTCACTTACTCAGGGTTTTGTTCTTCTGTCCCCTCCAAATGAATTTTCAAGTCCAGTGGAAATTCTCATTTTTTTCCCTGAAGTTTTCCACTTTATGTAATTTTAAAAATCTTCTGTGTTAGTTTACTGGCAAATTTTGTCTCTGCATTTTGGAGTAAGCAGGTCAGACCCAAAGTTGAAATTTAAGTAATATATTTTTTTACCCCCAAAAATTCTGATCACTCTTACATGCAGTTTACCCAGTGTACAGTTCACATAATGATTGCATTTTGATAAAAGTCTTATTAAAATTTCTGATGGCAACAGACATAAGGCCACTTATAAAAGAAATAAAATGGATCCACAAGGATTTTGTAAAGACCTTTGGTTTCTGATCTAGTTCATTGCTCTTGTATGCTTAATACTCCCAGTTTCATCCAGGACTAGGTTTAGATGAGTTTATAAAATTAGAGTATTTTATTACTTACACATTCCCATTTCCACGGATTGCACTGAATTCAGACACCTTTGGCACTATGCCCAAAACAAATGAAAAAAAAACCCAACAAAACCCTGAACCTGAAACCTCAGTTTGATTCTGCTTCTTAACTCAGAAACTGGGAAACGTACATTAAAGAAAAAAAAATGCTTTTATAACTAGACCTTTTAATTTTATTCCACATCATAAAGTTTCTCTTCCAGCTTTGAACAGGTTCAGTTTCAGATAGAGCTGATCTTCTCATTATTGATGGAAACTTTGAAGCTTTATCCCCTGACAGAGAGCTGAAGGTAGAGAGTCTGTAAAATTTTCCACATAGCAGAGGAAAACGGGGACAGAAGAATTCGGAAAGGAGATGCAGGGTCTTTCTTATGAACTTGAAATCCTGGCAAGCAGTTCCTTGAAGTTGTAACTGAAAATCAATCTGATATATAATTAAATTTTAGTCATCACGTATGCACCAGGCAGTCTCTCCGGCTCTTAGCCAGGGCAGCGCAGGAGCGGGGCCATCGATCGGGAGCGCCGCTGCCCCATCAGCCGCACTCGGCGGCTCCGCGGGGCTGCCCCGACGCGCGGCTGGCGGGCGGTGCCGAGCGGCCCCAGACTGCAGGACAAACAGACGACTCCAGCAGAGGTGTCCGATACTCCCTAATCATTTAAGTGCATTGCACAGCCAGCCTGGACTAGCCCCACAGTCTCCGCGCTGCCATCAGTCTTTCCAATAAATGAGCTTTGAGCAGGCTCCAGAGAGAAAAGGAAAGTAGGCTGATCAATTCTTTCCAATATTAGGTTTTCGCTTTAGCTTCTGCCCCTCAATGGCTGCTTGGGTTGGGTGCTCTGTAATTACATTCATCAAGATCTGTCAACATAAATTGGCAGCCCTCGTTTAAGGGCATAGCTCTAGTTTGTTTACTAAGTCAGAGAGAGAGACAACTAGCATCGATTATTTCTTTTAAGAAGAGGAACTAGAATGACTTTTTTCAAATTATTTAGTGTTTCTAAAGCCGAGCGATGCAATTTATACATGACTCTTGCTGATCTCCCTTTATTCCTGACAAAGAGAAAAATTACCTTGTCTGCTGCTCTAGACACTTTTGATATTAGCATTAATATTAACTGACTTGTATTCCTCTTCAGCACTACATTATTAATTTGCCCACATATTTACAATGTGCTCATCACTGTGCTTTGAACCCTGCCACAGTGTGCATGCTCACACACTGCCAGTGCAGAAACCCTTCCTAACACAGGAGTAAAAGAACATCAGTAAATATCACTCTTGTACAGAACAGGAAAAAACTATCTAAATGGAAAACTAACCATGACTCGTAAAACTAATGGGAATCTTCAAAAATGTCAATGAATAGCTGGGCAGGGGAACTGATCGACGTTATTTACTTGACTTTTCAAAAGAGCCAGTGATAACTCCCTTAAAAAGCCCCTAAGAAGGCATGAGGCAGGGGGGAAGAAATAGCCCAAATCAAACAGCAGTAAGAGCTGGGCTGAGAGCAAACCTGTGACTCCTGGCTGGCAGATGGAAGTTGCAGGCACTTGCCTGTTAAGACACCTCCCAGTCCTAATTACAGGGCTCGTTTTCATGCTTATAATTTTAACTGTTCCTGCAGAAATTTTCCATGCTGGTGCCTGCCCCAAGCTGGTTTGTTGTGTCTAAAAGAATTGTCCCTTCAAAACCAATCCAGCTCTCTTAGCAAGAGAGTTGTGGAAATAAATGTATTTCTTTGCTTCTTGAAAGAACAAGCAAACAAACTCCAGCAACTCTTTGTCTGAGACTCCAGTGCCCCCGTGCTGTGTCTGGATTGTCTGGGAGGAGCAGCAGGGCTGCAGTGGAACCTGGCCCTCCCAGATCTCTGCATCCTCCTCCTGCCTGCACCCTGCCTCTCTGCTCCTTGCTTATACTGTCCCACCATCCAGCATCCCGGCAGCACTGCCTGCTGTGGAGAAGCCTCTGAAAGCAGGAATGTGATTCAGTGCAGTGTGGTTGCTACTGAGACAGCTATGATTCAGTGGAGGAACAAACTTCTCCTGGTGTTGAGCATGACTCTGAAAGCAGGACAGGTCATGGGGTCCAGGAAAGCTGCTCAGTGGGGAGAGAAGAAAAGATTTTGTATGTGCCCCTGGAGACAATGAAAGGATTCAGGAAAAGACAGCTATGACATACAGAAATGATTTTATTTGGATGTTCTTCTGCTGTGGTAGGGCTGCTAAAATGTGTCCTTGGACAGCAAGGACTGTTAAGCTGGACTTTTGCAGGACATTGCCCTCATGTGAGTTGTTGTTAATCCTCTGCCTTAGGAGGAGAGGCATGAGCTTCCCTCAATTCCTGCATTTTTTGCTGTTCCTGTAATCATTTTCCTTCCCCTGCTTTCTTTTCCTGAGTTTCCTGGCTCATCTTAGAGGCAGCTCTGTGGGGCTTTTTTAGGGATGGGTTAAACCCTGTCTTTAGAGGGACAGACAAGTTAAGCTGAGTAGGTAAGAGGGAAAACATCAGTAAAACCGAGATGGGGAAAGGAGGCCCATTTGGGAGATGCTGTGACTGCAAATCAGGCAGACTGATGCTGTGATGGGGTCCTAAGCAGGGCTGTGGTCAGCTGAGGCTCAAGGAGACAGCTGGAGAAAAGGTAGCCTGGAGCAGAAAGGGTCAAGCCTTGGCTCAAGTAGGCTATGGCACATTTCCCTCAAGAAACCAGAGTCTGCTCAGTTTCTTAATTTGTCTGACATCCTCATGCAAAGCACTGCATCCTCAGTGATGCAGTGCTTTCCTCTGCTCTGTTAGGGCTAATGTCTTGCTACTGATGCTTTCATTTCTCAGGCTGCTGGCATCCACATGCCACACACAGTTGTCACTGGGGACTGCACCTGTGTCACGAAGATGCAGCCCAACTGCTCCATCTATTGCTTTCTCCAGAACGTCCCTTCTGAAAAAATCAGTGTTAAGAAACACAGTGTAAAAATGTAACCTGCAGTACTAAATTCAATGCTTATGATGCATGATTACTTTTTTTGCACTTTTTTTGGGACATTGAACAGTTCACTGGTTCGTGCTGAAGTCAATGAACAGTTTCTGCAAGAAAAATGCTAAAAGGAAAGCTGGCGCTGTTTCCTTTTCCTAGTTAAATATGAACATGAAGCATTACATTTGCCTATACTTTCTTACTTAAAGGAAAATAATAAGCATGCACAGGAAGTTTTGATTTGGACTGAACAAAATTATCTTCTGGGGAGGGACGGTCCTATTTTCCAGCTGATATGCTAAGGCTCAGAGTCCAGGGAAACACTACCTGCTGAATTTGGAGTACCTACCTGACATTTCAGGACCTTAATCTTTTAGTGTTTGACATCAGAGTGTATTCCATATGTGCAAGACACAGTTTACATTGACTTTGTTAATGACTGAGAGCTTGGGAACTTCAGCAAATCAGATCCTAAATTGCATCAGGCAGCCTGGAAGAGGGACAACCACGATTTCCTCTTCAAAGTGTATGATAGCTCTAAGAGCCCCTGGCTTTCTCTGATCACTGTCCCTGTATTGGGACATCAGTCCTTAAAAAAAATCATAGTCATATTTCTAAAGAAAACCCAAGGATCCTGAGGGCTGAATCCTGTGTAGTGCATTTTGCTGCAGTGAGGATTCCCCATGGGCAGCTGAAATGCCATTCCTTTTCCTTCTCATTAAGACAATGAATAGCATTGGGTTTTTTGTAGGCTGCCTGAAAGGAAATGTGCAGAGAGCTAGGATTTTTATCTTGACCCTTCCCAGAAAATTCAAATCCTCAGTTGCAAATTAGAAATGAACCCAGGGGCTATGGAAATGCCAAATAAAAAGGGCTGTAAAATTGTTTTCCTTTAAAAGGAATAGAAGACTGTAAGCAAACTCTCTTGAGCATCCTGTACAATTTTCTTATGTGCTCACTAGAAACAGATCTTTCCCTTGTTATATTCGCAAATGAGACTTTGTGGAACTTCTTTGAGTTGGTTGCAACTGCTGTTTAGCATGCTTGGATAGGACTCATGCAGGGGGACCGTGACTTTTTGACCTCCAACATGAACATAGAATCATAGAATGATTTGGGTTGGATGGGACCTTTAAAGGTTATTTAGTCTAGTCTCTGGGCATTTTGAGTAGAGTCTTTTGGATAAAGTGATACCATGGATAGGATTAGACTGGAAACTCCCCACTAGAAAGAGGCAACTCTTGGTCCTGTACCTGCTGTTCCTATTTCAGTACAGGGCACACTCTTCCATGTTTGTAGTCATGCCCACAGATAGCCCTGTGGTTCTTCCATTCTGCAGTCCAGGGAAATACTGCACCAGCAGCTCCTTAGAGTGCACTTCACTGGCACCGGTCTCTGGCCAGGCATCTTTTCTCCCTTTTGACGCTTTTTTTTCACTGCTAGCTGTTTCTCCTTCTACAGAGTATCATTTTCTCATGACAGAAACCAGACCTTTTTGAAATTTGCAATCAAGTCTTGGTTCTCCTTAAAAAGCTTAAGCAATAAAATCATGGAACCTGGTGCTTTTCCTTTTCTAGTGAATGGGCACAGAATATAAATTACCTCTCTCTCAAATTCCTCTGCCTGGCTCAGTCAGTTTTGGTTCTGATGAACTGCAAACCTCTGGATTTGAATAGGGATTTATATGTGAGTTGTTCCAGGTTTAAGTGTAGCTGCTTGTGCCCTCCCCCAGCACCATTTCTGTTTGCTTCAACTTCACTTGAGTCATTTGTTTGCCAGTCACTTTCTCTCTCCACTCCTAGAAAACCATTAGAATTGATTTCTGTAAGTATTTTAAATACTTCTGCTAGTCCCTGTAGGGCTGTCTCAGAGTCTGCATAGATTGCTGTCAGTTGAGATGATACTGGAAGATGCTGCATTTGTACCAAGGGAGAAATCCCTCTTCCCACATCCTTCTGTTTCACATTTCTTCTCTAGGTTTCTAAGCAGAAAATTTTCCTGATCCTTTGAAATAAATAGTCAGTGGAAATAAATATGAAATCTGGGCTCCATGGAAATCAATAGCAAAAAGCCTGCTTGACTTCAAAGGGCTGACCTAGAAGGTTAATGGCACTAATTTAATGCTGCACATAGGATAAAAATCCATTTGTGAACCATGTACTGTACCTGAGGAGCCCAGGGATATAACGCGACATTGTTACGAGCTGGTTTAGTTGAAACAGAACCTCATTTTTCTCACTGCTTGGAAAATTGTGGATGTTATCATCCTTTTCCTATAAGTAAGCTAATCTTTTTATTGATATAGTGCACACCAAGCACCACAGTGATTTGCGGTGTGAGAAGGTCTTTTGTTGCAACTGCAGCATGGCCCTGAAAGCAGCTTTAACAACAGAAATGGAAAAACCAGTTACACACGCCAAATCATTATTCTGAGAGTTCCTCCAAATGATACGAAGGAGTATAAGCCCTACAATACAAAGAGATTGTGGAAAATCTGTAGGCAGCATGTGAATCACTTTGTCATGCTGCTTTATGGCACACATGGCACCACACACTTTATTTAGGCCAGTGCCCTGCAGATCAAATCCATTTGGAAGAAAAGTGATCGGTTCTGTGGAGCTGCTGGACACGAAAAAAATAGGTGTGTGAAACATGCCTGCAGTTGTCTGTGAAAATATCAGGGCAAAACAGGGGTATTAGAAAGACTTCAGAATCTGGATGTGAGGTTTTAGCTTTTGTCCTAACTGGACTTGGAAAGGTATTTCTGTAGTTTCAAGTTAACCAGTTCAAAGCCTTATTGCTTTGGGCCACATTTGCACAATTGACTTAAAAACACATATTTGAGGAAAATTGAAATCAAGCAGTTAATTACTAAGTTTCAGGATTTTTTTTTTCTTCCAAAAGAGGAAAAAGAACATAATAAGAAATAAGATCTGGGTGGTAAAGCTATTCATTGAAACATTTTTGACATTCAGTCAAATGTCTTAAGTAATCTAACAAACTGGTGGGATTTGAAATTGCTTTTGTTCTTGTTAAGGCATTGTTCATCCCTGCCTGCATAGTCCTGCCTTCTCTCTCCCTAACAGCCCTGGTTTGTGCATGGTAGAGGAGTGCAGGAGAAGCCATGGAAAGACCCATACAGCTTTCCTGCTGAAACATGCCTGCACCCCACTCAGACAGAACTATGTCTCAGCCAATTTACTAGCCAAGTTAGAATAGGCAGGTGGCAATGTCCATCTTTAGATGCATTTCACTGGTTTTGTGGCCTGAAAAGTGAAATAATTGCTGTAATGCTATTTACTGCCTTACAGTAGCAGCCCAAAGGCAACAGCATTTCAGTATGGCCATACTGGCAAATCCATCTCACAGCTGCCCTGAGTTTATTGTCACTTTGTTACTCGCCCAGACTACTGGGATATTAGGCTGGGCTTTGTAATAACTCCATCTTTGGGCCATGGTCATGGGAGTTGCCAGCAATCACGTTTCCTCCTTGATGAGCAGTCACACCACGTGCACAGAGGTTTCAACAGAATTTCCTGCCCTGCACAGGATATTGCTTCAAAGGCTGCTTCCTGTCACAACTCCTGCTGCACCAGGCTGGGGATGGGAAGGCTTCTCCCTTACTGCTGCCTTTCCTGCCACTAGTGAGGGGACCATGAGAAGGTGTCCAAAATCAGAATGGATTATGTTAACCTTGGGAAGCTGCAGATCTTTCAAGCCAGACTTTTGAATTCATTTTTTTCTGCCACTACAGCATCTAAGAATCTCAAAGTATTTTATCCAAAAGTCCGAGAACTTGACGGTCCTCTGTACATAATTTATTGTCCATATGCACTTTTCATTCTAAAATCACCCTGTTTTTTACAAAAAAACTTTCTGCAGGAAAGGCAATATCAGAATAAAATATTAAGTATGTGCGCTATGGAAATGAATGCTTTGTATAATCAATTACAGCCTAGAACAATTCAGATAGTTTATATGATTTTCATATAGTGCTGTGCGTGCCACAGGTACTATCTGGCTATCTGGTGAGAGACTCATTTTAACATGGTATGTAGCAATTGTGTAAGTTATACTGCAAAATGGAGAAAAACATGTTAAGTTCTGGAAAAACATAATTCTTAACTTCCTAAACTTGACACTTACACATATTTGTTATGTACTCCAAAATCATTATGAACTTGAGCTTCACATCATCATAGAAACATTCTGAAAAGCTTGTTGAATCAGATCTCAGCTGTAATTCTTACAATAGGATAGCGGATAAATCCAAATTCTTATTTAACACCCTTTACCCTTTTAAATACAAAGGAACTGTCTTCTTAAAACTGTGATTTGGTAGTCTGAACACAGAGAATAAAGTCTTAGTTTATGTGACTACTTCATTTATGTGTACATGTATTCACCTAAGTTTTTATGAAGGAAAGCATGATTTTCTATTTTTCTACATTCCAAACTA
Source organism: Cyanoderma ruficeps (assembly GCA_008694505.1). Lineage (NCBI taxonomy): Eukaryota > Metazoa > Chordata > Aves > Passeriformes > Timaliidae > Cyanoderma > Cyanoderma ruficeps. The sequence continues at coordinate 678,589 of VZDJ01000074.1, forward strand.
CAAACAGAATAGTTTCTCCTGTTCTAAACATGGAGAGATACTTTCCCCAGCCAGCTTTGGACTCTGAAAGCACAGAAGTTCACACCAACAGCTTTATGTGGACAGGCAATTGTTGGACTGGTATTGTTGCAAGCTAGCAAACAGTGTAATAACATGTGTTACCTAAAATCTCATTAAAAGTCACATTTTTTTAATGAACTGTGTGGGAGTAAAGAAGTGATCCTGTTTTCCACACATGGCACTTTGACCTGGCCAGTCAGCAGCACCTGCTTTGTGTGCATCCCCTAAAGGGCAGTTTTGCAGGTGTAGTAGTTGTGTGACCATATTTTCACTGTTCATGTTGCTTTCCTATCTGTAGTGCCATGAGAAATCCTTTAAAACCTTTAAACTGGGGGTTCAGTGGGAAAACCCTGCAGTTCAGCTACACATGCATGCAAGTGCTGCCGCTTGTATTTTTTGATGAGTGTTGCTGTCTGTTCTTCCACTTAAAACCAACCCAAACATTAAATCTGTGATCACAGAACATACCTGATGCAACCACAGCAATGGTAAAGTGATATGTGGAAACTATTTGAAGTATTTAAGCATAATTTCATAACATTTAGTAACTGGAAACAACAAAAACCTCATGTGATCTGTGTCTACTTTCCAGAATATATCCCCAGCTGCAAAATGCCATTTCACTATTTGCCTTGCCCCACACCTCAGCTCTCATTCCTTCCCCTGTTTAGTGGACCAACAGGCAAGGTTTGGAAGCTTTCAGGAGTTTCTGCCTCTATGAAGGGTCTTTTTAAGACCAAGCAGATTGCAAAAAGAAGACACAGAAATTAACATAATATTCTCTACCTTTCTGAAGCTAATAGTACAGGGTTTTTTTGTGTCTTTAAATCATTGAGTTTCACCAACAGCAAATAATAAGGGATGTCTTGTATCCATTAGAGTTAATATCAAAATTTTGCCTGATTATTCTGAGTACATAACTCAGTGGAAACAATGCATCTTTTGTAATAAAGCTTCTACCAGAAACCTTGGATGTTTTACAAGAAGGAAACATTGGCTAAGACTGCAACATAAAAATGTGGTCTATGATTCCCATATAGATGTATAGTATTAATACATGCTGCCATGCCAAAAACTTACTGGTATACCAGATCCAGAATGGGATGGATGAGGGAAATGTATTTTTCTGCGGCCTTTCCATGCCTTTTTTTTTTTCCAAGTGAGGGATGTAGTACAATGTACTCATGTAATAATATCCTTAAAATCACTTATATTCAAATGGAGCAAAACACTCCAAAGCATTCACTGCCTCCAAAACTATGCCCTTACGGTTTCAATTAAAAGGAAATTATTTGCTTTGTGGAACTTTGCCTGGATCGGTAATTCTTCCTCATTGTCTCAATACAGCTCTAAAAAGCTTCTGTACTTGAAGTCAGTAATCAGGTTTCAGTTGGTAACAGTCATATGTCATGTCATATCATATCACGTCACACAAATATTGGTTATTCAGTCCAGTCTGCAATAAGGAAGGTTTCATATCATCTTGTTTCTGGCTGTTCTAATACACAGTTTAGACATCCTGCTACCTAAGAGTTTTTTCAGATGGTTTTTCCTGGTACTCCCTGATGAAGTGGCAGTTTATTTTTTCAAATCATAGCATTGATTACATTAGTTTTGTGCTATGCTTGGGCTATTGATTCTTTTCTCAAGAAATGAATATAAAAGCAAGCAGAAATGGCAACCAGTCATTAATTGCAAACTTTCCTATGCTTCTTAAATGTCTGGAATAGTAAGTTCTTTCAAATCAGAGTATGGAAGGAAACTACATCCAGCCCAATAATGCAGAGTGCACATACATCACTGTGCCCACATCCCTGGTGTGTGGCAGTAGTTTGTGTGGTTGTGTTCACACACAGCAGACTCAATGTGCTTCAGCTGGTGGGCCCAGCTGCTCCACCTTCTGTTTGCTTACTGGCTTTCTTCTCAAGAGCTCAGTCTAGCATCCCTTCATCTTCTATTATTTTTCAGTGCATTGGTAGCAGCTATGATGATCCAGGGCACTGCATCGTCAGCTTCTGGGAACTGGGTATTTCCTGTGTCATCCCCAAAAGCTGCAAGGCACCACCATTCTTGAGCTGCAGCTTGATGCGGAAGTGAGTACTTGCCCCTTCCGTGGCTCAGAGTGAATTATTGCCTCTGCTTTTAGGAGAGGCTCATGCCACACAGTACAGCAGCCTCCTCCTGCTTTACACCATGTTCCTATTGAGTGTGGAAACGTCTTCTCAGCTTTTTCACATGGCAGTGCTTTCTGCAACTCCACATAAAGAAATGAATTTTTGCTTGTTTAGGTATGGCAATGTGCAGTTGTGGGTGTCAGCTAAGCAGCTGAGTAGAAGAGGGACAGTTGTGTTCAGAGCACCAGGCAGGGACAGATGTGTATCTTGTCAACTTCTCACTTTACCTCGTGATATTTTGTTGCTAATTGGTATTGTGACAATGAGGGAACTGCCTCCAAAGGAGTCTATTACTTAGTCCGAAATGGCTAATAAAAATGTCCTACGAATTGAAATGTAGTTCAGTTTGAAAGGAAATTATATCTCCCTGGAGACTAGTAAATGGTTTGGGAAAAAGTGTTCCACTGTTCTCCATTGCAACAATCTGTGCTGGAAAATATCTTTTTATTACAGCTGGTTGACTTTAAAGACATACTGGTTCAAATATATTGATGGGAGAATAAACGAAAAACAAGTTCTTGTGAATGCTGCTAAATTAAAATCAATGAACTGTAGGCACTCAAGGCAAACAAGTCTTCATCTACTTGACATTTCCTTGGGCATTTGCTGGCCGATTTTACAGCCATCGGCAAATGAACAACTTTCTTTTCCTACAGGCTAGTTGTTACTGCTTTGTGTTATTGTCACCCATAATATTTTGCTGGCTTCTGTTTCATTTCTTTTTAATCTACTGTCATATTTGGTCATATCAGTCTAAGAAATCTTCCCAAGAGCAGTCAGACCATCAAGAACATCTGGTTTATCTCTGTATTTTCCCTAGGTTTGGTGTCTTCAGCATGATAGTTTATGAGTGTTTTTCCACCTTCATTAGTCAGACCACTTTATTAACATGGGTAAACAACATTATCTCCACTTACCAGCTGGAAACAGTGATGCATAGAGAGAACGAGTGTCTTCCCGAGGCAACTCAGGAACAGTGAGTTCAATAGTGAGTCACTGCTGAGGTACCCAAATGGTCTGGTCTGCCTAGTGCCCAGGTCTGATCTGCCATGGCATGGCTCCTACATCCATGGGAGAAGTGAAGCCAGAGACTCATGCAGCACCGCTTTGTTCCTTTGGGTCTGCTGGACATGGGTAAGGAAAAATACTTGCTGTCAGACTTCCAAAAATAATAATAATAATAATAAAAAAAAGGATAAGTGTTTGTTAAAGTGTTCCTCAAAAATATTTACTGAATATTATCAACAAAACTTTTGATGTGAGAACTAAAGGCAGTTCAGCTGCAGTTCAGCAGAGAGTCTCCAGCTGGCTTTGGCTGACACAGCCTCATCTCAGCAGCCATCCAGCTGTATCACTGTCTTGCCAAGACTTGGGGCATTGGACCAGCTCAGCTATTTCTAAGTTATATTGATGCTATATCTGAAGATGAGCAAGACTGACACCCAAACTCCCAGGATGTGTCAAGGCAAACAATATTCACAATGGGTGAGTTGTGGTGTGTTCTGAGAGATACAGACTGTGTGTAGACTCAATCCTTTATTCCTAATTATAAGGGAATCCCCAGAAAGATAAGATATGGGCTGGTTTTATACTTCTCTAAAAGCTAAGGAAATCGATATTTTCCTTCCCCTCAACCTGGATTAATGATTTCATAGCTTGTTAGTAACCTTTAAATAAGATTAATCTCCAGCCTATGAAGTTTCTGGTGTTTCCTCTCCAGCACATCTGGTCTCTACCTGCCCTGTTGTAATCTTTCTTGAAGCATCTGCAGCTTGCCATGGTCAGAGACCTGAAACTGGAGTAGGATAGACATTTGGCCTGTCCTAGCAATACAATAAAATTAAACATTTTTGTAAACTTCCATGCTCATGCTCATAGAAAGACAGAACAGAGAATAAATCCTATGGTACACTTTTGGTAGACTGTATCATGTATTATTACCCCAAATTTGTTAAAATCAATAAATCCTGTCTGAAAGACAGAGCAGTGAATAGCCGGGAATTGTCTCATTTGTCTTCATCATTAGGCTGTCATGAAGAAATGGAAGTACAGCATCCTTTGATGTGAATTTCATTCCTAGAATTAAAATATCTGTTGGTGGTATTTTTGATCTCTTGAATTGTTAAAAGCTGTCTCATTTTAGAGTGATACAGTTTAACTGAAATACCTAACTGTCACTCTTGAAAATCTTAATATCAAGAATTATCTGAACCATCGTGGGTGCCCTTGTGGGTCAAGACTCCCTCTGCACAGAGCACAGACAGTAAAATGAGGGCAGGGATTCTTCTTACAAAGGGTTTTGGACAGAGAACTATCTGGTTTCTTATGAACACGAAAAGCATGTCCAGTATTTGTTGATAAAAACCCAAAGAAGCAAGCTTGTTTTTGAAGGGTATTGCAGCTGCTTGTGTAAGAAAACATCACAGTTCTGTGTTTAGTGGAAATATGCCAGTGTGCTGGGACTGGCCTGAGTGTCCAGGGCGCCGGCTGCTGGGTTTCCAATGACAGTCCTCTTCCACAATTGCTGCAGCAGCACTACTCTGCATGTATGGATAAATAATAAAAGCTATGACTCCAGGATGGAGATGTTATATGACAGCATACAACTGGTGTAAAGTCCACTACAGCTACTGTGACACAGAGGCAGCTTTCTGACTCCCTCTTCTAGGCCCAAGGCTGTGGTTTATAGTAGGCATCCATTTTATCACGGGTGATTTGTGAGCCCATGTAAGCACCCATGACATACAGCAGAGCCCTCAGAGTGAAAAAGCTTTTTGTTTCCTTCTCCTCGTCTTCACTGAGCATCTGTTTGGCTACTGCTTGATAAGATTAAATTAAATTAATGAAATTTAATGCCTTGGATGCAGGAACAAAATATACAATTGTAAAGCAACTGATAAAAATTACATAATGTTATATGTAATCACAGTTTAATACATGTGAAATTATTTCTACAAGAGTCAAATGGTGTCATTCAAGATTATATTTTAATGCAATACAAGGTCTTTGCTCTGAGAGAGTCTAACTGGTAAAATCCCAGATGGGCTCCACTTTGTCTGTTGCTTATTCTCACAAGACTATCATGAGGGCCATTCAGAGAGACGCCTTTTCTCTTTCAAACTAATGCATCATGAATAAGCAGTGAAATCTTGCTATCACATCCCTGAAATCTAGCTAGTATCATCTTTCTGTTTCCTTTCCATCAGTAATCTAACTGACAAGATACCAGTTTTAAAAGAAGACCTATGGAGGAAACAGATACACTGGTTTAGCATTCTGTTACTTGTTTATCTTGTATGTAAAGAAGGTCTGGGTTTTTTGTTTGCTGGTTTTGCTGTTTTTTTTTTTTTAACTTTGTCAAATCTGCCTGCATGGTTTTGTCGGACAATTTGTTGATGTGATGGAGGAAAAGATTTTATTGGCACCCTTCTGACGTTCCTTTCCAGGACATTAGATAGATATCATCTACAGTGGGATTAGGTGCTTGGGGGCCTGGAAGAGCTAAGGTTCTTTTGGGGAACTCAAATTTGAAAACAAAATATCACAAAAGCCAAAGCATTAATTCTATTTCCCTTTTACATGAACACCTGGAGTGGTGAATCATAAATCATAAACCCCCAGTATCATAAAACCTCCTGAAATCACAGGTAGCTCGTGACATTTGAGCATGGCCTCCCCAGCCCACAGAGGGGGAAATGGCAAGAGAGCAGGATGGATGAGCAGAAGGGCTGTATCAGGATAGGGCACAGCCTGGTGTGATTGGGGATCTCACACTGCAGTTACACACATGATTTCTCTGAGGTCAAAGCTGTTTAAAAATCCCTGCTCTGAGCTGCCTCCCTTCCTGCCTACACTGCTTTGTCCATTGTGCCCTTACTCTGCTTGTAGGGCCTTTTCATCTCAACCAGACATGAAAACCATGCATTAGAGGCAAAAGAAACCTCCACAAGCCCACAACTTGTCCTTGAAATGTTTCTTAGACTTGCATTATGGCACGGTTTAACAAACAGTTGGGTTGGTGTAAGTAAAAAGATGCTGAAATATAGCACATGGACAGAAATAACCGTCTGGGGGCAAGAGCTCCTTAATCTTAGCCAAACAAGCTTTGCTCTCAGGGAGAATGCTCTCCTAACTGCAGCCTGGGGCTGTGCTCTGCCAACCAGGCAGCTGTGGGAAATGCTTTTGCAACTGATGCCTCCTTTATTCTTTAAAATGTTGCTGTTCCCAGTCCCTGCTGTAATAACAACAAAAAATGAAGTGTGGACATGGTTTGCAAAACCCATGCAAACTGTGGTTCAAAAAGTTCTGGAAAACAATTATTTTCATCAGTCCTCTAAGCTTCTTCTATGCTTCCAGGGGCTTGGTAGGAGAGCTCTAAAATGGAAGAAGGACCCCCAGTGGGACTACCTTACACAGAAATGTTTTAAATTTCTAAGGTAGCTTGAAGTGATCTCAGATGTGTGAGATTTCCTTTCCACTGAGCATGATGCAAACTCCTGGGTTAAGTATGAGCCTTTCCCATGCAGCTCTGGTGCAGCTCTGTGCTGACTCTTTCTCCCACAGTGGCCTGTGGCAGAGACACTGTTGTGTGCACCTTGCCTTGTATCTATGGCCTGGGAGGAAGAGAAGCAGGGAAGGTCAGTCAGGCAATGTCCCTGCTGGCATCCCTGTTCTTTTGGCTAGAGGGTGCTTGGACAGAGTGTCTGCACATCTTCACTGAAAGGGACCCATTTCAGGGTTCCCATTTCAGCCTGGCTTTTGCTCACTCTAGGGCATGAAAAAGAAGTCCTCATAGCGCTGGTGATTCCAACAGCTGTGAGTCTTTGCATTTGAGATAATGCTTTGCTCACTAGGTTCAAAAATCTGCTTTTCTAAACTAATCTTTCCTCAAGATATGAGAACTTGGGCATATGGACGTTGTCTGCTTTTGCATTTGTAAATTTCTTAATATACAGGGAGCTGATGTTCTTCCACACACGTAAGGGATGCAATAGTGAAAAAGAAACCCCAATGCTTGTCGTCCTGATACGACTAAATTGCAGCTCTGAGCACTGTCTCAACACAGGCTGCAAAATGTTATTCAGCCACTTGAGTATGAAGTACTTCCCCTACCACCCATTAATATCTCTCAGCAGCTTCCTGAGAATAAGATTATATGCTGAATACATGGAGCAATGCCATGTGTGTGCTGCTCCAGGATAACCCTAATCCTTCCTGAAGAACTTGGAGTATTTTTCCTCCTCGTTTCTCTCCTGTTATGTGCCCATCCTGACAAGCTTGCAGCAGTTCTTGTGTGACATGATTAAAAAAAATCAGATGTCTCAAAAATCTAGAGGCTGCAAAAAAAAAGCTAATCAGAACTGTTCAGTCCTCACACACTATTACTCTAAGAAGGGTTATTTAGATGCCTTGTTGTGCTTTTGTATATCTTTCTAATTTTAGTACATTTTATAATGTTTAGTAACAAGTTCCTAGATTTGAATTGCCTGTCTGGGACTAACATAGTATTTCTGTAGCATTTTACCCTTAGGCTATGATACAATCTCAGAATTAAGACCAGGTTAATTAATCTTTGAAGACTGGAGTGCTTTTCAGACGATCCACATTGGATGCAGGAGGGGCTCCAAACTGTCATATCCCATTGTTCCAATGGAAGTCACTTGTGGGGAAAGCCTGCACGGTTAGTATCTGCTGGGCAGTTTGAACAACTATTCTTCCATAGCCTATAAAGTTGATCACAAATATATTACAGCATATAATTTAAAATAATGCAGTAGAAGAAAACTGGTAGTTGTGATTCCGTTTTAATCTTACTGCTGACATGGGAGAAATTGGGTGGTGATTCTGGCTGTTTGGGATGGTGAAAGCAGTCTAAGAAGATAAATCAAAGAGAATTTGAGGGACTGTGTGTGCAATAGATCAAAACAAAGCAATTCTCTTCTTTCCCCATCTCTCCCTCTGCCCTCTTTGAGCCTGCTGTAAATTGCCCCTGGCAATTATTTTTTAAAAAGGAAAGTCATGCTTAGTAGGATGGTCCTCTTCTAAACTAATGCCAGTGCATTGGTAATACCAGCAAGGAAACAGACCAAACAATAAAAAAATCTGTTCTTTGTTTTCTGCGGGAAGAAATTAAATTTGATAGTAGGGACTTTTCTTAAGCAGCAGCAAGTAAATTGTTTCTAAGCCATGTATATTCCAGATCTGTGTATATTCTGTGATAGACTAAATCCTCTACATTGGAAGCAATGGGAATCGGATTATAGTCTTCAAGGATTTTGGTGGTGTATGGCTTGAAATAGACGAATAAGAGCCACTACTTAATTGTAATAAAGGGTCTGAATGTGTAACTGTGTCTCCTAAATGTGTGGGATGATGACTAGAGGTGACACAGTTCTGCAGGACTCTGAGTCCTTGGAGTCCTGGAAGCCACTTGAATTCATGCTGGACATACAGTGAGGGGAGCCCTTCACGTCAAGGCCTGCAATCCTTGGTCACCTACAGACACTGATGTAAAGAGCTGTGATTACCAGTAGCTGCCTGGCTGGCAGGAAGATGGATGAGCTCATGGTCGGGTGCATGCTGGGGCTCCCAGCAGAGGTGGCTGAATGGGCTCTAAAGCTGCTACTGCCTTCCCAGCAGGACAGACCATTCCTGCTTTCAAGAGTTTAGAAGCAGGTTTTTGTAGCAATTTGAGCTTTAGCCTTTTCCTCCAGAGGAAGTAAGCTCTTTTAGCATTCTCTAAGAAAAAAGAGGGAATAAGCATAACTATTTGAGGAATCAGATTTTTGTGATTTCCCTTGCAGCTCCCTTCTGCAGTGAGGGACTGAAGTGATGTGGGTGGGAAGGGCTCTCACAGCCAGTTCCTGGTGATCAAGCATTGTGATACACTCCCCTAGAGTTCATTCCTTAACAAGATATGTTGTAGTAGATGTATTATGTACCTGCTCCGACATGTTCCTGCAGAAAATACTCTAGTCACCAGCAACTGACCCCATGTGAATTAAGAGACTTATTTCTTAGGAAATCAGATGAAAGATAGCTTTATGCAAGCCAGCTAGAGTTGGGAAAGGAAGCCACATTCTAGATGAAAGGGAACACTTAGTGCAAAGTGAAATATGTACTGTGTTTGGTCACAACCCTGGCATGACAGAGGATGGCTTCCTACCCACAAATGATGATATTGTCTTCAGATAATTGCTCCCTTATCAGATAAATCACTGAATTTCTCATTAAAAAATGAGTATATTCTTCTCGAGGATTGCTGTGGTGTCAGTCCATGACGTGTGGGTGGGGATGGAGCCCTGCCACAACACCAACAAACTCGGCCAGCTCTGCTGGGATGCTGGGCTTAGTGCTTCCCAACAGTTTCCTTTTGTTTGCTTTCACAGCCATTTCAGGCAGCACTGGAAATGTCCAATAACTCCAGTATCTCTTGCTTGTTCCTGCTTTGACACTGGGAGGTGTGTGTCCTGGTGCTGCCAGCTGTCCCCTGCACTGTGTGAGGAGAAGTCATGGCCTCATTGGAAACTGCTGAAGTTTGTTTGGACAAACATTTGTGTCTCTGTGTTGCACATTTGTATGTGTGCATAAGTCAGAGAGGGGGGATCTGAAGTTCTTACAGAATCCAGCAGCCATGTCTGAAAAGTACAAATGCATGCTTCTGGATATTTGGGAAAGCTTTGCTGTTGAACCTCATAGATGTGCATGTATGATGGACCCCAATGACACTCTGTGGAGTGACCCATATGGTGTCACTCAATCTGCAACATCAGAACTTCAGAAAGTACCCCACAAGGATGAGAAATGAGACCTCAGGGTCATTTCTACTATCTGCCAGCGAACAAAATTCTTCTACATCCAGAGGCAAGACTGCAAATGCGTTTCTGCTGTGTATGTCTCATTTTCAAAATAAAATTATAGATCAGATGAGAACTCTGTTCTTTGAAACTTCCCCCGAAGTGGACACTGGCATAGTTGACACTGAGTGGTGAGGAGGTGGCCTGCAAGGGAGGGTGTGCTGAGCACAGCCAGGTGCTCCGGACTAATGTTTCACCCATGCGCCCAAGGTAGGATTTCAACGAAAAAGTGCAGAAATCTATATATAAGGATCAAAATTTCCCAGCACTTAATAGGAGAGTGATTTTATAAAGATCTGTTTGGTCATGCTAGTGCTGCATTTGTGTCTCTAACATGCCCTCATTCAGATGGTCTCTATGGCTCAGAATGGCTTTTATCACTTTAAGCGGAGCAATACTTCTACAAAGGAACATTTTTGCAAGCAGTAGTGTGTAGTATCAATGAATTAGCAGCTTCCTGGATTTGGCTTTGGTTTTAGATAATTACCAAGCACACAGGCAAAATTAATCCACTCTCAAATAGTCAATTCACTCATCAGCAGGATGTATGATCAGTAATTTTATTTTAAAATAAATAACTAAATAAATGTAGATTGCTGTTTTTTATTTTGTCAATTTTCCTCAATAATGAAACAGTGAACTACTGCTGATGGTTGGCTGTTTCCCCAGAGAGATTTCAACACATCTTGTATCCTCTTTTTCGCACCAAGTGCCAAGTGTACAAGCATCTTATCAGATTAATTCTGGTGGGAGGCCTTACAATTATTGTTATGACTGTTTACTCTAAGCACTGATGGGGAATTTAGAAAAAATTAGTGTGTGATGGAGGTCACACGCAAGAATTTGATCACAGAGAAAATATAATAATGAATTTATTCATATTAGACAAATGTCACTGATTAAAATTGAATTAGTACTGATTTACACCAGCCTGAACTGAATTAAGTCAATAATGCTCATCTCCATTCAGGGAAATACTGTGAAAACATTCCTAATCAGTACAACTAATGGAGAGAAGGTAATTTCTTTCTTACTGGTTCCAACTTTGTCTATCATAAATGGTATGGTAATTCACTTTGTGCTGCAAATGAGCTGTCAGCCTTTCTAGCCTCTGCAGTAACGTTCAACACTGATTATATTTGAGATCAGCTGTTCATTTTGACTTTTAACACTTAGCATTTGTATGAGAACTGCCATAAACTATTGGGATCTAATTCCCTTAATGATCATGAAGGAACTGGTAAATCGAGTCTTGTTTTTTAAATAAATTTTTTATCCCACCAGTAGTTTTCAGAGATTACTGTGACTGGAGCATATTATCTCGTTTTGTATTTCTCATTTAAACAACTAAAGAAGTTTTTTCATTGACAAATGTTGTAAATCTTTGGATATCCGTTTTGCGCCCTTAAGGGACAGCTTACTGCAAAAGTCCAACTCTGTAGGTAGAGGAGAGGATGTTGTCCACATAAATTAAAAAAAAACTGAAACAACTTTGCAACCCTTAAATCAAAAGGAGTCTCCATACTTTTTCAGAGCAGCAGCTAAGACATCTTCAGGCATAATTTATGCTGTCGACAGCCATTGCATATATAACACCAGGAAGTCTGGTTTTAATTCTTGTAATATTCCTAGGAAGGTGGGTGGCTTAGTTAATAAACTTGATCTTTCACCTTCATAATCAGATTGAGGTCCCTTGTTGCAACATGCCTGTCTTTAATTTGGATGCTCGTTTACTTACAGAGGTTACCTGCTGACCTGCAAGAATCAGAAATTGAAGTCTAACACACACCACCAAGTCCACAGGCAGATGTGCAGTGAGAGGAGCACAGAAGTGGTCATCTGCCCTGGGCAGAATGCCAGAGGGGCATCCTCTGGTGGCCAAGAGGCTGTGGGCATGGTTAGAGGGGAGGAAACAGTGGCTTCTGCAGGTTACTGGGGTAAGCAGACATTCCTGAAGTGTTTAAGGCTGGAGGTACATATCCTGTCCTCTGCTGCCATGGTTGGTCTGCTCAGGGTGCTGCCAGCAGCACCCACCTGCTCCAAAGGAAGCAGTCAGGCTGGGATGTCAGCAAGATGGCTGCCCCTCCAAAGGCTGCTCAGGGCCATCAGGAGCACCACTGAAGAAGACACTTCCAGACAAAACAATTCAGCATTTACTGAGCAAGACCCTTACAAGACAGGGGCCATCAAAAGCAGGTGTATGCGCTAGCTCGAGCCCCAGCCTCGAGACTACATAAACAGGAAACAAAGCTTTTCAGTAGAAGAATATCCCACCTTGGTGTCCACACACACATGGTCATTTCCCAGCTCTCATGACCCTGAGGCATTCAGGTTCCTTCATGCCTTATATTCCTTGGCTGTCTCTTGGATATCTATCACGAAACACCCAGAAAACACTCCCTAAAATGAAGGACAGCATCAGATTTTGACTCCTATTAACTCATGACACTTCAGTGCCCTTAACATTGTTGGTTCATGCATATAAAAAGAGGCTCCCAGAGGAGAGTCACTAAGTCCAGAGGGGAGCTACTAAGCTAACCATATGGCTGGAGCATCTGTCTGATGAAGATAGGCTGTGAAAGTTGAGGCTGTTCAGCCTGGAGAAGGGAAGGCTCTGGGGAGACCTTATAGAAGCCTTCCTATGCACAAGGGTGACCTATAAAAAGCTGGAGAGGGACAAAACACATGGGCATGTAGTGACAGGACAAGGAGGAATGGCCTTAAGCTCAAGGAAGGGTAGGTATACACCAACTATTGTGAAGAAATTCTTTACTGAGGGGGTGATGCAGCACTGGAACAGGCTGCCCAGAGAGGCTGTGAATTCCCCATTCCCTGGGTAGTTCAAGGCCAGGCTGGATGGGACAGTGAGTAACCTGGGCAAGTGGAAAGTTCCCTTGATTTGGAGATAAGTGATCTTTAATGTCACTTCCAACCCAAACCATTTACTTTGTCAGGGGCTGAAAAAGGCATAGACCTCCCCAGGCAGCAGAATTATTTTAATTTATAGGGCCTGGAAATTATTACAATAATTATAACTTGAAATGCAGTGTTTTCTGGATCACTAGGCCAATATCTGAAAGTACTAGACAGGAACCTAGCCTACCAGCAAGTGTCTGCTTACTGAACTTTCTGCACTCTGCCTGATACAGCAAGAAAAGCCTGTCCGTCTGCTTTAGATTTTGAAACCCTAGACCTAAGCCTAACCTCAACCTGAAATGTACCTGGGTAGCAGTTCAAACAGGAAGAGATCCTCTGCTCAATGTACTATATTCCTCTTACATCCCAACTCCCTGGCTGGCCACTGCAGGACGATGCAGTAATGATGTCCTAAAACTCCTCCAGCTCTGGACTCCTAAACAGCTTCAATCTCAAATGTACTCAGGGGACCAGCCACTTCTGTAAATCGCGCAAGTGTCCCACCAAAAGCAGCTCTCTTCCTGCCTTTCTGGGCTCTGCAGGTTGTGACAAGAATAACCAGTCTGGCTGCTTTTGCTTCTCTGACTTAACTGACTTCAGGAATGGGATGGCCCCATGGGCTACATATCACTTTAGGGGTAAATTTCTCATGACAGACATTTATGCACTTAAAGACATTTTTAAGAGACATGCTGTAAAGGCTGGGCAATAAACCACGGGGGTTGAAAGCTGCTGTGTCCTGCTATATAATTGCATTTCACAACGCATTTCAGGTTAGAGGTAGAGAAAACTGAAGAAGCCAAACAAGTTATGCTACCTGTACCCTGCACAGACCAGAAAGAGAGGGGGAGGATTCATACTAAAGGGAATTGGGGCTTCTAATGTAGCTTATGGTCCCCTGGGATGTTATGATGTTAGGGATTAGATTACAATTAGGGATATGGGGATTTAAAGCATCTAGACAGTGTTTTTATGCAGGGCACAGAGAGTAAGAGAGGCATCTGTTTATGGGCTTAAGGCTGGAGCTAACTTGGAGTATAATTACTAAAGTCAGGGTGATGGGAGAGTACCTAAAGCAGCTAGAGATCCTCTCCTTGCTGCTTCCTGAAGCTTCTAAAATGTCAGGAAAGAGCAGAAGTTAGAGATGCTCAGGTAAGGCAGGTCCTGTCTACATAAGTGCCTTGCATGCTGGGTGCAGATCCCAATGCGTTTAGAGATATTTTTTCTGAAATTGCTTTGCAGTAACAAGATTTTGAGAAAGAAGAGTTCTGCTTTGGAAAGTTGAAGTCATTACATCATTGTGCATGACCCAGTGTCATATTCCAAGAAAAGGTTCCCTCAGGACTAAGCAGACAGGCTAAGTTAACGTCAGGTTTAAAGTTTGAGCTGGATAAACTAAAGAATCTGTTCTTGATGTTTTTTGTAGAGCTAGGAGGGTTTTATGGAGAGGAGTGACATTTGATGGTCAAGATTCTTTTATCATGACTTCAGGTAGGTATGGCCTTCTGGAAACTTCTGAGCCTATGCATGGGGTTTGGTTGTGAGACCCAAATGCCTTCCCTGTGTGATGGTGCAGTGGGCAGGCAGAGGTTGAAAACCTCATGGTGAACTCAAGACAATCTATCCATCATGTCTCTCCATATATGGAGATGACATGTTCATCTATTTGGGATTTGTGTTTGGGAGTAGGGATGAAGAAACAGCCAAACATGATTTCCTTGCAGTGAAAGAGCTCAGAAGGATGAGATGAGAAGAGGAATTTGGTAGTCCCAAGCACTTCTGGGATGATTTCAGGGAAGGTGCTGCTCCCCATCCACCTGCTTTTGGGGTCCAGGTCTTGATGTGCTGTCTTGCATGCTCCAGGCAGTAAGGGTAGAAGCAGCTGATAGAAGGGTTGAGAAGCTTTGTTTCAGTCTGACATAACTCCTGCTAAAATGAATTTCATGCTTGTTTTGGGTGCAGATTTGAGGTAAAGCTGGAGGGAGCAGCGTGGTTTCACAGAACCAGACACAACCAGAAAGTTCATTATTCTTCAGTACTACACAACACAAAAAAAATTTGACTAGAGCAAGAGCTCTTGTCCTTGTATTGTTATTTACTGTGTGGAATACACAGCTTTTTAATAATCTAGATCCTCTCCCCATCTTTCTAGAATGAACAAAGCACAGCAAGACCAGACATTCTTCCTGCTGTAGTTTCTTAAAATGCAACTCTGACACACACAAAAATCATCTTCCCCCCTACCAACCAACCAACCAANACCAACCAACCATCTCCACCCCCAACCTTGGTTTAAGGCACTTGTAAATGAAAATCACAAGATACTGTGAGAAATATCGAGTAAGCCCAGTTGTACTTGAAGTCATAAACAATCTCCTGGACTCACTTTTACCCCTCATCCCCATGATGCTTCTCCACCTGCAGGATGCAATAAAATAAACCTCATCTGACAATTGTGTCTCTGCAACCCTAACTCTAGCCGGAAGGGCATCCATGTATGAATTCAGAAACGAGGAGTTAGTCTAAGCCCTCCAACTCTACTATTAGCTGCTTCCCCTTAGTGTCTGCAGGTTGGATACTAATACATTTTTCTGCATGGATCCCCAGCCTACAAAAGGTTTCCTCATTCTGATGAGGGTAAGTTTTGAGTCTTGTAGTTTCTCTAACCCTAACTCTAACCTTAAAATACGATATTCTCATGGGACAAAGGAGTATAACTTCATATGACTTTCAATTTTAATTTCTCAATTCCTTTTTAAAAAAGTTCCCAGTTTCCTAGATATAAACCTATGTAATGAAAATATTCTGCTTGACTACTTTAGGTCAGAACTATAACTCTAAATCATACTTAGTGTGAAATATAGAAGAATAGTAGTTTATAGTCGGGTACACCATGGAAGGCAATCCCTCCTCCTTTTTTATCCCTGAAGAAAGTCACAGTAAGATAACATTGGCTCTAACCCTATCCATGGCCTTATTTACTCAGTTAGTAAGTCAGATATTCAGACGTAGTATAAGGCCTTTCCCTCACAGATTTGCAGTACTGTGGCCTTGGAGTGCATCACAAAAATAGAGTCTTCAAGTACGCTAGGTTGTAGCAGCTGGAACCCACAACATGAGATGCAGCCAGATCATTTCTTCCTCTAACTCATGAGGCAAACCCTGGAAACCCCCCTAACACCAGTCCTATCCCTAACTTTTCAGACTCTTCATGGTGCTGCAACAATAAACTGTTTGCTGTAGGTTTACTAACCATAATCCAGTCCTCACTATCCCTGGAGTTGCTGTAAAACTGCACTAACACCAGTCCTTTTCTGTGTTGCTGAGCCCTACAGGGTGCAGCAAGACTAACCTGGCAACACGGAAAACCCTCTAATACCAATCTTTGTCATACCGAGCCTGTGTGGTACTGTTAGAACAGCATATGTAGATCCCCTGGATTTACAAATGATAAAATTAAGTTCACCATCAAGCTATTTGGCAAGGCCTCTGGGTCAGAAACCCCATGTTGTACAGCAGCGAGTAGCACTCCTCCACAATGATCAGGGCTCTGAAAGATGGGGCAAATGTGGCTTGTCTAGATGCGTTTTCTTCTAGAATGAAACTTGATCCTATCTCTAAGTTATAAAGAAAGGAAGTGGCTCATGCAGCAAAAAGGAATATAAGAAGCCTACAAACACTGTGTTTCAGGTTTTCTCCCAAACTTTCCCTCTTCCTCAAGGCTTAACAAATACAGTTTTTTTCTTCAAGATGTTTTTAGTTATTCACTCCTAATGCAAACTTGTAGGGTTTCCAGGGACTTGCTGTTACAGAAAAATGAAACAGGGCTGAGAAGTGCTTATAGTACCTGGTATATTAGTTGCTTTCTAGACTCTGCAAAATGCAGCAATAATTATTGTATAGAGTTTTACATTCCTAAACACTGATCCTAATCAAAACTTTAAAATTATCCAGATGCTGATCTTTATTGTCAAAGGTAGTGTAGTTTCTGCATAGTATCTTCAGCACCACCAGCAGCAGTGCACTTGGGAGCAAAACTGAGAGAAAAGATTTGCGGTGCCTGAATGTGTCCCCTTCTCTGTGCCCTGCACGTGCCTCCTCCTCTGTAATTCAGCACTGACAAAATGGTAAGGAGAGACACATTACTGCTTCTGGTACCACTAGGAGTCAGAGAGTAATTGAGTTACGTTTTTGATTGCCAGATCCTGTTATACTGTAAGGGAATTTCTTTGCCCTTCTGTTGGTTGGCCATGGATTTCATCACAGTATGGAAGCAAATGGGCCAAGTTCAATCAAAGAGAATTCCTTATCTCCTGCAGACTGTCTCTGCTGGAGGGAATAGTTTTCAGTGATCTGTAGCAGGAAGGATTTCTCCTTATTGATATCATCTGGGTTCAATTATATCTACATTCTTCATCTGGAGGATTCAAGTGCAAATGTCCAGCTACTTTTGGCTTGTGTTACTGTGGACATGGCTGGAGAGGTTATCCATAGGCATCCGTGACTGTAATTCCACTGCTGTTGCTGAAGTAGGAATTTTCTAAACTTTATTCAGCATTTAAGGAGATGGGTAGATTGAGATTTAACTTATATTAGTCATAGGTTGAGATTTAACTTGTATTAGTCATAGGTGCTGTTCAGTGTGGATACTTTGCACACAGTGTCTGTTATACTGAAGTTACTATTTATGACAAAGCCAAACTTTCCAGCACCAGTGACTTAAAATAATATGAAACAAAAGTGTAAACCAGCTTAAGAGTGGAAACAGCATGTGATGAGGTAGGTCTACATAACAGGGCCCCAACAGCACTCTAGGCCTGGATCCTTGCCCATCTGAAGGCATCCTTTCAGAAGACCAGATCAACTCTCACACGTCCCATATACTATCCCACAATCTGGGATAGGGAGGATTTAAAAGGATGACTCCATCTCATAGCCTACAGGATGCAATAGGCACCTGATGCTGTTGTCCATTACAGACAGGTGTGAGCTGCACTCTTCACATTTCAAATGGGTGCCCTTGCTTCTAGACTTTAAAACTGGGAACAAACTATCTTTAATTAAATGGATGTTTAGAAAATTTGACTACTGTGCTTCAGCTGGAGTAGTCTCTTAGCCCTCAGACATTTGGGCTCCAATGGCTTCAGAAAGTCAAACGGCCAAACACAAAGCTAGAGAGTGACTTAGCAGTGCCTCAGGAGGATGGAGTCAAGCAGCAAAGCAGATAAAAGACCAAGCACTTCTGCAGCTGTATGTCTTTATGAGCTTTGAAAAAGTCACTTTGTGACTTTTGTGTCTTTAAAAATGGTCTCATAGATACTACTCTGACTTAATCAGAAATTTGTAAAAATCCGTGGTTTATAAAAATCATTCCTCAGCACTTCCCCTTGCCTCTACCTAGTCCAGAGCTTTACTCTGGGGATTGACATCTTCTGATTCTTATCAAATTGAGATCAAGCATGATGTGCATAATTCTTACGAGGGAATGGCAAGTACCACCTCTCTGCTGTTTCCTATGAGGAAAGGCTAAGAGAACTGGGATTGTTCAGTTGAGAGAAGAAAAGGCTTCAGGGTGATCTAACTGTGGCCTTCCAGTACCTGAAGGGAACCTACAAGAAAAACGGAGAGAAACTTTTATGAAGAGAATATAGTGACAGGACAACGGGGAATGGCTTCAAATGGAAAGAGAGTACATTTAGATTAGATATGAGGAAGAAATTCACTGTCAGGTTGTTTAGACTCTGGAACAGGTTGCACAAAGAGTTTGTGGCTGCCACATCCCTGAAAGTGTTCAAGGCCACATTGGATGGGGCCCTGAGAAACCTGGTCTCATGAAAGGTGTCTCTGCCCATGGCAGGGGCCTTGGAACCAGATGATCTTCAAGGTGTCTTCCAACCTAAACCATTCTACAATTCTATGATTCTATGATAGAGAGATTGTTTCATTGATTTGTATTGCTTCTTCCCGTCACATTTTTTTCCCAAAGACTACTGCACCTATTAAAAAATCCAATACTTTTGTTTTGAACTGGTCTAGTAGGAATCCATTAAACTGCATTTTGAATACATTAAGGCAATTCACGGCAAAACTCTCCATAAAGTCCAGTAGTTATTGGTACCACGAAGTAAAAAGTGTCATCTTTTGCAAAGTAACAGTTCAAGTGCATGCTCTAGGCTGGTGTATTGAGTGAATTTAGCCAGCACCGAAAAAAACAGGAGTTCCACTTGTGTATGGAAAAACACCTGGAAACTAAATTGAGGGCTGAGATGGACCTTTGGGTGGAAATTTCTCTTCCATAAGAATCTGTGCTCCAAAAGCCTGTGTTCAGGACTAATCAAGCACTGAGCCAAGTTCCAAAAGGTTACAGAGTCTGGGTCTCTGAGACATGAATTGAGGTCACTGAGGGCTGCAGGCTCATCTAGACCCTGAAGAGGGTTTGCTGGTGCAACATATAAAACCTCCTGGCAATGGGAAGTGTTATTTCACATCCCTTAGTCTTCTGAGGTGGCTTGTCCTTCGAGGTATTAAAAGCGGCTACCTGAGGATTTCAAGCACTTATCAGACAGAAATATAATTTGATCCAAAGTTCAGCTAAATCTGCATAAAACCTTAATTTGTCCAGCTGAGCATGAGGTCAGTGTGATCTGAAAGCAGGTCTGTGGTCAGAGGTAGGACTACGCCCATGACTGATGCTGATGCTCTGCTTGTCTCCATCTGCTGCTCCTGTTCCCATTACCTGCCAACACAGCTGGATTTGGGGATGTGGCTGGGAACATTGGTGCTATCGCTTAAATGCAAGTCTATGTGCAAGCATTATTCTGTCTCATGCTCTGATTTTTTGAACCCAAGTTCATTTTGGAGCCTTTAGAAGAGACCAGAGTGTGAGCTGGGCAGTGAAGATGAACAGGTTAATTGATTTTTCCTGTTAGCCTGTGGCAAAATACACCCCTCTTTCAGTGCAGACAGAACAGATCTTTCGTGTATCTGTTGTGCAGATCTGCAGTTATGGCAGATTTTCCAGAGGTGAAGATGATTTTGGTCCATGACTGTAACTCTGGTGAATGCAGTGTAGTGTCTTGGGATGACTGTTAAAGTTTCTTGCCAGTCTTCCTAATTAGCTCTATAGAAATTGAATTAGCTTGAGTTTCCGTGGAGTGCAGAGTCGGCTCTGGGAGCGATTCTGCTTCTGGCCCAGATACTAACCAACATCTGTGCTGTCTGGGTCTTGCCTGGGCTGAAGCCAGATATCATGTCAGTAAATACATATTTATTGCTTTACACATATATCCTTGCACAGAGCACAGCCCACATATGTACATGCATTCATCTTTGTACTTTACATATGTGATTTTCTTATTTTCTGAGGAAGACAAGTGGAAATAATGTCTGGAAGCAGATGGGCTGAGAAGCCTTTGATGAGAAAATGGTTATTGTTAGTTTCAGCAGCAAGAGCAGTCATTAGTTAGGGAGAGTGCCACTACAATTGAATGATGATGGGTTTTAGTACTTCTTTGCATAGAAAAAGGCTGGGTTGACTGAGCTTTAAAAAACAGTATTCTGCAAATGTTTTATCTGCATAGTCAAGTTTCTTTTCTTGGTCTAGCTTGGAAAAAAGTCAGATGCATGCAAGATTTCAAGTGTCTCTGAAGCATTTGTTAGGGCTTGATTTGATTACAGACTTAACAGAAGTTTTTAGAGCCAGTTTTGTTTCTTCAGTAGTCTTTGTTCTCTTCAGATTTAGTGATTAACATTACACTTTGAATGGGACAGCCATGTAACAGGTGGTAAACTAATTTTTTTTGAGACAAAATAGGCATCAAAATTCAATTTGGTATATAAGCAATCATTTAGATGAGAAACAAAGCCCAAATCATTGGATAAATCATTGGGTTTGTGGAAGTGGGATTCCACAGCAGTGGATGAATAGGCTCCAGGACCACTTCATAAGGACCATCTCCCCAGGGAAAGAGAAACCAAGTGGACTTTGCATGTTGTGAAGTCCAGATTTTCCTTTCATGAAAGTATAATCTTCCTTTTTTTTTTCCTTTCTTCTTCTTTTTGTTTTTTTCCCTTAAACCAGACTTCAACATATGATGTCATTACTGTTTCACTCACTCAAAGTCATATTTAGAGAAGTGGGTCCCTAATGTATCATGTGACATTTTCAATACATTTCTAGAGATCCATCTGCAGTTATGTGTCCTGGTTCTCCTCTACATTATTCCTAAAAGGAAAATAGATAATTGGGTTAGTCTAGTGGTTTGTCATTTACAGATCCACATGGTCCCACAGAATTTCTGTGGTAAATTACAACAGGTATCCTCAGAGGATTCCTAAACACAATTTCTAATACATAATTTTAGTCCTACAATAAAAATAACTTTGAAAATAATTTATTGATTTTCTTTGTTGAAATAGAAAGGAAAGCTCATGTTTTGGAGATTTTTTTAATACCCTACCCCTTTTATAACTGTAAGAAGATTAGAAAAATTAGCTGGAAGGAAGGTCAGGTCTTTTTGCTGTCAATATCTTCATAGAAGCAAGTGCATGTTCATTTTGGTTGTATTAACATTTTGGACATTTGTGTTGTCCAAGTCTATTCGTCCTTTGGCGCTGGACTGACATGGGAGGTGCTATAAGGTGTTATTACTGATGTGAAACTGTCCAAGAATGAAAAGGTTTTCCAAGTCCCTTGACCATAACTCACCTCTTGCCATGTGTTCACAGTGGTAGTTCTGTGCCTTTTGGGACTGCAAGGCAAGCAGGGATGAGCCAATGTTCCAGTTTTGTAAAGAATATTTTACTCACAAAACTCTCTCATAATCATTTTGTTCGAAAATTTAATTGAAAGTACCATCTGCCTTTGAACTCCTACGGCAGCTATGCACCGGAGATGGGGAGGAGTGGAAGAGAAGGGTGGATATACATAGTGCTTGCCTCTGCATTTTTACCTACTCTTCAAATTAGACTTCTTTGCTGTATCTTAGTTCCCATCCATTGGCCCTGGGGTGTATGGCCACACAGCCCAGTGAGGCTCTTGTAATCAGGACATTCCTTGGGTGGCAGGATGGAGCTGGGTGCCAGATTTTGTTGACTGTCCTTGACACTCCATCACAAATCCAAGCAGCCAGACAGATTTACAGACTTTACTTCCAGAACTTGTGCTACCTTGCAGGTACAAACAAACTGGAAATCCTGTAGATGGGACCAGTGGAGATTTTTTCCATGCTGAACAGAGAAGGGAGCTCACCCACAGTTCAGCTGAGCTGCAGTGAGTTTTGGCTGCCAGACCTGCCCAGCAGGCTGGATTCATCTCCATAGTAGGATAATGGCTCCAAAAGTTTTAACCACCTTT
The DNA here is from genome assembly GCA_008694505.1 of Cyanoderma ruficeps. NCBI lineage: Eukaryota > Metazoa > Chordata > Aves > Passeriformes > Timaliidae > Cyanoderma > Cyanoderma ruficeps. The sequence continues at coordinate 700,950 of VZDJ01000074.1, forward strand.
GCTCCCACTCTCTGGACATATTTTGGCTTTTGCTGGGGATTTAGCTGCCCCAGATAAAAAGATTACAAGCTTGCATTGTTCTTAACTAGCAGCATTTCTCTGTAATTCTCTAATTCAAAGCAGGCCTTGCTCACTTTCGTGCTCTCTGTACAAGCCACGATGATGATAGGATTTCTGAAATCAAAGCAGAGCACTGAACTGAATTAGGAGAGCAAAAGCCACACTGCCTGGTTCGGGAGATCAGAGAATAATTGTGGAGGATCCTCCCAGCCAGTTTGGCAGTGGTGGTGAGGGAATGGTTTTCTTTTATCAAACTTGTTTTATTTTTATTGCAAAATAAACATTTTCTGGGCATTGCATGGCAATTACTCACTCTGCCCCTCCAGGGATGAGGTTGCACCAACCACACATCACAGAGGAAGGCCAAACTTTCCCATTTAGATTAAAACTTACATCAAACAAAGTGAACATCAATGGAGCTTGGTGCTTGTTCCTCTTAGGACTGGCTCACACTATTTCTCTAAACACTGTGTCTGCATTAACAGATTTAGCTTTAAACTTTGATTTGACAGATTAACTGCCCTTAAACTTTTTGCCCCAGTATGGCAATAAAGCTTATTCCAAATTCTTTTACCTTCTTGTTTTCAGGAAAACTTGTTCACTGGAGTAAGCCAATCCATTAAATAATTTTAGGTATGGTATTACAAAAAGTTAATTAAACAGGGTGGTAAATTTATTAAAAAATGACTGATTATTAGCTAAGGTCGTTCACCATGGCAGAACATAACAAAAAGAGTAATTAAATAAGCTATTGGAAAAATAATGTGAAATTGAGCCTAAAGGAAGTTATCTTTCATACTGATCTAAATTTAAACTGCCCAGCCCTGCACACAGGCAGAATGATTGCAAAGTCAGAAATATGTGATTTCTTAGCTCCTTAGAATTATCCTTCCAAAATATCTTCAGCTAATACTGAAAATAATCAAGTGATACTAAAACGTTTGGTAAAAAATTAAGTTTTCCATGAAGTTGCAGCTTCCCAGTTAACAATTGTTTCTTGCTTCACAGGAAGAAAGAAAAGTACTTTAAATGCCACCTCAGGGTGACTAGTTTGCTAATGCTGCTTAAGTAATGGTTACCATTTCACATTTATTGTGCTCTTGTTAAGTAATCCCACAATTAAAGAAAAGAGAAATTCAATAAGAGGAAATAGAAGTTCTTAAATTAGTAAATGTTATACATCTGTGAAATCTGGCTGATAAATAAGGTTTCAATACTTGATTTAGTATTCAATAGTTTTTTATTAAATTTTAGAAACTGAAAACATCTTCTTTGACTTACATAGCCAGAACAAACCTATTTTAAGTGTTGTTGAAGATAAATAAAGAAGGAGAAATACTGTCTGCATGTTCAACTTAAAAAGTGTGAGATCAGCTCAGTTGGTGAGAGCATAGTGCCAGTAACACCAAGGTCATGGTTTTGAACCCTGTATGGGCCATTTGCTTAAGAGTTGGGCTTGATGATCCTTGTGGGTTCCTTCCAACTCGGGATATTTTGTGATGTGTGTAAATCTTGGCTCTGGACCATACCAAATTCACAGCTACCCATTGCATCCTCTGTTTGCAGTGTCTTTGGTCATTCACACAGAGCCACTGCTGAGGCTTGGTTACAGCTTCATTTCAGGTCTCCTGCTCCACTGCAGGTGTCTATGAAATCTAAAACAAGAAAGCAGGAATCTATTAAACACTTAAACAGAAAACCATAGAGGATCTGAACTGTCTAATTAAGCAACAATTTTTCTTTTACTTTGTTGATCAGACAGATGTGTTATCCTATTTTTCATCCAGGCTGCTAAATCTACAGCTCTGCAGATTCCCAGGAGTGGGGTGTGACAGCAGTGAGGTGCTATTTAAGTGCGTGGTAGTGACCCCACACACACCAACTTTGGCTGTTTTGTTCTAGCATTGTTTTATTTTATTTTCCTGAAGGTTACATAGAATAAACATTTTGTCTTAGAAACATTTGAACAGTGGCCCAGTGGAATGGGCTTGTTTTGCCAGTATGAATGAACTATATTAAAAATTGTGCTTGGATAACACACACTGAAAAGCCATGAAATTATTTTCCAGGAAGTCTTCCCAGCTTTCTCCATAGGTAAAGGCACCCTTTTACTCTCACATTCTTCAAATTCCAAAATTTACTTTGTTTGTATATTAGTGAACTTTTTAGCTAAAAATATTTGTGATTTGGACAGCAAGGGCATGTACTAGTTGTATTATCTGGCTGCATCTCTCTGATTAAAGCTGAAATCCGCATCAGGTTATCTTTCTTGCACTCCACTTGTTTTTGCTGTCAGAGATGACTGACAAATAGAAAAGTAGTGAGCTTATTTTTGCTCCCCTGTGATATATAAAAATGTTCTCTTTACATTAAAAGTTCAGACTTAATCTGTCCTTGAAAATGCTACAGGTTGCTGTAGGAATGAAAAATTAAACTCAGCAGTACCTGGAAACAGGAAATTACTCTTATCCCACAGGGTTTGCAAGTGCAAAGCCTGGTGCAAATAACAACTGTTACTTAAAATCCAGAATAATGGAAATTACACCACATATTGCTTTCTTTTTTGAGTGTTGTTATTTGATTCCGGTCTGTTCATGTCTTTTTGTTCTATTTTTTAAGAGTAATGGTAAGTGAACTGTGAAAATGTGTGTGTGATGTTTCCACGGCTAATCCAAATTTAGTTATAAGGTTTTAGAACCTTTTTTACTGGCATTGTAACTATCTGATATAAACAGATATGAGTGCATCAGGCTAAGCTGTGACAATAAATATTTAAACATGAAAGTGACGAAGATTTTTTTATCCCTGCAGAGGTACAAACGTATCTTGTAAACTCAAGTGTTAACCTATCTTTCTTAGGTCTGTGATAGTTCAGAAGATGAGAATATTACATTCACAGCATTAAAGTAAGCAAAAATGTCAATTAAAAAAAGAAGTGATTTTTTAGCCTGTATGGAATATGTATGCAATGTTGACTTTGAGTAACAATTTTCCAAGCTTACATGAAATCACATCTAATTCCAACTCCCCTGCCATGGGCAGGGATGCCTTTCACTAGGCTAGGTTCCTAAAGCCCCATCCAGCCTGATCCAGCCTGGCCTCTTCCTTATTGGCAGGTACTGCTTTTTAAATAGAGACAAAAGCAAAGAAGTCCTCAGCTTTCCTATGCTGTCTGTGAGCAGCAGTAAATGGTCTCCCCACTGCTAGGTGTCTTTGCCCTGCAAAGCTGCTCCATTCCTTGTGTGTCCACCCCGACCCCTTGTGATTCTCCTTTGTCACTGCCTTGTCACTGCCTGCATCACTTGGGTGTCTGTCCTGCTGCCCACACCATTGCCTTGCACTGCATTGCTAAAAATACTGATTTAGCAGAGATTATAAGAGAGCTACATTTTTAATCTTGGGCGTGTCCATTTATTTCTGTATAAATATTTGAGTTAAAAATTTAGTGTATAAACAATCCAAACACTTTCGAGAAATTCAAATAAACTGCATCAGTCAACATGGTTGCCTTTATGAACAAGAAATGTCATCTTCTCCAAAACAGAAATGGTTTGTTTGACAAAATGCTCCTTGAAACCCTACATGCCTGCGCTGGTTCTGTGTTACTCTCATAATATTTTTTTTTCAGAGACAATATGTTCCATTATTTTGCTTGGGTAGAGAAGCAATGTAGCAGTTCCTGGGTGGATCCTCTTCATCTTTTTCAGTCTCGGAAAAATAAGAATGCATCAAAGCCAGGGAAAATGGCAATGTGTTTACTCCTAAAGTATTATTTTCAACAATTCCCCAGCCTTTAGGACCCTCTGGGGTAAGTTCTTTGGTCCTTTTTATTTAAGAAAATTTAATTTTAGTAGATTCTGGCTTGAATCCTCCTTCATGAAAGATGCTTTTCAGTGCACGTATGTCCTATGAGTTGATGCAGTTCTGACACTCTGTTCTGAAGGCAAAAGTATCTATTAAATATCCACAGTCCTTTTGTTTGAGTTCCTTTTCTTCCTAACACATTTTATATTCCCCATTATTAATGTTACTGATGACTGAATTTTCATTAATTTCTTTACCATTCATCTGTTTCATCAGTTGGCTCCAATTTCAATTTGTACCTTACATCTTGCTATTAACTTTCCTTTTATATTCAAACACTATTGTTTCACTTCTGTTGTTCTGGTCAGATTTCCTAACCAGGATGCTTTTGTGGCTAGAATAACTGTTTTTCCCCCTTCCCTTTCTGGATAGTCAGTCTGGGCGCATCCAGTAGTATGTCCTTGAGCAATTTCCAGCTTTTGCTAATATTTCCCACTTCAAATGATGTATATTGCAATGGCAATGAATCAAGAACTGACAGAGAGAATTAAAACCAGTGTTCAATCCTCCTCAAATTTGTAGGAGGAGTAATGGAATAAACAATGTCAGAATAATTTAATACTGGGAGAAGTAATTGAATTAAAGCGCTTTTGTGTACATAATGTCAAAATGCATAAAAGAAAGTAAGAAACCCATATGTGGAAAGGAAATACAGATTTTCAACAAAATCAGTTTCAGAACATGCAATTTTCCTACAAAACTCCCTGTTTTGTGAATGCAGACAATTACGCACTTTCTTGCATAAGACACAGCTGATGACTTGATGCTCACCCTCGGATTGAGCTAAAACACAAGGCTGAGTCTGTACTGCTGCACCTGGGGTTTAGTGCCCAAAGATCTTGGAAGAACCCTCTTTTAGGATTAGATGAGCTACCCCTGGATCTGTCATCCTAATGAACTTCACTCTATTTTATGTTGTTTTATTCTACTTTCTGTAGGAGTTGAGGTGCCTTCAGCTGGCTGGGAGGAGTGCCATCTGCAGGGAACGCTGCAACAGAAGGTGGCACAGGGCCACCAGGGCTGGGGACTGCCAAGCCACATGGTGCCTGAGCACAGCAACAAGCTCAGAGCCAGGCTGGGGGGAAACTTGGCAGCAAAGCTCAGGGAACCTGCTCTGCGTCCTCCAGATTCTCAAGGAATCTCCCCTAATCTGGAGGTGCTGTGATGCCTTGGGATGCATAAAAGTGAGGCTAAAGCATGGCAGGAGGCTTTGGCACAGCTGAACTAAGGCTTAGGGATGTCACTCGTGCCACTGATGTTGGACCAGGGACCCAGAGATATGCAGGGTCCATGCTGCTGCCACTTTTGTCCTGGAGGCAGCCTTTTTGCTTTGGGCTATGTTATGGATGGTACCATGAAAAATTCATGATAATTTGTACATATTGAGTTCTCTTATCTCCATGTTTGGGATACAAATTCTAGCCTGAGAAGGGAGCTGAGGGATATTCTCCAATTCCTCAAGGATATCCCTCCATACCTCACAACATGCTGGCCACCTGAAGTGGGTATTACAGCCACACATGGGAAGTTTATCTGGGAATGTCACCTTTTCCTCATGGTCACCCCCAACTCAGTCTTGTAAGCTGAGGTATGGGAAACTGCCCCAAAAGCACACCCACCACCTCCCTAGTAATTTAGACACTCTTTTTACAATTTCCTGCGAAAGTCCAGATATTATTCCTCATCTGTGCTCTCTTTGGTTAGAAGTGAGGAATTACCTTCATAAAGGCAAAGGTCACATATTGTTGAAAGGAGAGCAAATGGAAATAAGAATGACTAGAAATGAGAGTTTACCTAGATTGTTAGAGAGCAGGAGTCTTGCTATGCTTGAATGGCTCTGTATGCTGTGAAGCAGCTTGGGTGGAAGAGGCGTTACTGTGGGGTAAACACTGAACAGAAATTGTGGATTAGATCTGGTAACACTGTGCTCAAAATGGGACAGAAATATCCCAGGTTCTTGGAAGCGAACTAGAATATTACTTTGCAAAACCTTTGAAAATGTGAGGAGTGTTCATGGTTAAAATCCTATCAAGAGCAAAACACTTTATTTCCTCTTGGAATTCATAATTTAGGGGATATCTCAGACTTTTTTCCCTATGGTTGCATTCAGTACTACTACTGGGATTAAACTGGCTTAGTTTGTTTTAACACAGACTATAACCTGTTTGTATCTTGTTATGTCAATCTATAAATACTTACTGATGTTTGATAGCTTTCCAGAGTAATCCTTTCCTTTCTATAGTATTATGCATCTGATGAGGAAAAAAAAATTAATTCTAAAAAAGCATGTTAATTATTTTATAATTTTTCCTCACTATTTTATGATGAATTTAGCTCCATAATTTAAATATTTTATTATGCACAAAAGAAATGCCATAGTCATTAATGCAATGTTCATGATCTATATCTTATTTTCTAGTAAAGAGTGTGACAAACAGCCATAACAAAGTGGGTTATTTAGTCAATGTAACAAATGTATGGATGGGAGAGGTGAGCACATGCTTTCAGGACCCTAAAAATGTTCTCTGTATCTTGTGAAAAAGTTCCAGACAACCCCCCCTACTCTGTTTTTAGGGAAGTTTTGAGGCATACCAAACCTGAAATGCATACTGTAGATTGTCAAAGGCAGCATCAGTTTCACTAATGGCAGACACTTTATTTTCAGGTTCCCCTAATACTTTAAGAATCAGAGACTACATTAAATACTATGTACAACTTGTGGCTGCAAGCCAAAAGGAAGCCCACATGACATTTAGTGCCCTTGTCTGCAAGCTGATAAAAGAGTCTGGATTCTCTAAACTCTTTAAGTGCTCAGTGTCAAGCTGGAATTCAGTAACTGCAGCCTGAACAACTTATGTTATTTAAAAATGCACACTTAGCTCTAAGAGGTTTCCAAGCACTCTAATGCTGGGGTATTTGAACAGAGTAATAGGGTGCTTTTAAAAAGGCTTTTTATTTTGCAATTTGATGTTCTTCATCTTGTTCAGATATTGTTTACTTTAGAATTCATCTGATAGACTCAAAATTAAACATGCTACTCAATATAATGGGACAGGGCTTTGACAAGCCTCAGGAAACTAAAAATGTTTGAAGTGTTTAGACTTTACTCTATCACAAAGTAAATTTTGCACAGTTTGACTATGCGGCCTGGGATCACATAAAATGCTAGACAGAATCATTCCTACCCAGTCATTTGAACTACCCAATCCTGCTGGTTTGTAACGTGCAGATGAACCTGTGTGTTTGCCCCTGCCAGGAGCTCCAGAGCTATATAAAATTGTGCTGAAATCCCTGTGCAAAATAATCCCAAATGCCACTGTCGCTACCTCTTAGTCTATCCCAGACAGGAAGTAAATTGCCTGGTCTTTGTCTTGCCTATGCACAAACAAGTACAGCTCCTAAACCACTGCAGGAACTGCTACACCTCGCTTGGAAGGAAATCCTGCTTGTTTAACTCCTTTCCTCTCCATCTGTTACTGTGGAGCCATGACAGAGTTGGGGGATCACAGGCTATTAGCAGGACTTTGCAGAGTCCTGCACTGCATCCTTAATTCTTTTAGTTAACGAACATTTAAGTGAAACACACCGTGCCTGTGGTGTGGACTGAGCATCTTTCACAGTCTCTCAATGAATTAATGGAAAATTGAGTTTCTGAGAAAACAAACTATTTTTGTGTCTGACTCTGCAACAAGAGGAGAATTCATAGCTAAAAATTAAAATATAAGGCACCCACTGAGACTGAAAATAATTTAATTCTCAATGGAATTCCTGAATTCCTAAATCCTATGCCTCTAGGGAGCTGTAATGGATATGCTTTGTATCTCTGCACACAGTTGTCTGTCAACAAATTTATTTCCTTCTTCTGTCCCACACCAGTGAGACCTGGAGCACAGGGGGAATTCCTCTGGTTTAACATCAGCATCTTTAGGAAACATCCAAAATGGGACACAATTGCAAATTACTTTGCTTCCACTGTAGTAGCATCCAGTGCGGTGCCTGAAAGACAAACTCCACACACTGAGATGTGTCACATGGTGCTAGAGAGGGCACGGACTGAAGCTTTCTGCTGCTCTGGGACGCAGATGCTGGCAGCTGGGGCCAGCACTTAGCCAGGTGGATCCACCTGGGAGTTATCCTATGCTTCAACCAGCTGGTGTTGTCTTGCTGAGGAGCATTACCAGTGAAGCAGGAGTGTAGATACAAAAAACGTCAGTGGATCCTGGGAGTTCTTTAAAAGAAGCTGCTTAGATGGACAAAATAGATATGGCTAGGAGACAGGAGACAAGACAAATTTGTGTTAAAGCTCATTCTGGTGCAATGGTGAATGGGGAATAAGTTAATAAAATAAATAGCAAGTACCCATTTCCCCCTCTCTCCCCCCAGATGCCAATGAACAGAGATTGCAGGTTCTGTAGTAGAAAATACTCAAGAGGGAAGATGAAAACATCACTGGTGTTACAAGCTAGCAGCAATACGAAACAAAGGACATTGAAAAGAAAAGCTTTTTACCTGTATCAGAACCAAGAGAAATTGAAGAAATGATACAACACCATCATTTGAAAGAGAGATAATAATAACATAAAATAAAATATTCAATAATCCACACTATTTTCCATTTAGGAAAGAGCAAGATAATGGGCTACTACCACATGGGGATGATAAATGACTGCAATCTGTTAAAGACTAAGTGGGCTGTTGGACAACAGCTATTAAAAATAAATGTTTTGAATAGATGCAGATTAAATCTCTCATTTGTTGATGTTTATTTACTATAAATCATGAAATGCCATGTTAATTTCAAAAGTGCCAAAGAAAGTTAAATTGATCATATTTTTAAAGATATTTGGTGGGTTGGACAGCTGTTAATCTGAATTCCATATCATGGAAGACCTGATGCAGAACTCAATTACAGAACATTACCCAGAGTTCATAATTATTTTATCCAGGATAAAATTCGAATTTTCTGTGTAGGAGCAAAAATATGCTGGAACAAAAGGAAAGGCTATGTTTTAAAAACAGTATCTATGAAAATTATTTAGGGTTTTTGTGGCTGCAGACAGCTAAGTATAGAAGGGCTGTAGAGCAAGAGCACCTAACATGACCTGAGTATAAGAAGAGCAGATGCTGCTGGTTACTCAGAAGAAAGACATGGATGACATTGTAATTTTTTTGAATTACATTCACAGGATATTCAAGGACTCTTCCTAAGAAAAGAAAGTCATTGAAAGAGGAGAGAGAGAGACAATTTTTTTTCTGTGAAGTTGATCATGTTGTAGAACCAACTTTCAAGATGGATAGGGCATTCCTTTGCCTTGATATCCTCTGAACATCAGATTTGAAAGAGAGGCAGGAAATGTCAAGGCTGAGAGCAAAGTGGGGACGTGTTGCTGTTTCACTAGACAAGATGGCTGCATGAGCCACTTGTGTAGGAACACCACCGGTTCTGTGGAGTGAAGGGATACTGGAGTTGGAGAGGTGATGATGTGGTTATCTCAAGGGAGAAAGAGACAGTAGAAGGCAGAGGGGAGTTAGAAGGGGTAATCAGATTGGACAAAATAACTAGCTAAATCCATGACTTGTAACATCCTGAAGGGCTCAATTCAATTTAAAATCCTCTCTTTCTGTTGAGATCCAGGATTGAAAGGCTACAACAGCTGTTGCCTAAGAAGAGCTTCACTCCTGAGAAGAGGTGTCCATCCATTGTCCATGTGAGTTCACCCCAGCGCAGGGTGGTTGTTCCCTTTCCCCGGTGTGGTGTCCACCAGGTCAGTCACGGGATGAAGCATACTGCCTCCAGGGAGGAATGGCTGTAGGATGCAGGATGATGATGGTGTGGCCTTGGAGGGCCTTTATGTGTGGTTAGGATTCATGCTGCTGTTCAGCGTCAAGCCACTGCACACATCTGACAGGAGCTTTGAAGCTTTGAAGTCTGCAGTCTCCATTTCAGATCTGGTGAAGAGCTTGAATGACCCCAGCCTTTTCCAACTTGATCAACTGCTCAAATAAAACACATGATTTCTCCCCACAAACATCGCCTTACTTGTTTCTAGCTCTTTAAAGTTTATGTCGTGTGAGAATGTGCATCACACACAGAAATTGTGAACAGAAAATTGTTTAAAGACACGGTTATTTTTCACCTTTTGTAAATTCCATTTTTTGGTATTTGTTTGGGGGTTGTGGTTTTGTTTTTAATTTTTGTTATTATTTTTTATTACAAACAGTAAGTTAACTCAATTTTTGGAGAATTTTGTTCAGGTTTCCTGAAAAAAATGCGCAGATCTGAAACAAATGCCTGGACTGAGTTGAGACCTTGGAATGTAACTGCAAACCACAATAATTTCTTGCGGTTTCTAGTAGCACTGGTATTAATATCACCTAGAAAGTGTATACCATACTGCTGAGTTGCAAAGCAGGCCTGCAGCAATACTTCAGACTGCAGACTACCAGCTACTCAGAAACCTCTGCACGGTTTGAAGTGGGGTGTCCCAGAAGTCACCACCACTGACACAGCTCTCGGGAGAGGGATAAATGCTTCTTTAACACTGGTGAACATTGTGTAGTATGTAGAAACTTTCAAAAGAGAAAAAAAATCCAGAGAATGGAAATACCAGCATCCTTAGCTATCTGCTCTAAAAAATTCCTTTCACTGTAATTGTGAGGGTTTTGGTGCTGTAACTTCAGAAATGTTGCTTCCCATATAATTTACTTTCTTGATCCCAGGCTTACAATGTGGTCTTCATACCAGAAAAGATTTCTTTTATTTCTGTCTGGGCTAGACTGGCACTGGCTAAATCTACAAGTCTGATTCAATGACCCTTACATTCATTACATCATTACATAAAAGAAAAAAGGAAAATATTTTGATTAAACAAGAACAAAAAATTACATTGCAATTAAAAATGCAAGAGAAAATTATGCATAAATAAATTAATACAATAAAAGAGAAAGTAGTTGCATAATGTCGTGTTCATATGCTATGGCAAGTTCAAGTTGTCTCCAGAGGGATGACTCAAATATCGAGTTTGTGCCATGCACTGATGGAGCTCAATGAAAGCCAAACTGTCCTGTGAAAAACAGGATCCCTGAAATTGCATCTCATGGAAATGAGGTAGAACCCTACTGTGAGTGTTCACGGACATGCATCTGTGTCACATTTGCCAAAGTGGTTTTGTTGTTATTTTGTGGGTTTTTATTTTTGATTCTAAGATTAAATTTCAGAACTGGTTCTAGTTGTAAAGGTGAGAAGCACACTGAGAAAACATCTTGCAGAGTAGTAAAAATGTATAAACTGCACCCTGGTGTGCGCAGGATGGACTGGGCGGGTTCTGCCGTGCTGTGGACATGGCAGCTTTCCTGATCCCGATGCCATGGAACGGCCTGTGCTCTGCTCTGGGAACACCACAAAGGCCAATCCATAGTAACACAGCTCTGGCTCTCCTTATTTCTCACTTAACAGTGGCCTTTTGATCTAAAAGGACTAACAAAGCACAGTCTTAGAGCAGGAAGTCAGAACATCTGACTCCATAACTGGCATTGTTCTGCTCTGATCCAGAACAGATGTCAGATTTTTGCTTCACTATTCCTTCACCTACAAAGTCCAGGCAGAGCCCCAGAGGCACGAGAGTTGGGAAATGTTTAAGTAATAAAGCTGCAATAGTGCTGTTATTATTTAAGAAGTACATCTTCTTCTTCCACAGGGGGATGAAATTCAAGACTAGTCAAATGTGCTTTTCTAATGCTGCAAATGGAGGAGAGACTCTTGCTTCTGATGGAAACCTGGGAAAACGCTTTGGCTGGTGCCTCCTGGGAGGGTGTTAACATCTGTCTGTGAAGCATGGGCAGTGTATGACCTTGTGAGAACAAGACAATTATCTAGTCAGGAACCCTGTTTGTTGGCTGCTGAGATGATTCTCAGGTGTCTTACATGAGGTACGGCTTTTTGCTCGCCGTGTGAGTACATGTCTTACAAGCACAGTAGCATGGGGTGACAGGAAAGGCAAATAAGACATCAGAGAATGAGAAATGCTGAGATTTGGCTTGGCTTTATGGCTGTACCCCTGCAGTGGAGTTGCATTTTTACAGCCACTACAGAGTCAGAAGCACTCAAGAGTGTTTCCAAGTATGTAGTAGCTGGAAACAAGGAGTAAAACCTTTCCAGAAGCCAGAAGCTATTGATTTCAGTCAAAGGATTTCTTCCTAAAATGTACAGCCTGCTAGAGAAGATTTCCAGTAGCCATTAAAGTGCTCTAGAGGTTACCTGAAGTGAAATGTGAATTAAGACTAAGATGAGGTGTTGCATCAGGTGAGATAAAACACAGATTCCCTCTGGTTAAAGCAGTGATAAGCCTGTGTCCTAGGAAAATAATTCTGTCTGTATCTTGCAGGTGCTTACTTCAACCAAATAAAAGCTTGGAGAGAGATTTCTTTACTGTTCTGAAAACACTTAAAAGCAGTAATATTAAGGTGATGTGGAATGTTTGATGAAAGTCTCCATTCATGCTCAAGAAAAGTCTTTGAAGTAAAAAAAGGAGGATTTTATTATTATGGAGGGGTACAATTTAGTGTAAATAGACATCTCATAGAAGCACAGGGACAAGAGGAGAATATATATTTGGAAAGTACATTTAATATAATATAATAATCTATTACACTACACAAAAAATCCTCTCTTTTTTATGTGCTATAAAAATTGTTCTTTGATGCTTTCTGAAGCAAGAGATCCCATTTAACTCTCTATCTTTCTTGCTCTGCTAAACAGAGAGACATCCAACTGCCTCACAGGGAAGTCATTGCTTCTGTCATTAATGAAATAGGATTTGTGATTCTTTCAAGTCCAGGAGGAGGTCAGAAGTTGTGATGACCTTTTTTCTTTACTTACATAATAAATACATAATAATCTGGTTAAAAAATAGTTAAACATCTCTTGCTGCTGTTTTGCTTTGGGTTTTGTCTTTTGGAGAAGGACTATTAGCAACTGTGAATACAGAACACATCTAGCTGATGCATCACTGAAGCTGGGGAGCTTTTTACATTTTATTTATTTATACACCCTTAATACCACCCTGTGTTCCTGCGCTGACAAAGAGGGGAAACGCTGCCTCTGTGGGGGGAGTCTTACCTCAGAAATCAGATTGCAAATGCTTGGCATGGTGAAGTGCTGATCTTGTGAGGAGTGGGAAACAAGGGGAGAATTTTCTGTCCAGCTTCCTCATGCTGCGTCCCTCCTCTCCATGCCCCATCCTCTCTCTGGGTACAAGAGCCTCTTGCACTCAACACAGTATGGTTTGTCCAAAGGAAGCTGAGACAGAGCAAGACACAAAAAGTGAGGATTTATCTACTCTTTCCACCAAGACTGCCTGGAAGAGGATGTTGTTTCACTAGTGGTCCTCTGGGAAACTTTCTCTGTAGCAGCTGCTGGTTTTAACAGTGCAAATCAGTACATTGCTTTGATGAAATCTGCTTCTCTTTTAGTCCCTATGAAAAATCTTAGCCCCGACTAAGAGACACCCTCTGGATATAGGCAAGCATAAATTAAGGTCTCTGCCTAATCACAGAGTAGGAGCCTCAGCAATTCTTTGGTATTTTTTCAATTTATAATTGGTAGTGCAGTTGTGGTGTGCTGCTTGTGAGGCAGTCCAACTTGGAAAAACACATTTCTCCATATTCCTTGTCTTTCCACCAACTGCATCTTTAGAGAGGCTCTCTGTGAGGCTCCCGGGGCTCTGGGGCCTTGTCAGATTTGAGAAAGAACACACTGGCCGAGTCCACCAAGATTTCTGAACTGGGACATGTAGCCCTCCTTGAGAATGTAGATGCTCTGAAATTTGTGAGGTTGTGTTTGTGCCCATGTATCCAGGGGGAACCAGCTGGGGCAGGGATGCTTGCAGCATTCTTTTCATGGAGGGCTAACATGATAAGCTTGTGAAAAAATGCAAATCACAGTTCTGTGACCTACCAGAAGCTTTCACATAAGATGAGTCTCATGTGAAGACAGAGGAGTGAGGTAACATGCAGCTGGATGTGAGACATAGCTGATGTATAACATGTCACTGAAATCAAACACAAACCTCACCTGTGCATTTCTCTTTTGAGACTTTTGCCTCCATGCGCATGTTTAACTTCATGGACTGAAACTAATCTTTTAGTTTCCTTGTGCCCGGCATTTTATTTTATTTCTTGGGGTTTTTTTTTACACTGGTCCTGTGTTCTCTATGGACTTTATGTTCTGTTATTTTTTCTGAGCTGTTCGGTCCTTAATACTCTTTCATTCTCTTTCCATCTTTCCTCTCTCTTTTTTTATCTCACTCTGCCTGCGCTTCACTTTTTCTCATCTGGCTACTTCCATCATGATATTTCATAAAGTAAATATAAAATTAACTGCCTCAAAATTAGCTGCTTCAAAATCTTTTCCATCAAAGATCTCTCTGCCTCCTATCACTGTGTTTGACTCATCCTGTGAGACAGGCCACCTGCAAGTGTCCTTTTTCCCTGGATTTTGTCCCTTGTAACCCTGCTCAGATAAGAATGCATTCTCAACACTTAATCCAGTCAATTTACTTCCCAACCAGTCAGCATCTGCCTGCTTCCTAGCTAAACCAGTTGAACCTTTTTGCTGGTTCTCAGTGCAGACCTTCAGTTTCACTGGGAACATGTATGCCCTTCTGTTTCTCTTAATTACTGGATTCATCTAGTCTTTGTTCCCTGTCCTCACATTTGACTTTGTGGGCAGTAATTATCTCATACCATTGTTGTTAAATCCCTAGTCAGTTTGTGAGGTACAGCTCCAGACATGCCACGTCTCAAACATCAGCTTTGCCACAAGTATGTAGTGTAAGAGCCCAGCTGCTCTGTAGGAGCTCTGTAGGCTGATTCCTCCATCCAGTCACTATCACCTCCTTTCCACCTTGTCCCAGTCTCCTCTCAGCCTTCTCAGAGCCTTGTAGGCTCCCAGTTATGAATACCATTTGTGGTTTCACTTCTCCCCATAAAGACCCCAAGAACCTCAGGGTCCAAAGGCAGCATGGTCTGGGGGCAGGAGACGAGCAAGGCAGAGGCACTGGGTTTTTTGTGGACTTATGACAATTTTTCAAGTGACTTGTAATGGATTTTCTTCCAAGTACTTGTCCAGTCTCCCCTTGAACTGGTTAAAGCTACTTCTGTCCCTCAAGGAGTTCCACGGCCCTGCAGCAGTGCAGTTGTACTTTATGGAGTCACTTGTCCTTATCCCAAAGCCTTCTCCTCAATAGAAAATGGTCAACCCAACAATCAAAATCTGGTGTATGAAATCAGGACTGGTTTTTATGGTGCTTTCTTTCTTTATCCTTAGCTACACCAAACTTCACCTGACATTTCATTCGGTCTGGTGAGATGTGTCTGCAATTTGTCACAACCTGTCCTTACTACTTTAAACTATTTTGTATCATGTGTGACCTTTGTCTCTCACTGCTCATGCCCTTTTCCATGTTATTTATGGATATTTTGAACAGAACAGACCTCAGCTCAAATCCCTAAAATTTCCAATGGTAACTTCCTTCTATTGAGTTAAATGACCATTTTGCCTGTCCTCTGTTTGCTGCCTTTCAGCCATTTTTCTATGCCAGGACTTCCCCCTTCCCCTAGTTTCTTAGTTTCCCTGGAAGTCTGTGGGGATAGACTTTCACAGATAACCTTCATCAATTAATTTGCTAATTCTTTCAAGAACTTTGAGATGTTGGATAGGCAGGATTTCCAGAAGGCATGTTGGCTCTAACCAGGTGGATCATATCTATTCAGGCTTTTAGACCTCAGACTCAGCTGTCCCCAGAGTCAGACTTCTGCCAAACTTGATTCTGGTGTGTTGACACAGTGTTTAGAATCAGCTTTGATTCCTTTTATGCCATTGCTCCTTAAAATATTTTATGGCCTAACTATATTTTTACATTCAGCCCACTGAATTTAGCATGACCATTGGATAGAGCTCCTTGAATGACAGTTTTGGAATCAACCAATCTCTTTCACCTGGTGATTCAGTCAAGCAAACACCTACCCTTTCTCAAGCCTCTCCTGCTGGATACTGTGTATGTTACTCCACTTCAAGTATGGTGTCTGTCATCCAGTGCTTGCCATATTGCAAGAAAGATTTAGCTGCCTAACCTTCTGTGTTCAGTTTCCCCATTTATACGGTTTCCCTCTTTGCATTTTATCATGTTTGGGAAAGAGTTCTGGGTCTCTTTTGCTCAGGAAGGGATGATGGATCTAAGTGTGTGATGGTGAAAAGACAAAGGGGCGTTTCCTTACCGAGATCTTGAACCACCCCAGTACATCTCTCTATCCTGAGGACAGGACTGGGTGCTGGCAGTAGCATCCCAAAACCTGACCTGTGCTTCATGTCCCCATGTGGCAAATAGCAGGGCACACAACACTGACTGAATCCACCTGGTGCAATCACTTTTCTACGCATGCTACTCCTATAATTTCTCTCAGCATCCTGCTGTCAGTGCTGCTATCCCTGCAAGAGAGGCAGAAATATGGAGCCCACGTAAAATTATTTCATTTTATGACTGGAAAATACTGGTTTAGCTGTGCTTAAATATATGAGTGGTTTTTGAAAAAGTTTTTGAGAATAATGTAACCAGTGCTGGCATCCCAGATATTAACCTCTATCTATTTTAATTAAATGTATAGTCTAGTTTCTGGTCTATTTCTGTAACTCCTCTTGCTGAAAGATTAATCAAGATGCACATTTGCCACCATTTTTCTCTTAGCTCAGTAGTGTTCGTCAACATAAAAATATTTCAGTTCTGCTTCCTGGTCAGACCTGCCTTGAAAATTATATACTTTCAACATAAAGCATAATTGTGTACATGAAACTAGTGTTCATTTTGTTTTATAACATGCTTCTCATAGCCTGTGGTCTCCTGTCACCTTTACCCTCTCCCCTACTCCCTTACAACAGTTTTGAGAAGGAAATAACCTCAGAAGTTTGGAACTGTAACATTTAACTGCCTGTGCCATTTCTAATGCAATATCTGCCCGTATTTCAGCCAAGATGATGTAGCATCCACCACTTCAGCACAAACAGATGCATTTCCACAGACTTCTTGGGCAGAAGAGCATGCCAGCCAGCCTGTCTGCCCTGGAGTATACAGGGTTCATCTCACAAGACTGAATCCTGCTGAGCTGGGGGTGTGGGGGACAGGAATACACCACCCTTTGGAAATCAAAAACAAAAGGAATATTGGACAGGAACTGAAGGAATGAGCATCAAACAATCACCTCCTCTTCCATCATCTCCTCCTGTTGTCACTGTAATCCCCAACACAAGCTGCCTCAAAATGCAGAGAGTCTTTCAGAAGATTATCTGTATCAATGCAGGCTTTGAAGTACAGGCCGCTGGCATCTCATTACAGACAGAGATCAAACCTTGGAGATTAACGTGGTCCTGGGCCTGCTGGACTTCATTCACACGTCACAGAAGTGCTAAGCTATCAAAGCACAGGGCTCTCTCTCTGTGTTACTTTCTCAGCTATAAATACAGCAGCATGAACCCTCTGCCATTTATTTCTTTTTTAACAAATTAGTCCTTTCGGCCTGTAAGTGTCTTTTTCTTCATGGGGCTGAATACAGTTTGGGAAATTGAAACAACCCAAACTGAAAGATAAATTGAAGTAATATCCTTGGCATGTTTGGGCCGGATGTTGACTGCATCTTTTTCTTTTGGGAAAGCAAACAGGACGCCATTTGAACTGCAGGCTTGCGCACTGAGGACAAGTCCAGAGTGTAAAGGGCAATCCTGGTGCCAGCCATTTTCTGCTCTCTTCTGGGACTCACAGCTGTGCAGGAGCCATGCCAGCCAGAGGAGTCAGGACCTGCACATGCTGCCTTGAATAAGCTTAGAGACAGCATGTCCCCTCCAACCCATCCCATTCCAGGCCACCAGTCCCTTGGACACCAGATGTTAAAGTACAGGAGATGGGTTTGCTTCCACCTCAAAATATTCTGAAGATGGGACATGACTACAAAGCCTTTCTAACTCCTGTCCCACAGCTGCATCTAGGACACAATTGTGCTAATAAGCTGTGCCAGAGCCTAAAGGCTCAAGCACGCCATCTCTCCCCACGGCTGCAGCAGCAGCTGGGAGCTCACAGAGGCCATTGACACTGTTTCTGGGCTGGAATTTGCAGGTCATGCTTAGCTTTCTGCTGTCATTACCATGTAGCAAACTCAAAGTGATTGTGAAATGCAACACCAGCATTCTGAGGCAATTTTATTCATGAAATCTCCTTGCATCCTCCCAAGCACTGTGAGAGATGGCTACCTGTCTGGATGGAATCCACATGTGCACCTTGCTGAAGGGCCAGTGACACGGTTCTGAGAGGATCGTGCTGGGCAGGTTGGTTGACTTTGAAGTTAGGGTCACCCACATGCCTAGCAAGCACATCAATATCATGTGCAAGATGTTTCCACCCAAAGGGGAGAGCAAATGACCAGGTTTTCTGAAGCTAGCAAGAAAAAAAAAAAAAAGAGAATCAGCTAAAAATGCTAGGCCAACATAGTCCTGCATACACAGTCTTGAAGGTAACCAGGACCTGGTGGAGATATGTCAATATCTCAACAGGATGAGCTAACTCTGCCTTGCACCTCAGCAGTGTCTGGATGGTCAACAGCCTCCAGTTTACATCTGGGTTGTACCTGGCTGACCTGGTCACCAAGGTCTGCAAAGCACCCTGCAGACAGGGCTGGTTGGGTGCATTTTTCCCCAGGAGCCCTTTCCTTTCATCATCTGAAATTGAGGATGTTCTTTTAAAACACTCATACCAGCAACTTAACAGAATTTTGACCAAAGAACCGCAGATAGACCAAAAAAAATTCTTGAGGTGCTCCTGTTTCCGTCTCTCCTTAATAAGTGAAAAGAACAATAGCCATCAGTCATCTCCCTGCTTCTCAACATTTTAGTTCCAGTTACACCATAATTGCGGGCATCACATTAGCTTCTGCTGTTGGAAACAGCCTGTGAACTGAGGAATGGGAAGCAGATATACTGGAGACAGCTTACTGTGGGAAAGAACCTAAAAATGGAGGAATTAGTGGGAAGGAAGGAAAGAAAAGCATGAGGACAAATGTTGCTTGTAAACATTTAAGTATTACTTAACAGCATATTCTTTTTAGAAATATGGGAGGTTCCTAAAAATACATTCTTATCCCTTCTTCTGTTTGGATTTGTTTATGGTACAGAGTGACCTCTCTTTTGGCCAGAGGAACCTTGATCACCAGCATGGGATAGTGTTCGGTCCACTGGAGACCAATTCTGTGCAAAACCTGAATGTGCTTCAAACTGTGTAGAAATACCTGTGCTAGTTTTTGCTTTGGGATACACTTTCCAAAGGTGGGACATTAGGGTTTTTTTGTCCACTCCCATCTCTGCTCCATTGCAGAGAAGATCTGCTTAGAGCTGAGCCTGACATCAGCTGGGTTCAGAACAGATATGTTTATTTGGATGGGAAACATCAAGTTTTAAAGTAGAGCTGACATTTTAAAGTGGAACAAGAGCAGGAAAACTTTTAAGACATCAATACTCAGTGCTACTCAGTTCCAGGACAGAATAAAATAGGTGAGGCCAGACCCTTTAAGTTTGTGGCTCTGCCAAATCCAGTGTTGCTCCCAGCAATGACAAATATATTCTTTAAAGTCCTAGCAAGGGAAAGCCAAGCCATGAAGACCATACTTTCAGTATGCAATTAACATAAATATACTTTGTGCTAAACTGCCCAGAATTAGAAACAAAGAGCTTGAGAAGGTTCTAATTGTTTCAAAGGGAATACATGTCATGGAGAGGAAGACAAAGGAGAGCTATGTCCAAGAAGACATGATACAGAGGCCAAACTAGCAATTGCCTGAATCCAAAACAGTCCCAGAGGCTGTCTCTGAAGGTTTTCCAGTGGATTCAACACTGGAATTTGCCAGGGACTTAGCCTAAACCCAGCCACCAACCTTGCCACTCACAGCAAATGATACATCTCAGTTGGCACAGTGAACCTGCCACGCTTACTGTGAGAATGGCTACAATTACTGAGTTTATTGCTGAAATCCAGCAGATGAAAGAAGGAACATCAAGCACATCACTAGAAACACCACATTTAAGATGAATCTTTGTACTTGAAGGGCTACTTAAGAACAAAAATGTTTGCTTGAAGCTTTTTTCTCCTAGCTCAGGGTCAGCATGTTGATTGGTAGTATGTGGCAATATAGCAAAGGTACAGGGAGACCTTCAAACTTGAAGGTCAAACTGAACTGATGAAGAATGACAGCTAACTCTAGCCCTGCTCATTTCTTTGCCTGCCCATGGGATTGATAACATTCACTCAGACCATTTCTCAGTGGCCAGCAGATGAGACTCAAAATCCAAACTCCTCCATCTGCAAAGCCCATCCTATGCTGCACTGAGAATGTGTCTGCTGGCTGACTGCTGTTAGGCAGCACCATGATGACTGTGACCAAAGACCCCAATGTGCCCAATGCAAAGGCAGGCAGCAGGTGGGGAAAATTCACACTGCCTTTGATCCCTTTTGTATGTGTCTGCTGGGATTTGGGGCTGCACATGCTGCAGGTTTGCCTTCTGGCTCCACGGTGCTGGGTCAGATCTGTTGTCCTTAGGCTTTCAACATGCCCTGACTATTCACAGCCAGGATCCTGACAGCTTTCTCTGCAAGGGCCTTTTATGTGACACTGCAGGTGAGTCCTTTGTCTCCAGCTCAGGCTTTCAGATTCCTCTCAATGTAAAGCTTCAAAATTTTCTCTTGGACCAGCTCAACACTCTTCCTACCCGTCATTTCCCTTCCCAGATAAACAAGGTTTATTTGACTTAGAAAAGAAACAATAATTTTCTTCTTAATTGTGAAAGATGTGCTGTACAGAATACCTCTCTTAAGACTGTGCAAAATTGCATTCAGCAACAATGAAATTAACGTGCTGTGATCTGAAGCCTCAGAAGTCATTTGCCTAACCCTCAAATTGGTTGACAGTTGTCATCACTTCCCTTTGTCACTCAGACTTCCTCTATTTGTCCGTACCTCCTTCTTCTATATGAGATGCAATCTTTACTATGTAGACATGGACATAAATATTTAGACACAACTGGAGGAGCTTTCAGATGTTTGCTAAGAGATAAATCTTTCTGTGAGTCCTAGGTTCAAGATGGAAGCAGGAAGTAATTGTCCATGAAATTGCCTTTTGGGTTGGCAGAAGGAATAGTTACTTCATATCTGTTGAAAGATGGCTTTGGGTAAATGGGCTGCTGGAAGTAAAATTTGTGCTCAAGAGCGGTACTTTCGGTGAAATGTTTTATGAGATTTTGTTTTCTTTCCTAGCAGCTTGAGAGACTCTAAAAATGAGAAATATCAAAAAGGTTGTGTTCATGTGTTAAGACTTTCTTCCAGTGACACACTAAATGCCAAGGGGAATGTATGCCCATGTCAGAAGTACTGTGTAGATGTAACAGATCAGTAGCTGTAGTGGCTCTTGTTTCCTTTCCCTTTTGGATTGAGCCAAAATCCACTGAAGAGAAAGGAGAGCTACTAAATCTCCTTGCATGCTCTGGACAAGATTCATAAACAGTCACTGTGTCTCCAGCTCAGTCCTCACCTGCCCCAGTTACATGTCAGCTCAGGCAGAGACTGTCCATGGATATGTGCAGGTCTGGCTGGGGAAAATGCAAAGGAATCAAACCTTCTTTCATGTGGGCTATGTGCAGTGGCATTAATTGGCATTTTAAGAATACATGCAGTTCAGCTGATGCTCACCAACTGAAGTGTCAGGAATCTGACCTTGTTGCTGTGCTTTTAAACTTTTGGGCTCATCCCATTCTCAAGAGGGACCTAGTCTCCTGTTTCAATAGTGTAACTTGCTTGCTCAGCTTTCCTACATTTCAATGGGTTTCCATTAGAGACCTTTTTTTTTCCCTTTCAGGTTTCTGTCTAGTGAGGAATAAGCAACTTGAGATGCTTGGAGAACATCTGCTTTGATGCTCATTGTCAGTCTAATTTCCAGGCATCAGATGCTCATGCTTTCAGAGTCACCTGGAAATCCTGAAAGTTTTCTTATGAAATGGCACTAAAAAAAAGTTGAATTAAAATTTTTACATAAAGGAAAAGTTGCACATCTGTATCTTCTTGTTGACATTTCCCATCTTCAAACACTAATGGTTCTATTTAGGAAACAGAAGATCATTTCACAAAGTATTACAAGTTCAGTTTCAGTTTGCAGTGGTATATTTTCCTCCAACAAAATAGGAGGAATAGGTTCCATCCATGGCTGCAACTGAAACAGTAATGCTTCACCCAGGTCCCTATGTATTTTGATTCTCTGGGAGGGTTTCTCATTCCCATGACTGAGACTCATCCCTCTGCTTTGCAATGGCCAAGAAGCTCAGGAGCCTTTTGAGACCAGCATGGTGACCTTTGAAGTGCCCCTATCTGGAGATAAGAGCAGCTCATGGCTCCAGCTTAGGAGAATGGGGAGAGGGGTGGGATTTGTTTGGGTCTTTCAAACCCTTTTGCGTTATTTGGCTTAGGGGCACCATGAGGTCACCTCATCCTGGATTCCTTGTCTAAACGCCAGCACCTGGTGGCTGAGGACACCAAAGCTACGGGAACTCAGCTTCAGGAAAAACAAAATTTGAAACAGGAGAAGCAGATGCCAAACAGTAGCTGCATCTGGATTTTGGGTAATTGAGTCCACACGTATTTTCCCATTACTACATAATACCTTAAGAAAACATTTTATTCTTCCTTTGCATCCCAGGATGTCCTCATGTCTGAAACCTGTCTTGACTAGGTTGAGTGAAAAATCTGCTAGATCAGAACTGGTAAGAAGATACTGGTAGTGCAGTGGTTACATTGCTAATTGGAACCTCCTCCCAAGGGATAGCTGTATGAAGACATTTCACAAAACACATGCTCCACAAGCCAGGGAATATAAGGCAAAATGTGAAACCTGAGGCACAATGTGCCCAGATCCCAAGGATCTGGCTCTTGCTAGATTTAACTTACTGAAATCGAGAGGTCTTAGTCATTCCTAGAATTGGTAGCTACCAGACAACAAATTGGATGTGTTTTCAACTATTCATTCCTTTCTTGTTTTAGTGCTATTTTTTCCTTTGAGCAAATGTTTTTAATACAGCATCCTGAAATGCTTACAGCTCTCAGCGTCCAATGAGCCTCTAACTTGCCATTTCATACTATCAGTATATGTCATTAAACCATAGAACTTACAGAAAAAATGTTATATTTGTATGGTTTGCAGTATTTCTGGAATAATCTAGTTTCTGTCTGTCAGCATTTATTGTCAATCATTTTTATACAAAGGTTTGCATCTTGGGGGAGAGACATACACAGATGTATACATATATCTTTTGTTACAGCCCAGTAGGAGATGAGCCAACCAGAAGCTCTTCTGGCTGTTACTACAGCAAAAACATATCTGACTTCATAAGCTAATTATACATGTTCTTGCACAGGAGTTCTTGGTCCTTGGATCAAAAAAGTGAGGAAAATACAGTTTGACTCCTCACAAGAATAAATCTGCTGCTAAATATAAAGTCTAGATAAGATGTGTGTCTGTGCATTTACTGTATTTTTTTTTAATTACATGGAAGTGTTTTAGTAAACAAAACATACCTTTGATTTTTTAATGATACTACTGGATCTGTAAATAAAGACAGTTATAAGAAATAATTTAAAAAAAATAAAGGAAAAGTCAGATATTCCAAAGAGCAGCATCTCTGATTACAGTGCAGCACCAAAGCAGCTTTCTGCACAAAGCACTTGGCCCTCAGCAGAAGCCACTGCTCTGTAGTTTCAAAGGACAACCATCACAATGAGACTCCTCAACTGGGTGCCTTAAAAGCCTGGGACCAGACCAGGCTTTGAACAAGATTGAGAAATATGTCCCAGTTTTATTGCACTAAGTAGTTAGTTCATTTTTGCACTAGATGTTTCTCAGTCACACTTTCCCGTGTGCCTTTGCAGTTTCTTCATCTGATACCCTCTATCTCTCCCCTCCCCCTAGTCAGCCCCATTGGTCTACGGATCCCTCTTACCCTCCCCTCATTTTCCCTAGAGGTTAAAACTCCCCACACGAAGAGTCACTCCCTCTTTTCTCCTCCTGGATTTTAAAAGTTCTACATTAAAACCTGTGGGACAGTTTCCCACGAGGAAGAAGAGCGCCTTTTGTCTTTTATCTTCGTGCTAGCCCAGATCCCCCCCGAGGTCCACAAGTAGCCAGGGCAGAACCTTAGGGGTGTAGAAACTCAGGCATGTCTCTAAGTGCTGAGTGGTCCCTTTTTGCAATTAAGTGATCATCTTTACTGTGGGACTCTTGATTGAGGAAGAGTTGTGGCTGTTCCCAAACGATCCATTATAATCCTGCTTCGAGTGTGCCCTGCAGCCCACTGGGGATGTGATGTGGCACCCTGGGGCTTGACAGACATGGCTACTTTAAGTCTTTGAAATGCCCTTCTGTTTTCTCCTCAGTGACAAGGTATCATCGCACCCTACAGAGCACAGTCAGTCTGTGAGGGTTCAGCCCTTCCTGGAGGAAAACTCATTGCTGACATCCCTTCCTCAACCTTTTATTTTTACCTCCTTGTGGACACTGCTGTGGCCTCCTGTGTCTCCCCAAGACTGTCCCATTCTCCCTGCCTCTTCTAAACCTCAGATGGCCCAAAAGCAAGGGGTCAGTGGTCTAAGGATGCAATGTGGCCAGTGTAGGACAGCTTTCAGCCAGTCCAAATTATCAGGAACTCAGCATTACTGCTGGCCTGGCCAGCAAAGGTTTTGAAATATTGCCTAAGGTACTGAAAAATAGCAGATGGGGCTCTGCACATCACTGTGAATCAGAGGAAATACTAAGCAGCATTCCAGCAGCGTGGGAGGATCTCTGACACTGGTGCCTGGGCAGAAGCAAACCTTCAGGAGCCATGGGCAGTTACCCATGCAATCACCTGGATAGGAAATGGTGTCCATCTGCCTAGAGAAAAAGCACCCAGATAAGTCCTTATCACTGTGATGATATTGCTCTAGAGGAGTGAGTCCTGGAGCTGGTGGAAGGGACAGAACTGCTGGTGTGTCCCTGCCCATCACAAGTGCTGTCCTACACCCAGGCAGCACCATAGACCTCCTGACCACCAAAAAATTAGTTTTCTATTATTTCTTGCAATATCCCTGACATCACTGTGAGCTGTCTCACCTGAGTACAGAGACTGACTGGCACAAAGAGGGGCTGTTTCTATGTTTCACAGTGTCTAGTGTGGTGCTGTGCTGGTCTGTGACAATAGCCATAGGTGTGTCTGGCAAAGGACATTGCAAGCAAGAGTAGACATCACAGCATGGGAGAAGTGCCAGGCAGACACTCAAGTCTCAGCTAAAATAATGTATGATACAGCTGTGTACTATACCCCCCATGGAAATTCCATAGTGATCACTTTTCTGGAGTAACAATAAGTTTGGTTTGAGTAGGGATGATAAAGGCTTTGTGGAAAGGTGTTCCTGCTGAGATGGGAGCAAAAAACCATTGAATGATGGAGGGTACCAGGCACAAAATGCCTGAGCCTCACATCAAAAAGACCAGCTCACTGGATTCAAATACATTGGTAGAAGAGGGCACAGAGCACCTCAGAAGTACAGGCACACAGCCACACCTGCACACCTCACACACTCACAGAGGCCTCACTGTGATGGAAAAACAGGGTAAACCCCTGGCACAATGGGTGCCTGGGGCAGAGTCATCTCCCTGGGATGTGCACAAGAGCTCAAGTAGATTACTCCTCTCTTCTCCTGGGCAGGACAGGGAAAGAGCCGAAGGCATGGGGCACTTTGGGAGCCCTGAGTTTTCCAGTGACACTGCAGTGAGTCTGCTCAAGGCCATTTCAGAGAACTGTGTCTATATGTGGAAGGTATAATTTATTTTACAAGACTGACAGACTGTGCTGAGCAATGTATTTGACCACACAACCTCTCCTTTGATGGTGAGGAGTTGTACTGAGCAAAAAGTTTCAGTTTCTGCATCAGGCTTGGGAAAGGCCGTGTATGCCCAAAGGGCTTGCCCATTTTTTACAGCTCTCTTCCCTCCCTCCACAAACCTTGCCTTGCCACCACAGCTCCCACAATACTCATGCCATACATGGATGGTCACCAGGGATTTACAAGTGACAAGAAGTTTTCCAATGGCCCTTGGAATGGGTCAGAGCTGGGATTTGCTCTGTGAAAGAACAGCCCCTATTTGAAGGTCTGGATTCCTATGGCTGAGGGAGTACTGGTAGTTCATGGAGGCAGCTAAATTATGGGCGTGTTTATTGGAATTACAAATAGCTTTATACAGACGGGTTAGCCTGGTCACTGGGAATTTGTATGGGTAATTATGGGCTCATTATTATCTTCCCTGCAGGGAAGACACATGACCCAGTAGTCTGAGGAAAAAATTGGGCGCCAGGAACTCCTGGACTCTAATCCCAGCTTCGACACTCCCTTCTCTGGCCCCAGGCAAGTGACTTAATTTTGTGCCTTGGTTTCTCTGTCTGTGAAATAGGGATAATATCTCTGAGGAGTGTTGTGAGGATTAATTAGATAATGTTCACTTAATGCTTTGAAGATATGAAATGTGAAATCTTATTGTGCAGCTTGGAATGCTTTCCAGGCTCTTTTGATTTCTGACCACACGCTTTCATTAGATCACCTCCTTCCCCGCGGAGGTGGATTCGCTTGGGAGCCACCCCAGCTAATTTGGGAGTTGTTTTTTTCCAATAGCTTGGAGCAGTTCCCAAACACTCTGACTCACACCAGCTTGCTGGAGAAGCTGCCTCTGACACCTGACCCTGGCTGGGGAACGCCTCGCCTCAGTGTGTGCTGGCTTTCCAAAGACAAGTCAGGGAGTGGCTGGAGACAGGATGAATCAGGTTCAACGGTTTCTAATGAAGCCAGGGATGGATTTTGCCCTCTGGCCTTCTCCAAAAGCATCTGCACTGCTGGGATTCCTGGCTGGCCAGGGATGTGAGGAGCAGCTCCCTTAACACTGTCCTGCCAAAGGTGCAGATGCTTTCTAAGCATTTGATTAGACCCTATTTTTGGCTTGATACTTTGAGGCACGGATCTGTGACATAAGAGATTTTTTTTTTTTTATTAAAGTAGTGAAATATCTCCTCAGTCCTTCTCCTTATATACAGTCAGCTTCCTGAGAGAGTTATCTCTTGGGAAAATGCAGTTCTCTGCAGTGATAAGTCACAGTGCAGGATAAAATAAGGTCAATTTTTCCTGATTAAAAAATAACTAAAGTAGGCCTTGCTCCCCAAGTCTGCTTTTTTGAATAGTTCAGTGATCCTATGAGGCGTGTCAATCAGCTCCTCCTGGGGACTTGCCCCTTCCCACATGCTCACACCCTCATTCAGCATTGCTTCAGCTGGAGCAGCTGCGGTGACAGGGACAGGTGGGAGTGCCATGGGTGCCGTGGCCAACCCAGCTGCTGGGACAGCCCTGGACACCTTGGGCTGAAACACGACAGCCTTGGAAACGCCTTCCCTCACCCAGGACCATCTCAGGCTCCGGCACAAGCATCTCCTCAGCCTTCCAGAGGGAAGGAGTCCCTGCGTGCAGCCTCTCTGGGCACAGAGTGTTTGTCACCCGCAGGATTTAGCCTGAAGGCGCTGCGAGGGTTGGATTTGGGCTGCACAGAAGCAGGAGCTCCCTCGGGTGGAGCGAGCCCCCCACTGCACCGGGGGACCCCAACCCCCGCCCGGCCCCGCGGCCCCGCAGCGCTCAGGCGGCAGCGGCCGGGGGGGCTCGGACAGACAGAACCTGTTGGCAGGAATAAACAGCACGGAAATAATTGATGAGAAACTGTCCCTTTCAGAGCCAGCTCTTGCTTCCTTTGAAATCAGGACCTTCCTCGGGGCAGACAAACTGCTCAGGAAACTATTCCCCATCTATGAAAAGTGTAGAACAGTCAGAGAAACACAGAAACTTTGCTAGATTTTAAAACAGCCCCAGTTTACTTGCTCTCTCCTACCTTGAGAGTGAAATTCATGTCCAGAGGGAGGGCTTTTCTGTTCACTGTTGTCCTCCTGCCCCAACATACCGAGAAGTTTTGTGGAGATGTAGGACTCCAAACAGTACTTGGACTGTAAAATTTGTTTGCATATGCCCTCAGCTCTATATGCCTGGGGAAAGATCAGTTCTTAGCCATACATCTCAACTCTTTATATTACATCACGTGAGTGAAAGGAACCCAAATACAAGGGTGGAAAACACCTGGGCAGTAGCTTTCACTCTGTAGCTCATGAGTGTGACAGCATGGTCCTGGGGTGTTGGTAGTAAGAAGAGGGAGTTTATCCACTTTGGGGATGCAGATCTTTTAACACCTTATCAGTCACAAGCAGCACAAGCTATACCTAGGAGTTAGAACAGAATTGTGATATGGTGCCATGGTGTGGCACTCTGGCATGAGTGCTTTGTCATGCTCTGCATCAAACAGCTTTAAGTTGTGTGCCTGAAAAACAGGAAAGGAGAGGGAGAATGAGCCAAATACCATCTGGAATCATAGAATCACAGGCTACCAGGTTGCAAGGAACCTCAAGATCATCTGGAATAAACTTTCTGGCCAGCTGGCTGATGAAAAAATTTGTGCTGGGCATCGCTGCGGGATGATCAATGAACAGCAAAAGAAGAATCCAGGAATACTTCCAGTCTGCAAAAGCACATGTTAAGGTGAACACAGACCCCCACCACAGGGGCTGTAATTTGATCCTGGGACTATGGCCAAGGCTCATGGGCTTTCCACTACCTGCCCTTTGACACCGTTCCAGATGCTGATACCCTATTAGGCACATCCATGCAGACCCATGCACAGGGTGCTGTAGTCAGCAACCAGGTAGAGGAACAGTATGTCTGTAGAGCTACCTGTTTCTTCAGCTAATCTTCGATTATATATGCTATCTGCTAAGTTATTGAAATGTCTTGGAATGAATGTGTGGAAGAATTATTGTAATTGAGTCTAAGTAGTGCTCAAATTAATGTAAATATGACACATCAGCCTAATAATTAAAGTCGTCAGGTATGGGTTTTATTCAGAGCTTGAATTAGGTTCCTGCTTCAACTTGTTGGTTTGCCTTGGAGCTTGCAAGGCTGAGCTCAAAAGGCAAAGTGTTGTGGGAATGCCGAAAACAACACAGTGAGGCAAAGAGCTCTTCTGCTCTGCTCTGGGGACCTTTTCTCATACCATCTGCAGCACTCCTCACTGGGGACCTTGCTTTATATGCAGCAGCCCCTTTGTTTCTTTTAGAGAGGCATTTCACAACATGTGCCAGCTACAGCCCCCAAAGGTTGTCTTTCTCCCAGCCCTCTTCACAACAGGACCCTGGCAGAGTTCCACATCTCAGCCCACCCAACTCTGGGGCCAGGAGCACGGCCGGAGCCGGCTGGCTCTGCCCAGGGCCACTTGGGCACCTCCCCAGTGCTCCCAGCTCCAGCACACTGTTTTGGTAGAGTCAGTTCCCTTGGGAACCACTGTCTCACCAGTTAGGAGCCACTAGGCTGGGCTCATGTAACCATAAATTTCAGCTGGAATGCCCCCTGGAAGCAGCCTGATCAAACTTGCTTTGCTCTGCCTAGCCTCAGAACAGGGTGCCTGGAAAAGCACCCTTGAGGAAACAAAATGATGCATTCCTATGGATATACCAGTTTGGCATCTGGCTCCAAGTGCTTTAATTTTCAAGACATGGTTAAGAAAAAGAGGCTTAGGTTCAGAATAGTAAAATGGTTCCTCTGGAGAAAAAAAAAAGCTAAATCAACTGAACCACACCTTCAACACATAAAAGCCCAATTAAAAAAAAANGAAGAAAAAAAAAAGCCCTCCACACCTCTTCCCCAGAAAAATTATTCTCACTTTTTCTGGGACATTTGTACTTGCTTTGTATGTTTAAGTCAGGCATTTGGCTAATATGGACAAAGATGGTTCAGGTATCTGTGCACATAAACACCTCAAACAAGCACAAATGCACACAGGAATGAGATCCAGCCAAACCATTGCTCTTAATATCCCATGCAAAAGTGAATCAGGGATGCGAAAAATTGAGAGGGAAGTTATAGTCCCTTCTGTGTAACGTGAAGTCCTAAGCAAGTTCATGATTCGTCCAGGTCTAGATGGCACATGATTCATGGTGGTGGTTCATGGTGACATTCATCAAGAGGTGGAAACTACCAACAACAAAGGTGCCAAAATATCATTTTTTTGTGTGGGAAATTGGCCATTAACAGCAGAGAAACCACAGGGAAACAGATGTGTCACCTAATTCCCTGGAACTCATGTGGGTCAGTCTCTCTACTAGTATATATCAGGAATCTTATTTTAAACATAACTTACAGCTGGATCAGGTCCAAGCAGGTTGAGCACTAGGGAGGCAGTAGCATATTTAGGACAAAATCCTGCTGTCAGACCAGCCTGGCACAGACAGATGCAGACACAGACAAAATGGAAAATTTGGCCCCTTGGTGTGATGAAACGTTTTGTGTGTGTTGTCACTGCGAGGAAAGCCAGTTTGGACAAAGTGTTTGCACTGTCTTGCTCTTTGGGGGGCTGAGTGACTGTAACCCAGCTTCCTCACAGCTGTGGATGAATCCTGAACAGATGATTAAACAAGACCTGGTGACATGGGTCCTTCTATATATGAAACTGTTGGCCATGGTGTTACTCACATTGCTACAGGAGGTAGCATGAGGCTGCCACCCTGCCTAGGAGGGCTGGGTCATGGAGAACAGGGGCAAATTGTCCCAGGGCAGAAAGAGCAAGGACGGCAGGGACAGACCATGAGGGCAGTGAGACTGTCCTGGTGGCTTCAGGCTCCTCTGTTTCCTGAGATGACATTATAAGGCTGGTATTTGGCAAGAAGTTTGGCAATATGTTCCTTGTAGCTCATGAAAAGGCTTTGTACGAGGGGACAGCGTAGGCTGCTTCGCAGAGAGGCTGCCTTCCCACAACACCAATTAAGTATAATCTCAGCAACTCAACTGTCTTTTTCTGGGTCTGGAGCTGTTTAGCCCACTCAGAAGCATTTTATATCCTCACTGTTGAGCCTGGTAGAGCTGAACATACTCCTTGTTTTTTTCTATTTCACACAGAGCTGACATCACCAAACTTACATTTAGCCACTCTTATATTTAGCATTTCCTCCTGCAGCATCACCACCTTCAGGATAGTGGCTCCTTCCATCTAAACATATCTAGAAGTGGAAGGGGTAGCACATCTGAGCAAAAAAAAATGCACTAAGCAACATTCCCTTTGTCTTGATGCAACTAAACAGGGTCAGCATTACTGTGCACTTCTTTCTCCTTCTGAGCAAAAGGAAATGAAATAGAAAGGTCCATCTCTACAAAAGTCAGCACCAGCTTTCCTTGGGGGAGTGTCCTTGGAGGTCTGTGAGCTCAGGCTGAGCACCATGCAGGCTGGAAGTAGAGATGTGCTCAGGCTCCCTCCCTTATGTTGTTTTCTTGTTTATTTGCATGGTTTTGTGGTTGTTTGTTTGTTTTGTTTTTTGGTTGGTTTTAGTGTTTTTTCCAGGTAAACCTTTCTTTATAATGCTAGCTGTGTGTAGGTGGAATTGGAAATTGGCCCAGAAGTTTTTGTTATGATGACTTGATATGCATTTGCTGCTAACAGCACCCATGGTACACTAAGGGTTTTCTACTCCTCAGGAAGGGGCAGAAGAATAGCTCCAAGCTCAAAGAGAAGTGGACCAAAAGGATAAATAAATGAACAGTAGTAGTTAGAAAAGCCAGACCGACTCTGTTCTGCTCTCAGCAGGTGGCACATTGATGCATGAGTGACCTGACCCGTAGGCTGTCCCCACCCTGACACCAGCTGGTCAGCTGCAGGGGTTGTGTGCCTCCCTGGGTGAAACAGGAGCTACCCATCCTCTGACCTCAAAGTCTGCATCCTCCCTGGCTGTGGCCCATTGTCCAGGAGTGGGACACGCAGCATGGCTGCAGAACAGCTGGCACAGCCCTGGGTCATGTGAGGATGGGACTTATCTAAGCCTGAGTGACAAGAGGCAGCATTAACTAGAGGTAAGTATTAATGCAGGCACGACAATATAGCCTGTCATATCAGAGAATAAAATAATACCACTGGTGAGGAGCAGGATGATAAATCCGTGCAGTGGGTATTGTAAAAACATTATAGGTTGGAGCCAATGCCTCCTGGTTAGGGCTTGGGTTTGCTTTTGGGCTGGTGGTCTTTTGTTGTGGAGAGACCTATTTCTCCTGAAGATAAAGTGTAAAAATACAATCACACTTCTATTATGTTCGTAACTCACCTGTGTGATTTTATGCTTTCTTTATGCTGGTTGATAGATTGCTCTAATGGTTGTGTTGACATGTATTTAATGGTATTCACTTACAATTTTGTTTAATAACAGTCTTTTCTCACTTTGAACTGAAGCATTTTCTCAAATGTGGCCTATGGTGGTTTGCATTTGCTTTATTATTAATGAAAAGTAGACGCCTTTCTTGAGAACATTTCATTGCGATGCAGATGAAGCCAGCACCTTCAAATGGATTTCTTTCCACATTTTATTTCTTTAAATGTGTTACCTCCTAAAGCCTGATGAAGTAAGAATTTGAATAACTATTTTTGAAAGGTAGCATTCACTGATAAAGTTCAGATTCTTATCATCTCAATTTAACTACTTTGGCTTATTCAAATAGGGGGGGAAAAGCAACTTGCAGTTCAACAAGAACAGCTTCTCCAGAGGTTTTCACTTATGTTAGCTCTGGACTGGGTTCAAACGCTGTGAGGATGCCTTTATCCTGTCAGCACTTCCATGCTCTGAGTTCTCATATTGACTTTTCAGCCCATACAAGCCTGCTGAAGCAGTCCTTGTTGCTGCAGTAGTAAATACACAGAGTAAGTTCACCTGGGGATGCTCAGGATTACCTGCAAGCCTCAGCTGTCTACCCTGTGCTTGAGTTTTGGTGCCAGGTACTTAAAGAAAAATTCTGATGCCATGCTGTTTCAGAAAAAAATAAAAAAATCACCTCATTTGAATGCTTAGTCTTTGAAGGTCTCCGAAATTCTCTTTTCCAGATCAAAATTCCATGCCTTTATGTCTTCCCTTCCCTTNCCCTTCCCTCTCTTGTTTTCACCTATTTTTATGCCTATTTTATGTTATTTTTATTTTATGTTATGTTATTGCCTATTTTTATGGACTGCTGCTCCCATCCTGATCTACCAAACTGACAACCTGTTCATATTCATGGGTGCCTGTAAAACCTAATTTCCCTACAATGTCCACAAAAAGAGATGTTAAAAATCATGCATCGAAATTAAAGCTTTAGGTGCTTCATTCATTTGGATTTTCCCGTGTGCTCCAGTTTCACCTTTGAATATCTATGTCCTACTTTTTATGCTTTGGAAAAAGTAGAAAGGAATAACTTTTTACGCCTTGGGAAAAGTGGAAAGGAATAAGTGATTAATAATAAACTTTTTAAAGCCATAGCTGAACAGTATAGGTCCAATGACAAAAAATCTCACTCATTTAACTCAGAAGTTCCTGACCGAGAGAGGTGAGGGATACAAAAGGAAGGATGTCTGGAGCTGAGATGTAGCAGTGACTCGTCACTGCCAATATCCAGCAACCACCTCAGGGGGAAGGGGGAAACAGGACCTTCCTGCTGGTTCTGTGCACAGGACCACAGTGGTTCTGTGTCTGAGGAGACACTCACAGCCCCCAGGACCCTCTGTCCTTTCTGTGCAGTTTCCACTAATGAGCAACAGAGCCTGAAGGCTGGTGGAGCCTGGGCATGGCTCCCCAGTTTGACACCAGTTTGGTCCAGGGGAAATGGGAGCAAGGAGCAGAATTTGACTCCCCTCAGCTTATGTACCCACCACTGTGTAATCAATGACAAGCTCCTCTCATTTTGTGTGCAAGCCACAAGAGCAAAATGCAGGGGTAAAAAGGAAAGAAAATTTAAAAAGGAAAAGAGAGGACTTCCAGCTTGTCTCAAAGAGGTGCCTTATCCTGACAAAAGCAGGTAGAGCCACGCTGCTCTCCCAGGCTGGCATGAAGTACCTGTGCACAGCACAGCCCAGCTGCAAAGGCCAGCAAGAGAGGGTTTGAGTGAAGTCATGGAGACAACAGCACTGCCCAGCCTGTTGTATGAAACTACACACACTGTGCCCAAAGCCAGCACCAGCAGTGTTCCTGTCTGGCCCAGTTACAATAACTTTAGTAAAGCAAAGTTCAAAGGTGAAATCTCAACACCTAAAATTCATCTATCTGTAGCCATTGTCTTGGTTGATTGATTAGCTGATACCTGGCTCTCTGACCAACCACAAACCCCAAAGATTTAGCACTCAGTAACATGGAAAATCCCTGGTCTTAATTTAAAAATGGGACTGAAACCCTGGGAACAGTTAGCATGGTGTTTTGTAGCTTGTCTTTCCTTTCTGAACACAAGGGCTCCCTGTGTTCAGGCATGCGGCAGCCACAGACAGGGGAAACAGACAGTGTCTGCTCATCTGCCCACCAAGGACTGCTTTTCCAGGCATTTTTAGCTGCTGTCCACACAGCCTTTGTTGTCTCATTCCCAGGCAGCTTCCAGAGCCAACAGGCAGCTTGGAGAGGGTGAGGTAAAGCAGCAAGATGGTTCTGTGTGGGAGAGGGGAAGGAGGACAACCTCTCTTCTGCCTGGGTGTTTACAAACAGAAAGGCCAGTTTAGAAACCAAAAATAGCAATGGAAACTTTTATTTCAGCTTACACTTAAAAAATCCCCAGCCTTCTGAAGCTCAGGCTTTATTCTGAGTGAAGTTTCTTGCACAATCTTTAAAGATGTGGGCTGTTTGTACTCTTGAGCAACAAAACTACTGTAATTACTTGTGCAAACTGAGTGTATGTGAAGCTTGCTTCACTTGAGGGGGTTCTGTGGCTCCCCTCCAGCAGGGAGGAAATGAACTGCCAAACCTGCATGGTGCAGCACATATATGGGAGAAACACCACGGGATGCTGTAGAAGAGTCACAATATTCAATATTTTTCTATTGGTGAGCTCAATATATTTCAACCAGTTTCAGGAGCATTGCAGGAAAACCTTCTGGAACAGATGCCACCCTGCTGTTGTGTTTCTGCAGCCTACATCAGCATCTGATCCATCACTCGGGTTTTATGCTCAGAAAAATTGGGAATTAACTTGCTGCATAGAAGCAACCACTAATTTTGACAGCTAACAGCTAACTTAATAAGGCATGAAAAAAACTAATTTCATTTTCCAAAACCTATCGAGTTGGAATAGGTTTTGAGTGAAATCTTACATGGAAATCTCATAGACACTCATACTCCCAGCATTCCGGAAAACTTCTGCCCAGTTTCTAAGGATAATGCCATGGGTACTGTTTCTCCCATTTCTTCCTGGATCCACAACAAACATGAATGAGATGCTTTCTTTAGACACTATCTACAAAATGTCCTCCATCATTGGACAATATATGTAAAACATCGTCCTACCAGTCTGACCTGTGCTCTTTTTCTCTGGCTACCACCCATTAACTCACTTCCATTGCCCTGTCCTGACTAAAACATGAATGTGAATTTTTGTCTTTCTTTTTGGGAGCAAGCTCTGTGCTCTGTTTACTTACTCTCTTCCTTAGGCTTTTTTATTCTTCTTGCACAGGTCTCCACCCCTTCAGAGTTCTTTCTTTCATGTTCACAAAACATGGGCTGGAAACAGAGATGGCTGTCCAATGCTCACCTTGAGAGTGGTTCCCCCTGGATGTCCAGGGCACCAGGGTTTATTAATAAGATTTTTCAGAAGCAGACCCAGGACTTGAAGTTTCAGAATTGCATCTCCTTCTGTGTCTTTTCCATTATCACAATTCCCCCCTTGTCTGTTATTCTGTAATTAACCCTAACCTACTGAATTCCAACTATTTGGGCTTGAGAAAATACCGGTTAGGATAAAGTATGAAAGGATCATGGTAGTTTTATAACCACCCTGGATATTTAAAGCATATGGAATCTTGAGTACCTCAGTGCTTAGAGCCTTGGCTTTTATTCTCTCAATTAGTGGAGAATGACTGAGCTGAGTGAGGTGACTTGGATTTCCTCGTCCGTGTGTAACAAGGACTGTTGGGTTCTGTAAGGTCGTCTTTCCATGAGTAAACATGACTGGTCATCACACACAGAGGCTAATACTTTATAGATCTATGTTGATTTTATTTTTTTTTAACTTCACCTTGAAAGAAGTTTGGGAGATGATAGTCTTTGCTGCAGCCAGACATGACTTCTGGGGGTGTATCTGCATTTCCACAAAGGTAGTAAATCATTTTTCTGTGTATATTCCTTAGCACCTGTGTAGCCAGCTCACCTTGGCAGAGCTCAGACTAAGGTCCCAGAGCTAAGATTTTCTTACGCTGTCAAATCTGTCACCTTCTCCTTGGGTACAGGGACACATTCACTGAGCTGTGGTTGCTGCAGAGGGTTACATTGTCCCTCTGTTTTATTGCCACTAGGACTCTAAATGGCCAAAACCAAACCCAAGGCTTTTTAGCTGTATTTCCAAACTTGAAAAACCTGGAGTTACACAGCAATTTTTGTTGTGGCATCACTGTAATGGGGCACATATAAGATCATGTTTCTTAGCAAGAATTGTTTTCATTTCCTTTCAGACGCTGGCACCTGGGCTAGCCAATACATTTTAAGATGCATCAAGCAGGACAGACATTCCCGTCTCAATCCCACCAAGATTCCTGGGACTGGACATTCCTGGGCTTGCTGGCCAATG
Organism: Cyanoderma ruficeps; assembly: GCA_008694505.1. Classification (NCBI taxonomy): domain Eukaryota; kingdom Metazoa; phylum Chordata; class Aves; order Passeriformes; family Timaliidae; genus Cyanoderma; species Cyanoderma ruficeps. The sequence continues at coordinate 737,669 of VZDJ01000074.1, forward strand.
ACAGAGACATCTTGACACCTAAGGAGTGTTTCTGTGCCTTACCTTTTCATTGCAGCTGGCAGGCACATCCTCTAACTTTGAAAGAAAAATTCACCCTGGTACATTTCCTTCCTGATTTCTGCTCCCTGGATTTCATTGAGGTCTGGAGGTGTCACAGCTCCAGATGTGGCTGAGCAGCATTGGAAAACCATTGCAAAGACCAAGTATCATTCAGGTGTACATCCATGTTAAGCAAGGCATCCTAAAATCTGTTTCAGAAGACAACTGCAGACTGCATAGTGCAATGAACACCACTATCTTTTAAAGTTAGAGTAGTAAAGAGTGAGAAAAGAAAAACAGAACCCAAACAAACACAAAGCCAAAAAGCCAAAAAGCCTGGCTGTACAGCAGCTTTTATGAAGAGGATTAGCTCGGTCCCGCTAATTTCTTTTCTGTAGGATCTTAGAGCTGGAATTCTTCGCAAGCTCTCCATAATATGCTGTTTATGACTCCTGTGAAGTCCTTTGTAAAATGAGTTTTAAAAGGATGCCGTGCCTCATTGTTCCCATTTTCATGATTTTACAGGCACAGCCTCCCTCAGCAATGAGGTCTTCTCTGGCTTTTATCATCCAAGATTACCCTGGTGCTGATGACTTAACAAGATCTGACAAGATCACAGCACAGGGCAGTTTACCTGTAGGTAAAACAAAGGTCGCTTTGGAGTCATTTTCTCACAGTTTGGAGCACATAAATGTTCAAGTCTTTCAGTGGCAAGGGGACATTGGTAGCACAATAAATAAAGTTGTGCCTGTTAGAGGTGCACATGGATCTCCTCCACGGGAGGAGAACATGACCAGCACAAGCCATGTGAGCAGATGAGTTAGGGGCTGAGGTAATTTAGTAAGCGTCTATCAGATGCAGGAGAAGCAAGCACAAAACCAAATCCTTCTTGCACCCCAGAAGACAACAAGAAGCTATCCCAGCCTGTTTTAAACTGCAGGGTCCACGGTGACCCAGTGTGAGGAGAGTTTCCTGTACTGCTGGGAAGAGTGTTGCCCTTCCTGCCTGACTTGTCCCCACCAGAACTACTCAGGGGTAATGCAGCGTGGTTGGATCATGTGTATTCAGAGGAGGACTTGGTCTCCATTGTGGACTTCTGTGCAGTACAGTCTGAGTTTACACTGCTCGTTCCCATTTACATTCCCTCAAAGGAATCCACACTTTCATGTGTTGTCCCTTGTGAATGTCCTCTGTAGTTAATGCCCAGTTTATTTCAGTCCCTTGGATCTTAAAGGGATCTTGGTATCTGACATAGGTCAGATCTTCTTATAGTCATCTTTTCTGTGACTTCCCATAAATCTTGGCTATGATTTTCTGAGCTCTTCCTTTCCACTGGAGACTTTGTTATGCACAGAAGCAGACTGTGAATTTGTAAGACTTATTTTCTTGAGACAAAATCTGAGTGCAGATAAGCCATGTTCCCTAGTGCCCAGTCACACCTTGAACAGCAGCACCATAAAGACTGGGACCCATCTGAGCCCCAGGTGCATGCTTGGGGAGGGCTTCAGAGAGAAATGTTTGCATAACAGGCGGGGGACAGCCCTCAGCAGAAACTCTGGACCCAATAGTGCTGGAGGGGGAAACACAACCTTCCTGAAATGGGAGTCAACCACCAGGAGCATGACAACCAATCTAAGAGTGACCATAAGTGTAGCAAGGATTATTTTACCCCTTTACTGGGCTCTGCAGAGCCACCAAGCCTGCTGGAGTGGGGCTGTGGGTGTGCTTTTGTGCAGCAGAGCTGCCTGCAGTCTAGCAAAAAATCTGTGGTGGAGTTGGAAGAGAGACAAAATAAAGCCAAACTGCGCATTAAGATGGTTGCTGCAGAATGCTTTATCTACGTAATCTTTCCTACCACTTTCTGTAATATAGAGAAGTGAGACTTCCTCCTGTGACTGATTATATTATTATTTATTAGAACATCTCGGGTGCTGGCAGTTTGGAGTACCCCATCCCAGGGCTTTAGGAGGTGTGCAAGCACTGTGAGGGCGGTCCCTGCCCCAAGCAGCCCATGCTGTAAAACAGAATAATGGGTAGATAAAACAAGGAGATTGAGAGGCAGTGAGAGAAACCAGTGGGACAGGTTTGGGAGGCACGGCAGCCAGTAATGGCAGCTCACCAGCGTAATTTTAGTGGAGTTGTGCTGGTAGAGGCATGATTTGAGAGAGGTTAGCTTTGGGCTGTTTCTAATGGGGGTTCCTCACTACCCAGGAAACAACAAGAACTTGCTGGCAGAAAATGTGCTTGGGCTTCGCTGCGTGTTGGGGGACTTGGCAGCAGTGGCATCTGAGAGGTGAGATGCTCTGAAGGCCTTGGCAACCAAGGCAAGTAGATACAATGATAGATCTTTTTCACTCTGAGGATCCAGGGTGTCTGACTCTGGCAATCTGCAGAGCCATAATATTGACCGCAGTTTCCCCCTCCCCCTCTCCTTTAATTTTCCTTCCTTCCTTTGTGCAAACAAAGAAAATGCACTGGGAATTCTTTTGAAGACAGCATGGTTGGGGTTTGCACTGGAATTTCATAAGGAAGCTTACGAGACGTTATAAGATGTCTTTAGAAAAAGACTCTTTGAACCTTTTATCTTAATGTATTTACCTCTAGAATACACAGGCTTTGCATTCAAGAAAAGCACTTTACAGGGAGAAAATTAAATACATAATGACTTGCAGGAGACCAGCAGACTATATCCTGAGAAATTTTACTGTGGGTTAGCACTAGGGAAATGAAACCACTGACGTACTCTTGACCTTGATTTTGGCATTTCTGTTCCATGACATAAAACAATCGAGTTAGTAGGAATATTTTATTATTGTCCCCTATAAATACAGTAGGAGCAGGATGCTGTAGATCAGTATCATTCATAATGGTGTAGTTGGTAGAAAATTCTGTTTCAATATTTCACTTCAATTATAAGAGCTCATACTGCCTTAGGTGAGTGTGATTAAAAAAATCACATAATAACAGGTTATTGTGCAATGGACTGTAAAACCATCAAAAAAGGGTGTAAGATTTTTTTTTTTTAAGTGAAAACCAACTGAATAAAATGCCTGAAGTAATTTCTGTTATTTTCTGGCGTTCCTCTGGTTACTTTCTAGTACATGCTCTAACTTCTGTTAGCAAAGTACTGTTGATTTACATGAAACACAGAAAATTATTATGCACAATTGGATGAATCACGTTACTTAGGAAGGCAGGAAACTTTAAATACAACGTATTCTTCCCAACATACATTGAGAGGAAATAGTGAACACCAAGCTGTGGGTTTCATGACTGAGAGAGCTGGTGGTGTTTTCCTTAGGCAATGTGACAGCACTAGCTGTCTTGGTTAAACATTCATTGAATTAATGAAGTTGTGTCTAGAAAAGAGGATATTGCATTAGGTTGCATTAGGTTGGTCTAAGGCACCTTTATTCAAGGTGTATCCAAGGCCACAGAAGTACAGCTCACTTGGCTAAACCCTTTTCACCAAAACCCAATCAAACTGCAGAGCAGATTTTGGTATTTGGCATTCTTGAGATCTTCTCTGCAGCTCTGGACAGATGAGGATGTTTAGTACTTTTTACACCAGTGTATTGGAGAGCAAATGGACATGTGTGTACTCTGACAGCCAAGTGATTACTTACAAAAGATTCTGTAGAATCTATGGCTTCAGGGGCCTTCCTGATACATGCAGGGTTACATATAAAATTAAAATACTTAAAAAGCATACTTCTGTAGAATTGCACAGCCCACCTTTGGATCACCTATGGATATTTCACCTGCATTTACCAGCAGTGGCAGTATTGTTATAGGGGGTTTTTTTGTCTTTTTATTGTCATACTATCCCTTTAGCCTAGAGCAAGGTACGATGACTGAAGTTATGTGAAATAGTTGCCAAGGCAGGTCATGGATCAGGTCATCTCCCTTACTTTGTCTTTGTAAGGGGAAATGTGTCCAGAACTGTGGAGAAATAAAGGCAGCTCAACAAGGTGATCCCTCCAGGATACCTACCCAAAAAAACTTGTATTCATGCAACATTGCCTGGAGTAAATGTACAAATACAGTGGAAAAGAAATATACTGGTCTTCATTCCACAGAATAATACAATAATAATATGAATTTGCTATAGAATTAATTATGGGTTAAAGTTCTGTGCTAATTTTTGTCTCATAAAATAGTGAAAAGAGCACTGAGGCAAGAGATCTGTCTCTTCTGAGTCACTACTTCAGCTATTACATATCTGAATATTGTGAATCAGAAATTACATTGGGTTTAGGTTCCAGTGTCTCTAGTTGCTCTCCTTCCAGACTCACTCTTTTCTGTTGGAACATGTTTTGTGAGGTCTTGCTTTAGCATCTGTTCAACCAGTTCCTATGCAAAAACTTGACTTATAAATAAAACATGTAATATATACATATATGCTTGCGTGTGTAGACCTACATGCATCCATGTCGATTTTGGTGCTTTGTGAATTCCTAAATGCATTTAGAGTCAGACTACTTTGATTTGGTGGCAAATGCTGCAGGCAGACAACTCTGATGAAAAAGAGGAGTGATTCCTGCAGTTCTGTGTTGCAATCTGTGCAGGCATGAATCCTGCCTGCTGAAGGGGTTGATTGCACAGAGGGTCCCCAAGTGGAAGTAAGGAGTCAGACAGCATATACCACCTGTGTCTCTATCAACTGATCCCTGCCATCATTTAGTCTCTTTTCCTCCCCACTCTTTATGATGTGTTTTATTTTGCTGTTAATGCTTCTCACCTGATGTTCAGATCCACTCCTCTGGTACCATCACAGCACCCTGATCCTTGCCACATGTCTGTCAGCAGCCAAACCAGTTGTGCCAGATGGCTTAGAGCTAGTGGAGACACTGGTTCCATTATGACTTGCTCTCGTGGTGGATGAATGGAGTTGATAGCTCTCAGTGTTAGCTAAGATGCAAAATTATGCATTTAGTGTATCTCTCACTGGATGCTTTCTGCTCTGAATCAATTCTGCTCTGAATTGATTTTCCCTGATACCTTCTTTCTTATCTGAACTTTTATAAATGGTTTTCCAGTGCCAGTTTTGCTTTGCTTTCAGTGGATATGCTTGCACTTTCCAGTGGCAAAAACCTTTTTGGACAGTTGGTGACTGTGAAAATCCCCAGTTTCTCCATTTAAAGAGACCATGAGAGCAAACTTGCCTGTACAGCAAAGTGCTCCCATAAATAGCAGCCTTACTTGGTAAAGAGTGGTTTTGTTAGGCAGGGAAGGGAGAGACATTTCATGGCAATTTTGTATCACTAGATATTTAGGTTCAGAAATATCTTTATCCGCTTTGGGAATGCAAAACTTCCTGTTTTGACTTGCACTCTAAATATATATAATTTTTAAATTATGGGTTTACGTCAAGAGAACAATTTAGTCAAGTATTACTTTCTTTGGAGAATACATCCTTGTTTTTACTCATAAATTAGGGCATGGATTCAGGCATAAAGTATGTACGGATATATTAATTAAAACCCAAGATCCACATTATGGGTTTTCTGCTGGAAACAGCTCTTTTGGACATGGGTGCAATTGATACAAAGCTGGCAAAATGAATGACAAAGGAGGCCTGATTGGAGGTGAAGGGAGTTACTGGTCAGGAAGGACAAGAGGACATTAGAGATTTTGAAGGATCCAGGTCATGCCTTGACATAGCCTGTCTGCACAGCAGAGCTGAGGTGCTCTGTGATGAGGGGGTGTGCTTTGCCTTCCATCTTCCATGAGGGGGTGCAGCAAAGTCAACCAAGGTTCAGCCTTGTTTAGCTACCCCAGAACCTGAAAACTAGAAATTTGTCCTTCAGTACTGGGCTCTCTCTGTGCTGAGTCTTGCTCTAATCCCTCGATAGCAAAGAACCAAGTAAAAAGATGCCCCACGTTGTGGATGTCCTTGTTAAGGAAACCTATCTGGAGGAACCCAGCTCAAGCTGTTATTTTGTTATTTAGTTATTGCACCAAGATTTAATTATTGTTCTAAGGATTAAGGATTGGGACGTCTGCTGCAGCAGCCTTATGGAAGGAAGATGGTTAATTCGTATATCCTGCTTTCACTTAGGGCATTTTATGAGATAAAAACATGAGACACATCCATCGCCATTGCCCTGCCCCTCCAGAGGTACATTTGATGTAGCGTAGGCAGTGATGTGTTTTGGTGTCACACTGGCTGATGTCACACACTGAAGTTTTTGATAGAATTTGTGTGTTCCATGTGACAAGCTCAAATGCTCACGTCCACTGCCTAACTCTCAGCCTTTCCCTAATTTTAGAGTAATTTGCATTCTCTGTGTTGTACATCCTACACAAACCTGCCCCAAGGAATATTTGGTTCCCAGTACAGAGGATAACAACATCTGTTTGTGACCACTGTGGTAAAGAGAAATTGCCATAAGAGTTTGGCAATGAGTTTTGAGTTTTCCCCATTAAGCTGATTCAGCAAAGCTAAAATGAAATGGCCTGTCACAGCATGCCAAAGGGAGCAATTTACTCCTCAGAGAGCTCGCAAAGTGTTTCTTTGTTTGTTTTCCCCAATATCTCAACCCTCAAACTTTCAGGAAAATGATAAAAAATATCTCATTATGTTTATGTAAAAGAAATTGAAATTACTGTGCCTAATCATCAGTTGCTGGCCAGGCCTTAGCCCAGAATGATTTTGGCTAAAGAAACCTTTGCAACGAATGTATCCACACTCTTGCTCCACAGTGCTGTGAAATCTCTGAACCAGGGTCACTGTATCACTGGTAACACAGGATGTGCCCAGACCCTGCTGAGCCCACCCATGTTGCAGCAGTCTTGGGTCTAGAAGATCCCCCAGCTTCCTCCACTTACTTAATCTTTCTCATATCATTAGATATCCCCTTTGGAGCCAAATTCCAAAAACAGTGCCCATCCTATTCCTTTTCATATTGGCAGTGTTCTTTTGTCCAGCACATACTCACATGCACGTATACACTCACAAACTGGTTCCAGCTGTTGTAAATTATAGCACAGAAAATGCTTTTCTTGTTTTAAAAAAAAGTGAATGGAGGATCAGCACACAATCCAGACAGAGAGAGTAAATGTTTCTCATAAGTGACTAGATCTTTCACGTTTACCTGCATAGTTGTGTTCCTTAGCTAGTTCCTTGCTCTTAGTTGACTTGGGTTGGACTGGAATGCTTGCTGGTCATTTTTTAACATCCTTTACCTCCTGTGAGAAAAAATTGGTTGCTCTTTTTTGTTTGAAAATTGCACTTTATGAATTCTCTTCTTGTCTGGAAAGAATATTTTTGTCCACATTTTTGGCCTGAATCTTAGGTTAGCTCAGCAACATTGATAGGAGCAACAATGCCTTCATTAAAGACTATCACTAAAACCTCTCACCAAGTCTCAAAAGAAGGCAAAAACGTTGCTAAAAGGTTGTCTGAGACTTTTGCTGTCCTAATTATTTTTCCTTGGGACATACTGAGGTTTGTATTAAAATATTTCATATGTAGGAGAAATGGTATTTCTTTTCTCTAAGTATTCAAGTTACTCAAGAGGTCAAACGTCATTCTTAGAGTATCCAAAAAGATTACAGTGGACAGAAAAAACAAATTCATTCTTATCTTGTTGGACTGTTCTGCTCCTGCATGATGGCAAGTTTTCTGATACCGTTGGTCTGTTTGAAATGTGTTATTGATTTCTGCAACTAATAATAAGCATCCTAAGTGTTGAATAGCAGATGGGATAGAAGGAGACCTGGTACAGACCTACCAGAGAGGAAAATATGTCATTCACAAAATATGAAAACCATGCCTAATGACAGTTGTTTGCATTTCCCTCCTTATTGGTCCCCAGTCTTCAAGCCTGTATTTTGGTCACTGAAGTATCCCATCTGACAGGCTGATTTGTGCTGCTGCTCAGGCAATATAATGAACAGTAAAATAAAGCCAAGTGCTAGGAATATGTTAGAACTGTTGCCAAAATGTGATGAGAAAAATCTGCTAAAATTAACAAGTGCATTGTTTTCCTTGAAAACATTATCTGTCCTGAAAATGAAGTTCAAGACAGTCATGTTCAAACCCATAGTTTTGGGCCAATTTCTAATTTTGTTTACACTGATGTAATTGACATCAGAAGTTGGCTTGCAGTGTGCTTACACTACACCTCAGTGCCATTAGCAGTAACTGCAATAGAACTAAGGGCAATTTTTGAATATGTTCTACTTTATGTCATATATCCATGACAGTGTCATTAGCAAATGAGACATTTCTTTTATCTGTCTGCAGAAAATCCATAGATCAAACTAACCCCCAGCCAGAAAGAAGCTAACAGACCTCACAGCTTAATTTTAAAATATCCCACTGAAGTTTTTCTTTGCAAGAAACATTGCTCTATCTGTAAGTATTTTTTTTTCTTCGACCACAAAGAATACATTGGTGCACAGAAAATTTCTCTCAGGAATGGCTAGTTAACCTAGCAATTTAAAACTTCTCTGAGTGTGGGAACAGTAAATAACCTTGGTTTCTGCTTTTCTAAGTCTGTTACAGAAAAGCTCCATGATCTGTTAACTCCTTAGTCTGTATAACTCTTTTTGTGGAGACAAGACTGAAGGCTTCTAATGCCTTCTGCTAGTGCCATATTCCAAGCCTGGTATCAAAGGCCAGACAAAGAAACAATGCACTCAGGCAACACATAGCAAAGAGTCCCAGTCTGATCGTGCACAAACTGTCAGGAGTTTTTAGATGATATTTCAAACAAATATTCTGAGGCTTGACAAAATTATATAATGGCTGAGGTTAAAGACCTGGGAAACCAGACCTTTTTCAAATATCACCCAGTTTTCTGTACATTTTTGTTCATGCCAGCTCACTGCTAGGCATCCAGCAGCATCTCCAGCAGTATTACAAGGCAGTTAGTACAGGGTTCTATAGAGGCAAAAAAATAGTTCAGGTCTTTTCTAGCCTTAACAATTCTATGATTCTGTGCTCTCCACATTTGCATATATTTAAGCGCTCGTGCACATTTATGTGTGCCAGGGAGGTTGAGATTGGATATTAGGAAAAATTTCTTCACTGAAAGCACTATCAAGAACTGGCACAGAGTGCCCAGAGAAATGGTGGAGTCACCATCCTTGGAAGTATTTAAAATATATGTATTCATCCACTTAGGGACATGGTTTAGTGGTGGACTGGGCAGTGCTGGGTTAACAGCTGGACTCAACAATCTCAAGGGTGTTTTCCAAACTAAACTATTCCATGATCCTATGTGCTCACTCACTGATGGGCCCAGAACAGAGCACTGCTGCTGATTCACTGGCAGAACTTCGCCCCATTCTCGCTCACTGGTTTTCACAGTGAGCCATTTGTCTGAGCCAAATGCCAAACATATTTGGCTCTGATTTGCTGTGAGGTCTGATGAGCTCACCGAAAGGAAAAATCCCCTCAAGACATTGCAATAGAAATTAAGCAAAAGACTTCCTCTTGGGGAAATGCCCTAGCAGGCATGAATCAAATGTCAACAACCTGTAGATTACAGAAAGTCCTTCCAATCCAGTGCCATATATGGATCATAACCAGCAGGATGATCCCAATCTGGATCAAAATCAGCACAGGCAAGGAAAAGGGCTTTCTAGACCTGAATGTGAATGTACAGGTTGGCAGATTACAGTCTTCAGTCTTCACTTTGAGTCCACACATTGTATGCTGGTTGTGGGTTCATTTAATTTCATTCGGGGTTTTTTAGTTCATTTCATACACAGTTTTCATGTGGAAATATCCATGCTTTCCCCTTTATCTGTTCAGCCATGAGATGGTCATCCTGTTTTCTGCAAGGACTCATCAACCTGACAAATCTTAACCTATGATGACTGAACCTGTCAAGTCTCCAATTTGCACTGCAGCAGCACAGCTAATGGGGGCATGAAGTTTTCAGCTGCTTGGAAATTTTGGCTAGTATCAAATAGCATGAGCTACTGTAAACTCAAGCACAAACTTTAATTTCTCTCTGTGCTGGCTGTCAAGTCATATGTATGGCCCTGGGTGCAGAGACCCCAGGCTCCAACATCCATGAGGATGGAAGAGAACCTAGGAAATGTGGAAGTCAGCTCTCCATGTCCTGTGCAGAAATCTTCCGGATTAAAAGTCTGCAGTTTAGCAGGGTAAACATCCTCATTTCTCCACCAGGTGCAAATATCACTCATTTTCCCTGCAGAAGGGAGGTCCTTCAGTGCCCCGTGTGAGGCCCCAGCTCAGCACACTGCTATGCACAAGCCTGCCCCGGGCTCCAGCTGTAAACACTGCCCAGCATTTCTCCCAGTGTTGATTATTGTAAGATGTGCATCCAATCACATAAACAGAGAGCATATATTTACATATAACCTGCTCTGTTATGAAATACCTAGCAGCAATATCCAGCTCCTATGGCCATCACCCAGCCCAAAAAGCCTCCGAATCTTCAATGATGCAAAAATGTTTGGCTATTTCCCTCCTCTGGCCAAATGTCTCTCAGCAACATCTGCAAAAAAGTTGTAACTTTGCAATGCAAAACAAGGCCATGATTGTCAAAGCAACACAAGTTTGAAGTTAAGGTGTTGCTTCTGTCTGTGCCTCACAGTGATGAGCCTGAATTTAAAGCAGCAATGTGCATCATGCAGTTAACATTAGAAAATCACTGGATCTTTCCAGTATTTTGGAAATTTGTTCATTTTGTTGTAGATCTATCGTATAGTTCCGTATTTAGTTGCTTGATTTCTTTCCCTTTGGATATCCAGATTTCAGATTTAAAATCAAATGCTGCTTTTAAATAATTATAGAATGATGGGATTTGCATTCTCACAGAATGAACTGCTAGCTCATGCAATTCAATAAAGGAAGGTCCTCTGCAGAAGTAGCAATCTTGTTGCTGAAAGTCGCAAACATCTCACCTTTAATATGGCTATATTTCCCTGGATATCCTATGGTTTAAATCTAGGGAATGAATACTTTCTTTATGGCAGTAGTGCCTTCCATTTCTGTTAAAAATTGCACTATCTTGTTTTGCCACTTCTAGTAAAATAATTAAGCTTCTACAGAGATTTCTGGTGTGGAGACACCAGCAAGCCACAACACTGAATTTGTTATGATTTAGTTGGTAGGGATTTTATATTTAGTGTGTCTTCAGTTGTATTGTCTGGGATACTGTGAAAAATACCTGATATTAAATTATCCTCTATTTCTTACAGACTTCCTTCCTCTCTCCTTCTCCCTGATAGCATGGCCTGTCACCACAATAATGGGACACTGAAGTAAAAAAGACATCTGTCATGGATTTGGCTAGATGGCATATTTCTGTTTTTAAATCCAGTTGAGAATTGGGATAAAATGAAATGAATAATTTTGAGCAGAAATGGAGTTTAGAGAAAGAAGATCAGAAAAGTCAAATTTTTTTTGTTCTGCTGCTATTAAAATGAAACAGCATTTTTCTTTCAAAAACTCATTTTGAAAGCCAGCAAAATTATTTTTAAAAGGTCTTATCTCATGAAAAGTAGATGAAATACCTCATATTGAGTCAAATAAAATGCTTGCTTGAACAAAGCTGGGGGGTTTTTTGAGCATGTAGTTTTTGCAACCATATCAACTATGCAATTATTTAAATTGAAATAATCCTGCTCTGATCTATAAAAACTATAGACCAAGACTAATTTCTTTAATACTCACCCACTTACTTTGGAATACTATCAAAGTATCTGGACTAGTATCCAAAAATTTGATCAACATCAGAGCGTAAAATGCAGTTTTATGCACTCTAGCTGAGGCAATGAAAAGGTAGTTACAATTAAATCCTTCCTTTGAGCAATACTTTCTTTTTATTGAATACTTTTTAAAAACAGGAAGATAGACAAGAAACAGGAACTGGAAGTTGTTACATCTCATGCATGACTGATTGTTAAACAAATGCATAAATCTGTTCATTATTATTCAGAAAACTGATGAAAATATTCCTTCATTGTTTCAAATGATCTGTACTCTATGGCCAAAATTCAAGTGATGTACCTTGTTACTGTCAACACAGTGATAAGAGGTGTGCTGGGATCCCCTGGAGTCCCCTGGGTTGCAGGTTGGTAGAAGACACAGGCTGGTACTGGGCACAAGTGCCATGCAATTGGTGGCAGAATGACCCAAGGGGTGACCACAGGTGGAGATCAAGACAACTTGAAGTACAGGCTGAGGGATGTGCCAAAGTGCTGTCCCATTTTCTGCCACTGATTGCAGGTGACATCTCTTGGGCACCCTCTCCAGCCCCAGCAGGACAGCTTTGCTTCTTCATTTCAGTGAGGCACACGTGGCCAAGCTGCCCCTGCTGCCTCTGAGGCACATGTAGGCTCTGAGTTCTTGCTCCTGGGACAGGTTTCCATATGGTTGCAGCTCCCAAAAGATCCTGACTGGCTGGAATGCTGTGCTTCCCCAGATCCTGTGTGTCATTTCATTGCGTGGTGCCCATGCTGTCTTTTTCATCCCACTCTTGGGAGGGGCAAAGGACAGTTTTCAGAGCTGCAAGACTATGAAGAGACTTGAAATTGACTGGGGAAGAACAAACCAGTAATGACAGCAGAGAAAAATCTATCAGTGATCCCTCAGCAGGAGGCATCCTAGGTGCTCTTTGGCTTCTGCACCTACTGGTGCCTTTTTGTTCAGCCTTTGCCCAATATAAGCACAGCACCACCCTGTTTCTAAGTCCTGGGGCAGTTTTTGAACCCATGCACTCTGGTTTGATACTTCAGAAATAGGCTGTCATGGTGTTGAACATGTCCCTGTCACAGCAGGCATTGCCAATATGGCCCAACAGTCACTCAATTGTCCCCAAGGGCTCCAAAATGGCTTGTGGCAGCCCATTTTGGTGTTGAAATCAGGGAACAAAATGCACTCTTGTGTACACGTAATATGAGTTCAAAACCCTTTGAATCCCAAACACTATGTTTGTGCTTTTGTACCCATTTGCAGTGATACCTCTTCTCAAACTGCTAAGGTTGCTGCAGCTTCTCTAGGACCATATACCTCATGAATATTTTGGTATTCTCTTGTGAAAGGTTGGAGAACTTTCAGCATATTTTTCCCTTGGCATGTCTCTCAAAAGCACTTCATGTAAAGCTACTGCTGAAAGAACACATTTGGATTCCGTCTCTGATGTCATAGGCTACATGACAACAACGATTATATGATGTATCTTGAAATAGGGAAATACCAAGAAACATTACACATATTGCATTCATCAAATCTGCCTGGTCAAAGTAGACCCCTAATAGATATATTTCGTACATGAAACAACAGTTAAAGACTGTTTTCATTTTAGCTTTTTATTCTCCCTCAAACAGTCAGAAATACTCTGCATGTGCAGCTGAAACCTGTGTTAAATTAGGCTTAGAGGGCTCATATTTATTCACTTTGGATCACTAAATCAAGTCGAATTCTAGCCTGGGATGAAAAAAAGTCTCCTTATTAAGTGATAGTAAAACACTGAACAATTTGATCTTTCCATGTAATTATGTCAAGCAACTTTGTTTGCAGTAAAGAAGATACCAGCAGTAAATGCAACCCTTGAGACCACAACAGAAAGCCTTCTAATTTCAGGAGATATTTCTAGTACACATGAAACTAGACATAAAGAATTACCAGCTCCTAGAATGATTAACATCATCTCTCTTCTGTGAAAAATGACCTCCAGTCTGAGAGCATCATACAGAAATAGAATGAGTTTGAATTACTAATCACATTTAGGCCTCATCGATGTAACTAGCTGGCTAATCCTATTACTTTTTTGTTTGTTTTTTTCATATATTGCTTTGGAAAAGTGTTAGAGACCAGCATGGTATACTGCCATGACAACCAGACAGAAGTTCCCTGCTGCAAGCACAGCCTGTCCCCTTTCCCTGTGGGGCTCTTCAGAGGAAGAGAGCCTGGTACAGGTTTTTTACTTTGAGCACAATTTTCCAGGATGCAATAATCTGCTGGGCAGGTTGGCTCAAGTCCCTGCCTAAGGCACTCATCATTGTTGTCTGTTGTCAGCCTTTCCCAGAAGAGGATGTCCTTTTTTCTTGATACACTCCTTCAGCCTTGGAAGCTTGGGTTCATCAATAGAAGCAGTGACTCAAGGGAATCTGAATCAGCCATGAGCAAGCTGATGTTCAGCTTCATCTCCTAACTCCCAGCTACTCCAATGACCTTTAAATAATTCCTCTCCTTTCCTAGAGCCCCTTGCCACTGGTTGTCATGATTTAAAATGTGTAATTGATTTGGCCCTTAATCTTTCTCTGTAATCTGGCCACTTTATTACCTCTTCAATAGCATAAAAATCCTAAAAACTGTGGGTTTTTAAATTTTTCTTTTTCTCAGCAACAATTCTGAGAGTTCAGAAGTAATATTTTCTGTCAGTTTTTGACATTTATCCTGGCTGGTTTTGTGTTTTTTACTTTCTGTGCCTCTCTTTTCTCCATGCTCTACCTTGCCATTTAGTGAGGGTGGCTCTTAGGAGGAACCTGGGTTTACCCTCCGGCTCACCAGGACATATCAGTGCACTTTCACATTCAACTTCCATGGGCCTGGTTTTATGCAGGAAAGTGCAGAGTACCCAGGCCAAGTGGGAGTCTGGCAAGCCCCAGCAGGTCCCTCGGGCAGCAGGATTGCCAGCCAGACCTCTGCAATTCTCTGCAGTATAAACCTGCTGCAGAGTTTATATAAAGCCTAGCACTTCACCCTTCAGATGTGATGGCTGAAACTGCAGGACTGGCTTGGGAAGACCTCGCCTTGAGTGTTTGTCTTTACTGAACCTTTCAGTAAATCAGTACTAAAAGCCTTATCTTCTGCCCCTCACGCCCTGCAAAATGCACTGGGTCAAGTTTGGTTATCTATGTGTCCCAGAGAGCTGATGGATCCCAGAGCTGAGCACCCACGAGGCAATACTGGAAGGAACCCATATTTCCAGACCCCAAACCATTTCACCCAATCTGCACTGCTGGGCAGGGAAAGGAGCTCTGGGGAGACAAGACTTCATCCTGTCAGCTCCATCACATTCCGTGTGTGCCAAGGCACCAGTGTCAAGGATTTAGATTTGCAGCACCTGCGTTGCTGGATTTGCAGCTGGAGGCCAGTTTGTTGCCTTAATTTTTGCAGTTCCTAATCCTTCTTAGCTATGCCCCATAGAACTGTATGAATCCTAGGTCTCAGGTCTTCTGCTAACCTGCAGTTTTGGTCCACAGCTGGCTGGATCACTGGTGGGTTCAGCAAAAGGGGCAGAAGCAACTTCCTCCTGAGGCATAAGAAGCACCACAGCCTCTACCTCTAACCTTTGATTTTCCTCATTGTCTGGGCCAGGTGCCACAGGACATTTTTTTTCTGAGTTAATCTTCAAAATCTCATGAGAAAACAGGGATGTGCAGGAGATCAAGGAAGAGGAGGGTCTGAAGTGGGAATTCAGACCAGAAGTGTGGGTGAGTAAAACCTGGCTGGGTTATGGAGGACCCAGGACTGAGTTCCATGAGAGGAGAGTCATGGGATGGCTTTGGATGGTGTTGCTGAAGTGAGTGCAACAGAGAGGGGCAAGGTGGGCAGCAGCATTTTTGCAGACTCAGAAGAGAGGAATGAGTGCCAAGAGACACAAGAGCAAGAAGTTGTAGCAATCAAGCTGGGAGAGACTGTAACTTAAATCTAATGGCTGTAGGGTTGGAGGGAAAGGAACATTAATGCAATTTTTCTAAATCCCAGACTAAGAACCAGATTCCTTGAGAAAGCCTTCGGATTAACTGATAGCACCACACAAAATATGCAGACATAGCTTACATTTTTCTCAGGCTTTAACTACCTTAATATCTCAGATAATAGAAGGATGTCAGAAAAATTTAAACACCCAGAAGCCCTTGGAATTTGTAAAGCTCTCCCAGAACTTAATTAGACCTAGTTATTGAATCTGGAAAATTATTTCACTGTGGACTCTCATTTTTTTTTATTTTTTTTTCTTTCACCTGGAGTGCTCCATAGTGGAGTTCACGCTGTCCTGTGAGAGCCACAGGGTCCCCTCCACCAGGCAAGACCATCAAGTCCAGCATCTTATCTTTGGCCAGAAGTTTCAAGGAAGGTATGTCCTTCTGCAGGGCTGTGGCATACTGGATCAGCAAGGCTAGGCTTAGCCGCAGGCCATGGCTGTAAAACCCCAGGCCTGGCCTCTCTGACCTGAAGTTTTCTACCTAATCAATTCAGAATGGCAAACATTTAGGAACTAAGCAGTTTAGCATGTTCCATAAAGACAGTTAAAATCCTGTGAGATTTTACTCCCAAGTTCATCCCTAGTTCTTTCTGGGGAGAAACAGATCAGAAAACAACCAAAGCAACAGCCACTATTTTGTGATGCACGATGCTTATTCACTTATATCAAAATACTTCAAGAAACTGTTTTTCTTGAGTTACCATTTCTGTTTCTTAAGGGGAAGAATAACAAGGAGAATATCTCACATTTTAATAGTCAGAATTGAACATCAGATAACTTCATATGGAATCATCTTTTCTACATTTTTATGAACAGGATATTCCAAAAAAGGTAGAATGTAGCGGTGCAAAATTCGGGTTGCTTTGTATGTTTGTAATGGTCTGTCCCAATTCCCCCCCGCTAAACCCTCCAGTAGTGCAGCCTTGACCCTGATGTCAATCACCTTGCTAAAGGTAAAGGATTCTAAGGGTGAAACCTCTGATTTGCCCAGGTAATTAGGTGCCACCTACACCTATTGTCTTTGTAATACTGTACTGGCCAGTGGCCCCGGCCCTTTCCTGTCTGGAGACCTGCCCCCCGGGTACATAACCTGGGGACAGGGGATTTTTCCTCCTCCTTCCACGTGGCCTCTAGGCCCTCTCTGCCTTCCACCATTCTGGAGAGGTACCTGGAGAAATAAACCATCTCAAACCCCGTGGAGAGCCGCTCTCATTTTCTCAAGCCTCAATCACACCTCAGCCAGGGATTCAGTCCCTCCAAACCTCTGTCCTATAGAATTCTCGGGGCCAGCTAGCGGGCAATAGCAGCCCCCACCAAAGGGAATTTCTATAGTAGAAGGGTTCTCCTAATAGGAGAAAATAGGACCAAATGATCATTAAATGAAAATTTGCCACATAATGATGAATTTCTGCCTTCTGAACACCTGTAGTCATAGGTTTCTTTCCAAAACCTAAAAGATTCAAGAAAGATCAGTGCATCTGCATTCATGGAAGAGCCCAAAGGGGATGAGTGAGCTGTGGCCACAGACTGAACTGCTGACATATCAAGTAGGCAGCCCCCTCTTTCTTCTGTCCTGCAAGTCCTTATGCTGCCTGTGTGTGCCCTGGAGGAGGTCAGGAAGAGGATACAAGAAGAGCAGATCTGCTGCTCCTGACTCGTCACAGTTTTGATTGCAAGGAAAAGTTAACAGGAAGGTTAACAGAGTGATGGCTTTCAGGTATCCTGTGCCCTGTACAGCAGAGGGTACCTGAGGTTTCTTATCAGCAATTTCAAACATTAACTACACCTCCAGACTCCATCACTCACATTGTCTGTCTTGGGACAGAAGGGAAAGGACAGCTGTCCCTCAAGGTAATTGCCTGCTGCCCTCTGGGTTTTCCTGATCCTTGGAGCCAGGGTTGCATTTTTAAAATTTCTGATACCCCTCATCTTTTCTCCCCCTAGGGACTTCAGAGTCCACTGGCCCATGAGTTCAGCTATCTCCACTCTTCTGCAATTTAGACCACACATGTCTTTGTCCTCCTCTCCTGCAAATGCACTACCATCTGTACCACCCCTCTCTCCTAGCACATGTGAGTGGCCCATAGAGATGCTTTCTGCAGTCAGGTGAACATCCTGAGCACCCCATAACCTCACTGCACTTTGGTGTTAGGCTCCTTTTCTCTCTCTCTGTCATTTCTAAGGGTACTGCTGTCCCTGCCTTTAGTGGCAATAATCAGATGCTTCAGGTCTTATGTTCTGCAGCCCCACACAGACCCACCAGCATCTGAAGCAGAGACAGATTCTGCCCTCCCAGACCTAACCATGGGACTGGGTCCTGTGTCCAATCTGGCTCAGGTTACCTCTTTGGAGCAGGACAGGTGAAGTTACATGATCCAAGTGCAGAACATCAGAGACAAGAGCTCTTCAGCTGAGCTTGTCCCCTTTAGTTTCACTTAGGAACAGTGGGGAAGGAGAGATGTCCATATGGTATAATTACACTAATCTCATTTATGCATCTCCTTTAGGATGGAATGAATTGTGCCCTAGATTCACTGACTCCAGATACTCAGATTGTGGTGACCACTTCAGATAGAGATGTCTACAAGGCTACCAGAAGAACCACATCCTGTGAGACAAGTTAGTCTGAAAGTGTGTGGTTAACTCAGCAATCTCCTGAGACAGGTCTTTTTCTGGTTTACTGTATATGAGCTCAAGGCAGTTTGATAATAAATTGAAATACATTCTTAAATAAGAATATTCATGCAACATACGGCACCAGTTTGAACTGAACTAGTGCATATTCTTATGTAGATAAGGGTTGTGATGATATGCTTGATCTGTTATTATGAAGAACTGATTAGACTGAAGTAACCTTTCTGCAATTAGCAAAATAAAGAACTTAAGTTATCGAGGAGTTCTCTTTTTTAAGACTGTCACAATATCTGTGCCATGTTGCCCTGAGTTTTCTGCCCTCTGTCTTGCTGCAGAAGTTTTCTCATACAGCTTCATCTAAACAATATGTATTTTTAGAATGTTTGCATACTTCTCCTCTGAGAGAAGAAATGATTGATAGCGATGTCCACCATCCAAGTTGAGAGGTGGCAACCTCTGTAGCCAATCTCTTGACCTCTGTACAAATGTATAAATGGAGTCAGATTTGTAAATAAAGTGGAGAAGAGTTGTTCCCTCATGATGCTGTGTGCCTGCACATCTTTCTGTCCCTGAAGTGGGACACTCCCAGCCTCGACAAACCACAGTGCCAGTCTATCCAATGCTCATAATTAACCACAAATTTCCTCATTTTGCATTTTTACCGTCCCTCCCCTTTTTTAAAAAAAATTTTCTTGCTTGGTCTGGAGCAGTTCAACCCCCACATATTATTCATGGTTCAAAACTGGAGCTACATTGGTAATCTCAGAAATGCTCCACTCGTCTCCAGGCTGGCACTTCTCTAGCAAGAAGGGCAACAAGGAGCAGTCAGTCTGGCTATGAATGTTTGTATATGGAGAGAGCTTAGAGGAAAGTCATGGACTGAAGGATTTTGGAAAATGTGAAATGCTTTCTTTGCAGGCCACACTGCTGTCACAAGGGTGCAGTTACTG
The DNA here is from genome assembly GCA_008694505.1 of Cyanoderma ruficeps. NCBI lineage: Eukaryota > Metazoa > Chordata > Aves > Passeriformes > Timaliidae > Cyanoderma > Cyanoderma ruficeps. The sequence continues at coordinate 756,990 of VZDJ01000074.1, forward strand.
GGGGCAAATCAAATTAATTCAAGGCTTAGGGAAGAGCGTGCCTTTGTTTTCTCAAACAAATCTGTTATCCTCAAAGTTTGCAGAATCTCCTTCGCTGTGACAGCTCAGGTTAAATTCAAATGACTTTGCTACAAAATGAGAATGATGCACCAGATGAAAAGCATAAAAGAGGCTGATCTGTGTGAACTTCCCGCTCAGTGTATTGAGTTCACAGAGCAGTGCACAGTAGTGAAGGGATCTGAAAGGACCACATTCAGAGTTACATGGATGCCTTTTCAAAGAGCAGGCTGACAACTCCCTAGAACATGAGAATTGTGCTGAAAGACTGAATTCTGAAAGGCATCTCCACCACCTGAGCCAGGCAGGCTGAATCTGCTCTCCTCACGTCTGCCCTGGGAGCTGTTTTCACCATCCTTTGCAAACACTGAATGCAATCCCCTGCCCAAAGTTAGGCATTTTGATGCTTTCTGCTCCTTTGAAAACTCAAAAGTAACAGGAGGACAGCAGCAGCAATGCACAGGACTGGCAGCAGTGGGGTGAAAATCTGGACTGTGCATTAGAATTTTTATAAAAACAAACCTCTGGGGAATAATCTCATTATAGGTTACTGTAACCTCATTATCTCGCTATTTAAGTTAGCTCCCTGGGTATTACCTCATTAGTTTCTTGTATGTGGTGAACTTCTTGTTTCTCTTATGGTCTTTTCTTTACACTCCAATTAGAAGCAGTTTTGGGCAGGCATCATCTTGTGAAGACAATTGTCTGGAGGAACCTGCTCTATGGTGGGGTCTTGGAAATGCTGCTGTACTACAGGCAGAAAACAGCCATCCTTGACTTCCTGAGAAGTCCTGGGCTACAGAGGTGCCTGGTCAAGCTGTGAAATGTTCCCTGCTGAGGCAGTTTGCACACAGGGCACAGGGGTGGAGTGGGCTTCCATGAAAAATAGGCTCAATCACAGAGATACAGGCAATAATAAAAATGAAGCTAAAAGGACATGGCAAAAAGATGTGTGAGAAGAAGCTTGAACCTGAGAAAGAGGAGGCAGACAACAAAGAGACTCTCTGAGTCTCAGTGCTACAGGTGCATAGTCTGTGAGTGACAGAGCTGCAAGACAACTCCAACATCACTTTCCATGACTGGAAGTAGAGACAAGTAGGATATTGAGCCTTTTTTCTGAGGAGGGTCTGACCTACTTTTTAGTCTGCAATGTTAAAAAGTGCATGTCTAAGGGGTTAAAGAAGAGGGGAAGAAGGAAGACAATGGAAGGAGTGAAAGAGATAGTGAGAAACTTAGTGAAGGATTGACTCAGGGTTAGAGAAGGACAACTTAACTTCCAAGGAGTAAGAGAAGGACAGCGTTCCACCCTATTAAAACTATGCCATCATCACCGTACTACTAACAGATTTTTTTTTTAAGACTATGGTCTATAAAAGTGAGCACAGCACAAGAAGAGATTTTATTCCTCTTCTTTTATCGCTAGACTTCAGATGAACTAAGGAAAAAGGCATAGTCCATAACTCAGTCTAAATGGTGGTCTCTGTGCCTGGAAAGATCATACACATACTCCAAACCAGACCTATAAAGACAGACAGTCCTTGAGAGCAAGCAGTCCAGGAGATAGTCTTCCTGGAAAAGACAATTTTATGTTAGCATCAATGATCATAAATACACTTATCCAGTGCAAGGTTAAATGTATCTTAATCTTTCCCTAGGTTCTAGATAACAGGATTGGTCTTAATTAAAGAGAAAAGTAGGCTGGGACAAGAAGCATGGAGAATTGATCTGCATGCAGCCTTCTAGGCAGAGTAAGACTTCCAGGTCACCTGGGGACACAGCAGGGACCTAGCAATGACAGCAGCCCAGACTCCATGCAGGAGAATAGGCATTCCCTTAATTAACAAACTCCTCATGCAAAATGCTAGGCTTACCCAATGACAATTCAGGCAATATATGCCCAGTCTGGCACAGGATAGAGCAGATAAGTAGAGGCAGAGGGCTTCAGCTGGACTTCACAGGTATGGGAAACTTTTCCAAGTACCCTCACATTAGAGTTCATAATGGAAGGAAGGGACATGCTTATAAAATAATGATGGTTCTTTCCAGTATAGCTCCTTCCTGAGGAGCATGTAGGCTGCAGTAGGTTGACAAATAGCCTGTCAAGAGGGAATGGACATCAGTCCTTGAAGTGGACATTTCTTGTGGTCACTGGCCAAGTAAGAAGCTAGCCAGTGTCAGTTCTGTTTGAAACTGTTCATAATGTAAAGCTATTGAAGAGGCCTTATGGCAGCAAAATCTAAATCTTTCATTAATGAAAGAACAGCAGATGAATAATCACAATAAAAGTGTCTGTTACCATGAGACAGGGAAATAGGAACACAATGGGCATTTGATGAGCGGCGATTAGTCTGGCTCCACTGACTATTTGGGAAACGGAGAAAAAGAATGGCTTGTATTAAATGCCAAATTCAAAAGACACAATTGGGAAGCTTAGGTCAAAGAAATTAAGGATGGCTACACCAAAATGAGATGCTGTCTCTGTGGATCTATGGTTGAAGTGAAACTTTTGAGTACAAGTTATGTCTATGAGCCTATAATTACAGGGTGTCAGGCACCTCAGGGATGTGGAGGGGCTGAGCTCAGGCTATGCATACCTCCCACATGGCACTTTCTCACTTGGTGCAAGTCTTCAACCTTATTGTTTTCTTAATGCATTCCCCAAACCTTACCGAGATATTCCAGCTCTGAAATCACTGTGACAGTCCCTGCCTGAGGGAGACTCTGTAGGTGATGCACAGCTGACTTTCCCCATGTTGAGTCTCACACAGCAGTGTGGCTGGCTGGCTGCTCCACCAGTGCCCGGAGTCCTTCTGAGCTCTCTCTGCATGAAGTGGGAACTCCTGACCTAGTGACAGCCAAGAGAGAAGCAAAAGGGAAAGGAGATGGGTGTGACAGTGCCGAGTCACTGGACCACACATGCTGACACAACTGGGAAAATCTAAGAGAAAACCATAACTGTGAAGAAGAGACAAATACTGAAGCAAATGCACTTCTTTGGAGCACCAGCTTCTCATCAGCAGAGTGGACAAACATTGGCTTTAGAGGAAAAGCCATGGCAACACAAGGTCTCACTTCAGGATGCACTCTGCTCCATTGTGGGGGTAGGCAAACTACAGGATAGGATCAAAAACAAATGGGAGGAGGCAGAACAGTAGTACCATCGTTTGATAATAACTGACTGTAATTAAAGACAGCAGAACTATCATACCTGAAGTGCTACATAAAAATTACACTGAAAGGAACCCAGGAAGCTCATTTGCCTAAGAAAAGAAACAGAGACATTTTATACTACTTCAAAGGAGAGGGACACTGAAGTTGTTAAAGCTTTTTCATGTATACCAAGAACACAGTCAATTCAAGTGAAACTATCCACATAAGCAGCCCAGAGAAAATTGCCCTTTGTCTCTACAGCAACAGATTTATTCAAGCTGCTATGGAATCACGTCCCCACACTTCTTCAATGAACTTTATATAATATTTTTTCATGACCTTTGGCAAAGTTTGGTAGAAAAAGCAGATATGCAAAACAAATCTTTCAGTAGGTATGGTAGCAAAGTAGTGATGTATCACAGTGGGCCACACTTCACAGGGTTTTTTATTGGAATACATCTAACTCATCATCGTCTCTGTGGGAAACAGTCTAGCCAACAAAGCCATTACTGAAGTACACACCAGACACTGGCCAATACAGCACTACTACTTTTTATAGAGCACTGATCAGTGCATAGACATACACCTATATCGGGCTAGAAACTGGCAGCATCTGCTTGATAGCAAAAATAATTTTAGGTCAAACACACGCAGGAATTTTTTAGAATTTGCAATGAAAAAACAAGAAAACATAAGACAAGGAGACTCAATGTGAAACTTTTGATTTAACATCTAAGAGAAGTCTTCATTTCAGAGTAATCCCTGAAAATGTTTGTGCTTCTTTTTGAAGTTCTTGAGTTTAAAAGTTTCTGATTAAAAGAATAAACAAAGTTCTGTTTAAAACATCAAATCAAAAGGTTCTTTATTTTGTTTTCTCAAGAACATCAGAGTGTCAGAAAGAAAACTTTCTCCAAGAACTAAAGTACTTTTTAATCAATTTACCCGATCTGAACTCATCAAGCCATTCATCTTTCTAAGCCTTGTCTTTAGAAAAAAATGTTCTATATGTAAAGAAAAAACCTCCACTCTAGTTAACCTGTTCTGTCATTTTCTCAGAACACTGACAAATAGGATTTGCACTCTATAAAAAAATCTCATACCAGAAAAGCTGTAGATACATATAAAAAAGAGACGAAACAACAAAGATGTGAGAAGCCTTAGAGGGAAAGGAAACCAGAGAAGCAGCAGCAGCCTGGGGGCTACCCCAAGATGTGAATCCCCCCGTGCAGGGTGACCTGCAGACAAAATCTCTTGGTGCCAGGGAGCAGATGCACATGGGCACAACAGCAGCAGTGCTGCCTGCAGCAGTTGGGCTGGGGAAGCTGGTGCTCAGCTTTTGGCTTTCGTGCTCTTCAAGAGCTGTGGCACTACTGTGCAGGTCCATGGGAGATGGCTGGTTATAAGCAAGAAGTCTGTGTTGGTTGTGGGGTTTTATTTTTGTTGTGTTTGACCGGGAAGGTACAGGGCAAAAATCACTTTAGAGGGCTCTGGCTAAGCCAGGTTTTATCCAGTGACACATGCTGAGAGAAGCTGGTCTCTTGATCTTAGTGAATTACTTGTGCTGCTTCCTCATCTTCATGTGGTATAAGGACACTCACCCTGTCCTGAGCCATTCAGGTTCTTCTTAAAGGTAAACACATGGCAGCATGGCAGCTCCAGCACTGGTTCTGCAAGTCCAAGTGAAATGCTGGGATTCACAGGGACATGCAGGATCCAGTCCTTCTGGATCCTCAGGTGGATCTCTGCAGGCTCAGAACCTGGTGTTTCATATTACATATGGGTGCTATTTTCATCCTCCTCAGGAAGTCTTTATTCTCAGTGTGCTGGTTATAGGCTCATTCAAAGTAAGGTGTGCAAGCTGATCTCTGAGCTCTCTGTGCTGGTAATACTTAATCACATCCCACTCTAAAAGAAACCATCTGATGTCAAGATTTGGATGATAAGAATATGGGACACATTAGTCATGGAGGAGCTGACATACACAGAGCAACAACAATGAGATTATCTTGATATGGCTACCCTTCTCAGGATGTGGACATGGAGAACTCTTAATACCTAAAAAACAGAGACTGAATTCCTTTTGTTTCTCCTAATAAATGTCCTGTCCTTTGCTACATCAGAACACCACCCTCTGCAGCAGATGCATATGATTAAAGCATAAACAGTACAAGACAGATGCTGTAAAAGACTGTGTAGATCATTGCCTCAATCCACAAGGTCCTGCCTTTCAAACCATTTTGGTTTCATTACTAGAGATAATTGTATTCTTTGTGGTTTCCCAAATATTGCAAAACCTGTACTCTATGCTCTTGAAATACACATATGAAAAAAAGTGATATTTTTAATTAAATCTTAGATGAGCAGTTCTTAGATGAGCAGTAAAAGTCTTAATCTGGCAAAGTTCTCAACAGCATGCCCAGAGTGAATTGCGTAGGTAGTTCCACCAAAATGTGTTGGCAGGATGAACTAGAATCAGGTTAATGATCCTGACTCATTAGGAGCTGAGACAGCACCTGGAGCATGAGATGGGACTTAGTGGTGCAACCAGTGCAAGAAAATCCCCTTAAACCAAAAGAATACTTCTTTTCCCTTCTCCCACCCCACACTAAGAAAAAACCCCAAACAATCCAAAACCCTTATACAAGGCAACTGGAGCATGAACCCTTTTACCTTCTGTCAGGAGTGCCCTCCAAGTACCAACACAGCCTGGAAAAAGACAGGATTTCCTGAGAAATCTTAGGGGTATAGTGATGTGCTCCCACCGAGGTAATGCCATTAGGGAGGACAGAGATTTTTCTCTTTCAAGGAAACTTTATCAGCTTGGAATGAGCACTTTAATTTTTATTTTTCCTAAAGAATCCAATGCATATTGCCCTTCTTTTTTTCCTGGGTGATGAAAAAGGGACATTCCCCCAGACCTATGTATCAGTGCTGATAACACCACTTTGAAATTCACTAACAAGCCATGAGGGCCATAAAATTTGCTCTTCTACATTCTAAGAATATTTTAAGATGCAAATACTCCAGATAGCTAAAGGTGTCAAGACCCAAAAACCAGCAGGAGTGCTGTAGAATTCAACATGTCCTGCATTTATAAAAGTTACCTTAAAACCGCGAGGGGAACTGATCCCGTAAGAGACCTTGATGCAGGTATTCTTTGTACAAGGATTTCAGACCAAACTGATTATGTCTTACTTGTCAGGCATCTGTACTGCAGACTCTAGCATACAAACAGAATCTTGAATTAAATACTGACATTAAAAGTGTTTTAATTAATTTTCATGTGAACTGATTTTGAAAATCCGATCAATAATAATGTGAGCACTTTTTCCCTTTTCCCCCTTTCTACCATGCTCAGTATCCAGCAAACAATTAATATTATGCAGGGCAATCCTGGCTTAGGCACTAGATTCTTTAAGATCTCAACAGTTTTCAGCTAGCACTGCAATTTTTACTATTTAATGGTTTGTTTGTAAATACCCAGATCCTGAATTTATGTAATTAATTGAGAATATTTATTTTCTCTATCCCTCAAAGTTATCAAAAGCTTGAAACTTTGTAGTCCAAACAGTATGAAAACAGAAGGCAAAAGCAAACAATATGAAACTTATCAATCTTAAAAATTTCATGAGTTTTTGGTACACATCCAAATTTCTGAATGCTTGTTTGGGAATGCCTTTCCTGGCCCTTGACAGGATTTTCTAGGTCAGGGAAATCCAGCCATACTGTGCTAGCCAATATAAAATTTTTTGCTTCCAGAATATGGATAGATTTTAGTTTATCTCCAGTTAATCTCCAGAAGGAAGATGTGTGAAGGCTGAGTTTGCTTAGGCCTGCAAGGCACAGGGTGATGATGAGTGATGACTGCATGCCAGGACTGCTCCAGCACAAAAGCCAGCTGATGAACAAGCTTTTACATCATTTCTCCTGCAACTAAGCATTGAGGAAGCATTGAACTGGGGTTTTTTTTGTCTTCTGAGCTACTCAAGAACATCAGGTTATGGACCTGTTCTGGTCATGAGTATGTTTCTTGCTACACACACACACAGAGAACACAGATGCCTAAATAGCCTCATTCCTGACAAAGGCATCACATTTCAAAGCCAGTGAGGCCCAGATGATTTTTTTTTAATTCAAATCTCCTTTATGCATCTTTCTCGGGTGCTTATATGAATTAAGCTCCTAATCTTCTGAGCTTTTCCCACCATATATTATTAAAGCAATTGGTTTTGCAGTGATATCTTTGATTTCTTTACCAAACACCATGGCCAGAACTTGTTCTTTTAGGGCTCTAAGTGACTGTGATGGGCTGTTCCTTCATTGTTACCTCCTTAACACAAATCCTTCAAAACCTGTGTGTGGGAGAGACAGCCCATTCTCCAGCAAACTCCTTTCTCCAAAGCCCTTTGGCACTTTGGGGAGGAAGAGCAAGTCATTCACGCTAGGGAAACGAAATGAAATGAAAAGTGAGATGGAACAGCAGAATAAGATGCTGCTCGGGGAGATGCCTCACCAGCAGAGCCACTGACCACCCCGGGATCCCCCCTTGCCACATCCCAGCCCAGCCCAGCCCTCACACTTTCCTGCACAGGGCAGTGGCACATAGGGAGCATGGTCAGAGCGATGCTGGGAGCAGGCTCCTGCCCTGGGATAGGGACAGGCACCTCTGCTCACAAACAGCCCTGCGTGACCAGAACTAATGAGGTTTCAGTGAACAAAGCTTTGGAGAAACTACGATGCTGCACTTTGTTCCACAAAGTTTATAGTTCCTCACCTCTGGCCCCTTTTAATGCTATAATTGCTCTCTTAAATTTCTCTTTATTTAACGTCACCCAGTCTGTCTTCTTTTGTTACCATTTATTTAACTAAAACAGGCAGAGGCTGATATTGAAGGCAGGAATGGAGCCAGCATGTTAAAACCTGCTTTTAATTTAAGGTTCTGGGGCTAGTTTCCTAGCCATTACCACATTTCAGAGAAAATGAATTTTCTTTCTCTCTGTCAAGCAATGGCTGATCTAGATCTAATTAGGGTCAGTTTCACCTAAAGATGAGTCATTTACATTCTGAATATATGGCTTCCAAATTATCGTTTTGGTTTAACATCAGACATGAATAAACCCATGCATATCTTTTTTAGATGGCACTAAAGATAAAAATCAATGGCTTTTCTTCCACAAATACCTTTCCCAGCAAAAGGATGGCAGCTGGATGAAGAAAAAAAGATAAAGTTCAGGATAAGGACAAATAAGATTAAGGGTAATTGCAGAATATAGTTTTCTGAACTGCGGAAAAAGTGGCCTATTCAAGACTTACTAAAAAACAAGCTCTGAATATTCAAACACTTAAAGATAAATTTAAGATAAAAACCCCTAGCTATGCAGGGCCATACTACTTTTCTTTAAGCATAATATGGGTACAGAAACAAAACAGATTGCAATGGAAGAAACTGGAAAAAAATAAACCATACAACAATGCGATTCTGCAGCAGTATTGGCAAATACTAAGCAGAGTGAAGAGAAAAACTCTTATTTTAAAACAAACCAAAATCCTATCCCTTTTTCAGCTGGGAGCCATTGGTGTAATCAGTATGTCTTGCAGCAAAGTTAAAAGAACAAAACTATAATATGGCATCTTGTAGCCTTACTTTGCAAGGAAAACCTTGGAAACATGAATTTCTGTTATCCCTCTCATTTATACTCTGCACCTCTCTTTGGCACCCATTACCTGCTACTTCCACTATTCTACTTTTCCATTGCATGAACAAGAATTAGCCCTGGAGAAACACATCTCTGTCCTCTGCTCTGAGACCTGACCCATCCCCAGGATAACACCAAAGCATTCAGCGGCAACTAATGGAGATGGCTGGGACATAAGTGCTTCAGTGCTGGGAAATAACAAGATCACTGAAATACACCGTGGAAATTAAATCTCACGCTGCTTCTTATTAGATCCAATAATAGGTAACATAACCTCATTATTTTGTGTTTTAAATAACTTGGGTGAGCAAAGGAACTATTATTTTGTCAGTGTTTGCTTCCTCAGAGGAGGTGTTATCAGTAAGTTCACAAGCAAATTCTCATCAGAAGTGCAGAACCTTCTGCTCTTCAGTGGGATTAAGCAAAGCAGACTTCTGCTATCAGCAAGGGGAAGCTGAGTTATTTAGGGCAGCTTATAAATCAGTCAAACACCAGGACTCTCTGGCATCATTGGGATCCTGAAGGCTTTGCAGATCTTTTCCCACTGTTGTTCCTACTGCAGAACAGCAGCACTGGTGTCTTTTCACAAGTCTGCCAGGTTAAGAGCATCTTTCATGCATGAGCTCTTAGCACTGAGATAAATTTTCCTTTCCACCTTAAAAAAAAAAAGATGAAAAGACTTGTAATCATTGCCACCTGTTTTGGTGGAGATTTAAAGGAGCAGAATGAATCACAATGCAGAGATGAGATGGTATTGTTTGTTGCTTTATAAAGAAATAGGGATACTCCAGGGTTATATTTCTCAAACAATTTTGAATCAATACACTCTCCCCCAGGTCTGAAGCTCTTTGTTCATTTAAGAACTGAGCAATATCAGCACTTTTGTATTTGGATTATTTCTGTGATTTCATAAAGCCCAGAGTTCCATCACTCACCATAAAGTCCCTGCCCAGCAAAGCATCAGCAATGTACAGAACCTGTGCTGAAGACACAGCAGGGAAACTGTGAGGTGTGTCTACATGCAGCCCAGGACCAGGGTCCTGCAGGAGGAAACCCAACAGACCAGAAGTTTTTATCCCAAGGACAGAGTTTTCAGCTCCTCTGTTTGAACATTTACCAAACTGTAGTAGCAAACCAAGGGAAACGGCTATGTGGATCAAAAGTGAAAATGTTCATCCCCTTATCTGAAAGCTGAAGATGTGTCTTTCCACCTTCTATAGACACACGGCAGTGGGAGGTGAGAGCCCACATAAGTGTTAAGGTGGCTCAGAGAACAGTAGCAGCGTGGTTTCCACTGCAGAGGAGGGCATGCACAGTAGTCCAATTGAAGCCTTCTGAGAGTGAATAGCTTTGGAAATTCAGTTATAGTTTTCAGCAGGATGGTTATCTTTAATCAACTGGAAGCAATCACCGTCTAAACTAGTCTCTGTTAACTTTGCATGCAGTTTCTGTTCACAACAACCAAACTCCTGCTGGAGCCTAAGCAATTTGAGTCAACCATACTTCAGTGACAATAATTTCAACATTATGCCACAACTTTCCCAAGAACAAAAAATTCATCCCATGCCAAACTTGTCCTTGGTTCACCACTAAACTCCATGAAGTTATTCTGGCCATGGTCCTGACATAGAAGTGGTTTAAGTTTCCAGGCTGGTCGAATTTACTGCTATGTCTGATATTCTGTTTCACATATATTGAGTACTTGTCTCTTTGATCTTGTGAGCTGTTTATTTTATATCTGCCTTGTTATTGTGGTTCTTATTTACAAGCTGCAGCCTGGCATTGCACGCACACACACCCAGGCATACACAGATGCACAAACCAGATCATTGCTGGACTTGATCAACTTTTACTTCCAAGAACTTTTCTACCTTCTTTCACAAGTGTTGTCTACTTCAAACAAGCACTGCAGTTTTCAGAAACACTGTTAATAAACAAAAGATTAGGCTCAAACACTACATTTTCAGCTAAGGTATGCCTGGAAATACAGTCAGCTTTCAGGCAGCATTTTCAGTGTGGGTATGCAAATATCTTGTCCACACCACCTATATGGCATGTTGAGAAATATCGTGAAACAGAAAAGGCAAAAATCTCTTTTAGAGAAAAGAACCAAAAGAAAATGAAAGAAAAAACCCCAAAGCCTGAGAATAAAGTATTAGCAAGATGCAAGAACTCAAACAATTAAAAAATCTTGTAAACATAAAAAAAGATAATTTCTAGGGGTAACAGCCGTTTAAGTGGTGGTTTCACAATAACAAACAATGACAAAAATTTGTAATTAGATGGTGCCTTTCAGCTGAGAGGTTCATCAGCTCTCAGCCATTACTGACTATTAATCTGACACCACTTCTTCTCACAAGAGTACAGCTGCTGTGTTTGAAGGAGAGGAGATAGGGAAGTGTTCACCTAGGAGCAGCACGTCTGAACTGCAGTTGTTCAGACTTTTAAGGAAAGCTTACCTACGTGTCTGCCCCTAAGCTGAACTAAAACATCTGCAATCCAAAACCTTTCCTGCTTACTCATTCATGTACTTAAAAATGCCCATACTTTCAGGCACCTTCTAACTCCCACTCACTTGCCTCAAACCAGAGTGATAACACAGGCGTGGAAAGGGCTGTTACGGCTGTGAGTTTAATTGTAATTCAAATACACCTGAATATCAGAACAGCTTTTGATCTAGAGGTAAATATAAGCAAATTGCTTTAAGTGCATTTCAGACACGTAGCTGCAGAAATGGATAGGAAAACACCTTCTCTTGAAAAGGTATTAGTGGCATAATGTGCATGACAGGATCCCAGCAGACTTCACGTGCAGGAGGTAGGGCCGGCTGAGCCATCACTCAGGCATTTCCCCCATGCACTTTTAGGAGACTTCAAAGATTCCTCTCGGGCACCTCTCTCACACTCAGGACTTTTGGTAACCGTCTCTGGGCTTTACCAACAGCTTTTGGTAATGCTCTCTGGGCACGGAAGCCATTAGCATGTGAGGCAGTGAAGTCTTGTGAACTTTTTGGGGGGAGCCAGAGCCTCTCAGTCACATTCTTGGGCTGCCGCTGACTCACCCGATGTTAAGTAAACGCCTTTGCCTCCCCGTTTGGGATAATGAATGCCTTTGTCAGGCAGCTGTCAGCCAAGTTAACTCAGGGCTTTAAAGACAGATCATGCTAAATAGGCATTGATTTATAGACAACTCCCCATCAGCTGGGGAAACACAGGGCTGGGATTCCCAGTACTGCAAAACTCCTGAAGTGTGATGATGCACAGATACCTGAGCAACTTGACAAGACTCAGATTTGGTCCAGGTTGGCTCCTGCAGAAACCCTTCACTTCTGTGCACCTGGTTGTTGCAGGATAAATTAGGTGGGAGCCAAGCCCAGGCTGCCTTCGCGGGCAGGCGCTGTTCCACACCCGAGCAGCAGGATTTCCGGCACCCCGGAGCCTGAAATATTCTGCATGATGGTTCAAGGCTCTGCCTCCACCTCCCTCCCACCCCTCAGGGGTGATGCCTGCAGCTCTGGCTTGATTGACCTGAGCTGATTTTGCATTCAGGTATCTTTGCATCATCATCTCCAGAACCTGCAAAATGCCAGCAGTGATACCAAACTCCCATCTACCAGCTTTTACTAGAGCTACACCTGGCCACACTGAAGTGATGCAGCTGCCAGACTGTAAGTGTGGGGTCTGAGAGGTACTTTCTTCTCTTTGTTTTACACGTTTTCTGTTGGGCTGGATTGTGAATGATAAACGGTGCAGTGTATGGAGCACTAAGATGGAGAGTCAAGGGAAGAATGGAGGGGGCAAACTAAACACACACTGCCTATCTCTTCTTGACACATACATCAAATGCAGGGGCACAGGAAGGGACAAAGAAGCTTGTCAGAATATGTGTGGCTGCTCTAACAGTGTCCAGGCCAAGCAAGCATGCCTTGCTGAGGTGTTAAATGAGGCAATGAGGGTTATACATGTGCATCACTTCACAGTACCAAGGAGATGAGTGCATGCCTCTAGCCTGTGGCTGCCTGCAAACCTTTCCTTTTCTTGCTGCATGTCTGTCCACCCTCAAATAACCACTCAGCAGTGTCTTGTGCTTGAGGAGCTATGGGGCAGTTTGCTAATGTAAAAAGTAAGACAGGGAATTGCCTTGCTGCTTGCTTATCTGAGACAAGAACTATTTTTTTCCAAGCTGATGCTCAGGCTGACCCATTTATGCAAATCTGTTTCTACATCTCATTCTCATGTCAGAAACATGGATTAGTCTTATAATGTTAAAGTGGTTAGTCAATATCATGGGCCAGGGTTGACCCTCCATCTATGGCCTTCACTGGCCCATTGAAGAGCTGTGGGAAAGGGTCACACATATTGTTAAACCCAGGGTCTTAAAGCCCCAAGCTTGGCAGGCTGTGTATGTGTGTGCATGTGTCTGACGTCGTACAGGCTCTGTGCTGAAGGAAGTAAAAAATCTCAATTTACTGCTACAGTCACCAGAAGCTGTGATGACCTAAGACCCTGCATGCTTTGCAGCCCTGTGTGCCCCTAATTTAGAACTTGTGTTATCTTTAAAAAAAAAAAGGCAAAAAAAAGAAAAAGCCTAATCCCAGTTCAGGGAAACAGAGACAGGCACTGTTAGCAAAGGCTGCCAAAAATAGAGAAGAGTCCACTGATGCCATGTGATGACAAATGTCTGCAAACTCACCACATACCATTGTGGATCTGTGCCCAGTAGAGTCAAAGGCAAGATCCTGAACAACAATTCCCGGCCTACAGGAAAAACTTGGTGCTTTTTCAGATTGATCAAAGAAAATTCACTAGGAAGCCTGATAAATCATAAAAATGCTGAACAGAGGGATACAATGAATTCTGGAATTCAGTGCTTCTCCAGGGCTGCATTGGAAGAACCAGTACCCACTACAGCTGGTGTAGTAAGGTCCCTCAAATGCTGCAGTGGAAGGAATTCTCATCTCTTCCAAGAAAATCCTAGTAATCATGCTCTAGAGCAACTTGTTCTAGGGGTCTTCCATCCTATTCCTGAAGCTGGACACAACACAGCGAAGGACACAGGAATCAGTGGACAAAAGAGGACAGCCAAGAGGCCTAGTTCTGTCAGAGCACTGAGGGACCTGGGCTCTTGTTTCCTTCTTCCTGGTGCTGTTTGTGTGATGAGATGAAAAGCCAAGAGACCTGGAGATAAAGTTCAGCAGTCCAGTGAGTTCAACCACCTGAATTCTGCTTGCTTCTTGTTTCAGGCACCTCAACACCATCACTGAGGATCTCTCACATTCTTTGCTCATTGTGGCTTCTTACTAACTTTCCACTAAATCAGTTCCATGTGTTTTCATATACTCTTGCCCCAAGACGTCAGTGGTCTTGCCTGCGTGTTTACACATCTCAGGGTCTGAGAAGAAGTAGTGAAAATACTCAAGTCAGTTTAGGACTGTGGGATCTTGAATTGCCAAGGAATTTGCCTACTCCTAGCTGAGCCCCCAACTTCATTAATAAGGTATGATGATGATTCAGGTAAACCCAAGTGTTCTGCTGACTTGTTATACCAGCTCATGTTTCCATGCTGTGCCTTTCCAAGTTGCCTGACTGGACAGGTACCAGTTCACACCGGCTCCCTTTGAAGCTTTAATTTGCAGCCTGGATGCACAACTACACCCAGGACCACAACTGGATTTACAAGGCCTGGGAAAAGACTGTAGAAACGGATGTACTTTGCTCTCCTCCCACACCACCCCGCAGAGCTCAGGGCTACAGTTTCACACTGACAAGTGTGACTTTGGTCCATCTGGCCAGCCTGAGAGATGAAAGCTCTGGGTGGGAATCTGCATGTCCAGTTGGGTTGAAGCGTGCTAAGAACAAGAACAGGGATCTTAAATGTTGACTTTATCAAGTGGCATGTACATTCAGATTTCTAATCCTTTTATTTTCCAGCCTCTCCTGCCAACCATAGGAAACTTTTACCTCCACAGAATGTATTCACTAATAGAAAGGAGAAAGAAGCATAATTTACATATTTTTATGGCCAGCTGCAGACAGAACAAGATGTGTTCATTCTGACATCTCTGCTGCTCAGATGTGCTGCTGGAGGTCTATGGTATGTGATTGGCAAACAGGCACTTTTCAATGACAAGCTCTGCTTTCCTGTAACATAGTCACATTTCTGCTGTATCTCCATTCTGTTTAGGGTTTTACAGATTTTTACAGGCTGATCAGTCCCATGTTACCTGAAGATGGGCATGGAACAACCCTTTAATGTTTTTTCACTAAGTTTTTATTGAAAAAATCCAGTGCTATTTCAATGAATCTAATGCAACATTCAGGACATTTTGAGTCTATCTCTTATATCTTCAGCATTTTTTCTGTTAATATATGTGGTGATATTTTCCAATGATGCCATAATGAGGACACCAACTGCAACTCTTGTAAACCCCACTGCTGCATCTTTCTTCTTCTCTAGAGTGGAATTGCATTACTGAAACTCAACTAAATGGTGATATACAGCTCATGCTCCCATAAAGAAACTTACCTAAACTAAAGTCAAGGGTATATGTGTGTCAGTCTCATACTCCTTGTCAGAAGCTGATTTGGAGGAAATGTTGAAAGCCAATATCTAGAAACCCGTGAAATCAACTCCAAAATCCCACTGGCTCAAATAATTGAACTTGTGATTAAAGACCTGTTTCAGTCATCTAACCCTTCCACTGACTCTAGTAAGGTTTGCATCAGACCCCTTTCTTACCTGTTTTTGTGTCTCAACATGCGACACGTGAAGGCCTCCAGAGTCTGAACATGGTCTTGTACCTGGACACAATAAAAACTGCAATAAGGAACATGTGGTGTCTCTTGTGCAAAGCTCAGCTTTAAACAATACATTGGGGGAAGACTTTTTATCTCCATTCTGTAGGAAGCAGAAATTAAGGTGGGTTGTAAGACTTCTCTTAAATAAATAGCTTGGGGGGGTGGGACTAATAAAGCTGAGCATGATAAGTGTGGGTCCATGACTAAAGAGAAATCTGCATTTCAGGCATAATATGTAGATAAGGCTCCTTGGCAGGGCTGCAAGATAGTACTTTTCTTCTTCTGGAAATCAAATGTGTCATTAACAACAGTTCTAAAAGATGAGGAGGAGGAGAAAGTGGAGGAGGAGAAAGCCACCAAAGAGCAACAGTTTTTAGCCAGATGATGCGTTTCCCATGTAGTGCAGGGGCTGTTGTATTCTGGCACCCTCTCCTAGTATTTGGCCAGGAGTGCTGTGGTAAAGCTGGGAAGGCAGATTTCCACATCTCATTGCAAGAAACATGAAAGAACCCCCCCAGGCAGATTTCCACTGGCAAACAAGTGGGATGTAGCATAGAAATAAATAAATAAATCACCACTAAATCATTCTGTGAATAATATCATGGCTTGGGATGCAGACATCTCTGTCTGGAGAAGCCAATGGTTGTCGAGTGAAAATACAAGAAATTCCCAACCTATCCTGCTATCTGGAGCTAATTATTACAGCGGTAAGGTTCAACAAGGATGAAACAAAGTAACATTTCTAAAAGCTTGAACTAACCACCTCACCCCACTGAACAGCATTGCACCTGGGCCCCAGTTCCAGAAAAATCCCTGTGTTTTGGATCTGTCAACAGCAGACTTCAGGAGCCCAAGATCCAGGCTTGAAAACTCTTCCTCTAAGTTGGGAATAGTTTGATCCAGTTTCTGGGGTTGGCTGTCTTTACCTAAAACAAAGAAACACCTACTGTGTGTTGAGATGTGCACCCTGACATGATCTCAGCCCCGTGCTTAGGAACATAATATGGAAATGCTTCTTCTAGTGGGATGATCTCTAAATAGCACCCTGCCTACTTGTACAGGGTGATAAAGCTGGGAACACTCTGTGGTGCTAATCCTTCAAAATCCTTTTTAAAACCAGTTTTTGTGTTCATAAACAATGTAATAAATTTGACTTTTCAGAGCTGTTGTGTTTTCTATGCAGATTCCTTGCTGGGCTTGCTAAATTTTGGTGCAGTTTCATAAGAGAAAATATCAAATCCCCCAAGCCTTTGCTTGGTGGAAATTTTAGTCATGCATGTGAATACTTCATTGGGTTGTAAAGAAGTTTGAGACAGCCTTTTCTCAGCAGTGCCCAGTGACAGGACAAGAGGCTATCAGCGCAAGTTAAGATCAACTAATTCCACTTAAATATATGAGAAAAGTTTTGGTTTTTTTACTCTGAAAGGGGTCAAACACTGGAGCAGGTTGTCCAGGGAAGTTGCAGAGTCTCCATCCTTGGAGATATGAGAACCCCAACTGGACACAGTCCCAGACAACATGCTCTAGCTGACCATGGTGTAAGCAGGTGGTTGGACTGGATGATCTCCAGAGCTGCCTTCCAACCCCAGCTGTTCTGTGACTCCAGGATTTTCTGGCGTGTGAGATGCTGACCACTCCAGACCCTCTGGGATGCTGTATTTACTGTGCAGCCCAACCATCAGCCCACAGGTTTGCCTTCTCATTAAAGTCTGTCTGACCCAGTGAGGCTCCTGGGAGAAGCCAGGAATGACTTCCAAAGAGGCCAAGCTCTGGCTCTTTTTCCTTGGCAGAGGAGCACAAGCCCCCAGAAAACTGGTGCACTGTGTCAGGTGCTGGCAGCCATTCCCAGCCTTGTGCCCAAGGCAGTTTGAGCAGAGTTTTTAGGATGCACCGGGCAGGGCAGGGCTCACCCCATCTGTCCAGGCACAGCCGTGCCCTGCCCTGTAGCCCTCTCCCCAGGTGGGCAGCTGGGATGGGGCAGCTGAGGCAGCCGGAGGCAGATGCTGCCTGTGATCCATCCAGGAAACACCATCCAGGAGTGCCATCTGCTGGGTCGCGGGTATGCAGCCGTGGGAGCTCCTGGAGCTGCCCTCGCACAGGTACTGGGGGGCAATGGAGAGCTTCTGCTCCCAGCAGGCTTTCTCCTCTCTTCCCAGGCTGGCTGGGCATGCCTCTGCCGAGGGCGGTGAGGGAGACTGTGCCAAAGAAGAGCTGGCTGGTTTTACACGACCTGATAGTCACTGAAATGAGAAATAACAGCAGAGTTAGTCCAAGGAAAGTGTGTTTTTTAAATCATTGCTCCATCATGCTACTCTATGGGACTCAGAAAATCACCCCAGTGGCTTTCAGCTCCTCCCAGCTGAGTGGTTAGGATGATAAGAGTGGGAGAACTCTGCAGTGTTAGTCCTGCAAAATCAAAATTTTATGTTCATAAACAATTTAAATACCTGTAGCATTTTCAGAGCTATTTTATTTCTATAGCAGAATCCATACCAGCCCCAGTAAGAGAGTTCCTTCTCATGTGACATCCTTGGGAGTATCAAATTCCCAATCTCTTCTCCTAATCACTACACCCCAGGCCAGGCACTGTCAGTGGTGGATCTTGATGAGGGAACAGTGGATCATGAGTGCCACAGCGTGGGGAAGAAATCCTGTATGGTTGGTGCCCAGAAGCAGGGAAAGCTCACAAGTGAAATCTCTGAAAAGTATCAATGATCAGCATTTTTAATGAACTTGTGCACCATCTAGAATGGTGATTCATCTCCTTCTGGTTTTAAAATCACAATATCTAAGCAGCAAGTTGGAATCCAGGGGTGGTGTTCAGAACAAGTCTCTTATCTGCAGTACTTGTTTTGTCAGCACTACCTTAGCCATGTAGTTTAACAGCTAAGAGAAGGTCTTCCACTGAAAATGTGGCCGTGTTGGTGCATTTGGTCCCAAATTCTGTGGCTTGCTGCACAGACAGGCTGTGACTTCATTGCCTGCACTTCTTTGACAGCAAGTCCAGGTCCCAGACTGCCATCTTGGAGATATTTTCTCAGAAAAAATAAAGAAGAAATAAGAAAAGCATTTGGGCTGACAAAGAAGAATAGCCACAGGAAGAGTTATCTTAGAATTGTTTGTGTTAGAAGGGACCTTCAAAGATCATCTAGTCCAATTCCTAAATAAAATACTGCTGGAGACACGCTGTGCATCTTCCCACTGGTGAGTCACCAGCCAGCTGTGGGTAGCCAGGCCTAGAGGCTTGATAAAGCTCTTCAGCCTGCTGTCAGCCCTGTGCCACCACCACTGTCACATCCCCAGCAAAGGGGATGAGCAACCCCTTTTTTCCCAGCTCAGCCTCATGGTGAGCTAGTCTCAGCCTGTCCCAAGAGCTTGGGACAATATGAGCTGTGGAAAGGAACAGCTAAATCTTTCTGAGGGCAAGACACAAGATATTGTTGTGGTCTTTTAGAGAAGGAGTACATTGCATATGCTACATATGTTTGCCCTCATTCCTGAGAGAGTGGTGCGTGCTCATACAGAAAAAAAACTCTGACTGTGTAAAGAAGAATATTTCTGAAACAATGAATAAAAGAACCCACTTGGGAATTATATTGAATTAAAACATTTCAACAAGGTGTTGAGGCAATGTGGCTTTGGGCAAATGTGCATCAGCAGCAGATAAAGGTATCAGGATTAATTGCAAAAGTACAGGGAAGATTCTTCCATGCAATAACGAACTATGTATATGTAGTAAATGCTTCAAATACTAAATTACGGTGCACATTTTCTTATCACTTGTGCCACCAAGATTTTTATTCTATTGATTCATCTCATTTTAAACAAAAAAAGTCCATTCTTGATTCACTGCTTTTATTATTTTACAGGAATTAGAGCTGTGAAATTGCAGTTCCAGTTTTTAATGAAATTAAATATTCTGTTCTCAAATAAATAGTTTGAACTGGTTTATGCTGATGTAATCTAGACTGAATCCTGTGTTTATAGAAGCTCAGTGGCATGTAGGTTTGTATCAGACATTGAAATGTGATCTTTCTCCCGTTCTTGGTTTCAGCATTCTGCCTTCAAGTCAGTTAGTGGTGGGTGGGCACTGGACTGAAATACACACCAAAAAGACCCTGATAGCTTCAGGATCTAGTTTAGCTTATGCCTGGTTTTTTGAGTACAGAAAACGTGTAGCAAGGTGTTTCACCACACTGGACCCCAAATAAACTCTTCAAGCTGTGAGGTAAAACACAGACAAATGAAGGTGGGTGAGAGGGAATTCTACCCTTCTTTTCTATAAGGTTCATGGGGGCACAGATTATATATGATCCAAAAGTTCCCCAGGTAGGAGGAAGGTGATCAGAGTTGGCACAGAGGGCTAGTGTCACCAGCCCTAAGCTGAGCTGCATGAGGACAAAGCCTGGCTCTCACCCACTGTTGGAGCCTGGGGCTCTGTACAAACAGGGGTGCTGAAAAAACTGGGGCTCTATTCAAACTGGGGCTCTGTACAAACAGGGGTGCTGAAAAAGCTGGGGCTCTATTCAAACTGGGGCTCTGTACAAACAGGAGTGCTGAAAAAGCTGGGGGACTATTCAAACTGGGGCTCTGTACAAACAGGGGTGCTGTACAAACTGGGGCTCTGCTCTGAGCTGAGGGGCGGGCAATGCAAGGTAGTGCTGGGCATAGCTGAACATTTTCACTCCTCCTATGTTCTCCTTTGAAACTGTGGTTTTTACAAGGGTTATTTTCCCTTCTCAGAAAGTACCCTAATTGGAGGGATTCTCCCTGCTCTGGTAAAAAAAAAAAAACCAGAATGACGGATAGAATAAAACTTTTGACCTTGAATGGACATGTTCTGAATAGACTGTTGATGAATTTTGGTTTCCATTTTCTATCCTGCTCTAAATAATGCCCATGTTTCTGGCATTGCTAGATATTTTTCCAACCTGTCCTCTTTGAGGGCAGAAAGAGTCTTGAGGACAGGAAATCTCTGGAGCCAGAGTTTTGAGGGGAGATCAAATATTATGGGGAGACACAGCAGGCTGGTATAAAAGTGCTTCAGCTTAACATCCCTCAACTTTCCACTGTTCACTGTAACACAAAAGACCAGCTGATTAACAGAGCTTCCGCATGATACAGAAATAACATCTGAACTCTTGGACCTGGCACCCATTTCTGGCTGTGGTACAGTGGGAAAAATGGGAACATATAAGCATGAAAATATTACAACCATTTTCTACGATGTGTCCTAAAGAAATACCCCTTGCTTAAAAATGTTTTTAAAAGATAAAAATTGATTTGAAGCTGAGTCGACATACCCAACTGAATAGTAAAATGTGCTGTCAGAATTACAAATAAGGTGTTACTTTAAAGTAAAGAGTAGTGGATTTGTTTGCTGGCTTTGCATACTCTGTCTAACACAGTCCCTTTAGTGAGTGTTTCCTGATAGTCATTCAACTTCCTGGCGACATTTTTTGTTGTTGTTTTTCTTTTTTTAAAATAAATCAACAGTCAGGCTACTGTCCCTGTCCTGTGGAACAAAGCTGAATGCTCTGGGTTTGTCTTTGGGCTGTTTACACGAATGACTTCAGAGGAAATGTTCTCACATTGGCATTGATGGAACCACAAAGGTTCATTGAGATCAGTCTGAAAAGTGGACACTGTGGAGCCTCCTCCAGCTGTCCCCCTGGCACCATCAGGAAGAGTACTTCCTAACTGCTGGTGAAGTTCTAGGAGGTAGATTCAAAGGAAGGCTGAATTCACCTAATCTGACTCCATAGGCTTTGTTAATACAATTCCTTAAAAGTCCCCCTGAGAAGGTCCAACATCTGAAATCTCTAAACCAGGCTGCCCACCCCAGATGATATGTGTGCACTTTGGCTGCATTCAGCCTGCCACCCAACAAATGTGATTGGGAAGGAGTGGGAAGATTGCTGGAATGGGCTGAAGCATGGGCTACACACAGGTTTCAAACACAAAGCTAAACAAGGCAAGCACTGGGCTCAGCACAAAGTCTTTCCAAGTTGCTCTGACTTTACCTTGTATGTAATGAAGCTCTTGTTGCTACACATATCCAGCTGTTTAACTTTATTCTGCAGGTTGCCTCTTTGGAAAAGCTAATGCCTGTTGAGCTATATGCAGTATGAAATGTGCAGAGGTGCACAAGGTATAAATCAGGGATGAATTTACCCCTTTCTTCCTTTCCTTATGAAAATACTGAGCCTAATCCTCTTTTCCCTATTCAGACCTTATTCAAATGGACAACCATGACTGGTAATGAGAGTGCTGCAGGTAACAACAATAGCTGGGCTACCTGAGCTACACCAGCATTGCAGTTGAGGAAGCAGCAGCATTTACTTTGTGGCTCTGAGGGCAGCCAGGGTCCTACTCTTCCCACACCATCACAACTTTGCATCTCCTAGATCATCTCTTGGGTCCTGCTACCTCCTGTGGGGCTGTGGAGATACCCTTTGCCATCTTTGAAAATTATTTATGTCTTCTGTGCAGTGTACTGATTCATAGAAGAAGATTTGATTAGTAGAAGAAGGTTGTGTGCACTGGGAAGATGGAAGCATTTTGCAGCCAAGTCAGCTCACGTGGGCACAGGGACTGAGGTAATTGCATCTTTTTTGCCTTTCTGTTTGATGTTTCTGTGACAGTGCTTTTCTGGTTCTCCAAGTGCTTGGAGTGTTTGACAGAGTCCCAGGGGAGAGAAAAGAGGCCTCTGAAAGCAGATTCTGCAAAAATTGCATGCAGGGCAACCAGAAAGTCAGTGCCACCAAGACACTTGGAGCATCCGCTGCAGAGAAGGATCAGCTGCAGGTTGTGGCTGTGGCAGAAGAAAAAGCTTTGCCCCTGAGCTCAGAGGTCCCTAATCCTTGGATTCTGCTGTGTCTCAATGTATCTAGAAATAATACAGCTGCTATTTTAACTTTGCAAAACCCTTCACAGTGCCAGAATCCAGAAGGAGGTTAACATCATGTCCCTCACTTGCCTCTGGGATCCATGAGGAACCCCCAGAAATTGGCCCAATGTGTGTGTTTTGAGAGTGTATGGACTTGAGGTTCAAAGGTTTGCTTTGAACTGCCAGCCATTACTTTAAAGGACAACAGGATAAAGCATGCACACAACCAGAGACAGGGATTTTCATTCAGTCTCAGATACTGTAGCACGGCACACCACGCCAAGATGAGCTTACCAGACATACTCATCTTGGCAAAATACAGTTTCCTAGTAAAGCAGATATTTTTCTTGAAGTACATGACCTACTCAGATTTTCCTTTGAAGAAAGAAATTTGGGAACTAGGAGTCAGGCTGGCCCAGTGCCTGCACCAATGGCAGGGCTCCTGCCACTCTCTGCAGGTGGCTCTGGGCTAATGGAGATTGTGCCAAGCCAAGGCTCTCCTCAGCTCACATTAAACCTCCCACGGTATCTCCCTATACTGCAGTTGAAAATCCTATTCTTGAGAAGAACTTATTGATTTGGCAGAGGATTAGAAGATGAGGCAGCATACCTATGTTCTGACTCACTCAAATGGCAGAAATCTTGCATTTCCTGTGGGACTTGCTATCACAGTCAATGCAATTGACATTTTTGCTGCTGAAGACTCCTCGAGAGCTTTCAGTGTCGTTTTGACAGTCCAATGTAATACTGCCCTTCAAACAAGCACAGTTTGAAGCATCTACAGCTCATAAATCACTGGTGTGAGAATTATTAGTTAGGAGATCTTCTAGAGAACCAAATGTCCAGGAAGATGCCTGGTGTATTTTTCATTTGCACGCAACCAAGAAAAATTATCTTCTACATAACTGAAATACCCCAAATGTTTCAGTCTGGCAGCAGGGCACATATGGCAGAGACATTTAATGTCAGTACAGATTTAAAGCTATGTTCATATTTCAGATTTGAACTTCTGCTGCCTTATGTTTCAGTGATATTTTCTCTCAGGCAAACTAGAGGCCATGTCTACCATCTGGAAACCCCTAAGTGTCTGCCAAGCGTAACATGGATGAGAAAATAATTGGTTGCCAAGAGAAATGGGGAGGTAGCATCAGCAAATCCAGCAAGTTTTTTGAGAGACTTGTTCCCTTGCTGACAGGCTCTGTAGCACACTGAACAGTGGCTGGAGTGGAAATGTGGAAGCTCCAGCACTTATATTGGTGCATTTGGAGAGGGACAAAGTGGGTTGAAGCCACAGATTGATCATCTTGGTTAGTGATGTTCAGCTTTTTATTTTGATCTTCTTGTACCACCTAAGCAACGAGAAAGCAAATAAGCTGGCAGGCATCTCATATAGAGGCAGAAATTACAGGGTCTCTAGGCATGAGAACAGAGATCTCTGTTGTGTTTTCTTGTAAGATTGCTATTTTCCCAGATGAAATAGTGCATGAGACTTTCAATGTCAAAGTGCTTGTGAAACAAGCTTGTGTTTTGTGTTTTGTATCATAAAAGTTATTAAGGAGAAGGGTTGTGTTAGTCCTTCCTGTCTCTCTGCCTCAGAAAGAAATTCCAGGGTTGATTGTTGTATTTCCTGGGGAGAGGAGTGTTGCAAGGGAGAGATCAGTGAAAATCACAGCAATCTTGGAAAAAGTCTTTTTGTGTATCTGGTGTCTGTACATGGAGCGAACCAGACTTTCCCAATTAGTGGCATGGGTGAAACAAGCAATTCCTCTTTCTCACAGATAGCTGTAGCCCCAGTTCATTAATCAACCATCACTCAGACAGGCTCCAGCGAGGAATGCTGATAGCATCGCGGCCGGAGCGAGGAGGCTGCGGCAGGGAGCTGACAGCCCCTGTGCCGCAGCTCCCACCGCAGGGGCTGCCAGCATCAAACCCTGCCACGTCTCAGCACTTTTCCATATCCTAAAGGTGAACTACAGGCGATCTCAGATCTGGCTCTGAACTTTTAAACAAAGGGACCTTTAATGTCTCAACAGGACAGAGCCAGGAGCCCCTCCAACCTATATGAAAGGCTGTCATAATTAAAACCAAACAGAAACCGTCTGAATTCCTTATTAAGGACACTTACTAGAACAATTTTAACCCCTGAGTAGCCTAGAAAGCTTTTAATGTTTACAGATGTTGATAGGAGGGTATATGCAAAGGCTTTCCTGGTTAGTGCCAAGGGGCCAAATTCAGAGCTGGTGTAAAAAGGAGGGTGGGATGCTCTGGCTGTGGCTGACCCAAAAATGTGGCTTGTTGTAATGCTTTTCTTTGATCATCTTTTTCAGTGCCACTCTTTGTCACCAAAGTAGAGGGGAAAAAGGAGGGGGGGGGGTGTCAAACAAACAATGAATTGGAAATCTCTTTCCTTATTTGCAAATTAGCTTTCTGGGTTTTTTTCAATCATAAGAATTGGACAAACTCCCGAAATATTTATCTTCATTTTCTATTGGAGAAAAAAAATTGTAGGAGGACATCCTGCCACGTCTCATGTGGTATTAAGAGATTTGGTTCAGTTAATTAATATGGTATTCATGGATAAACATAGATAAACATTCAGTCTCCAAAATTACTAAATTCCTTTATAAATACAAAATTTCTATCAAACATTATTTTCTCTGTTGCCAATCCACAAATAAATTCAAATACCCTTCTAAGCTAATAGCATTTTCAGTATTATATTGAATGTGAAATTTAGGTGTCAAGAACAGTCAGAGTAAAGCACATTCAGTAATTTTCTTAGACAGGCATGAAGGCAGTTAAATAAACTACAAACTTAGTTCAAGAAAAACGATCCATTAATCAATTGAGAATGTGTAAGTGTTATTAATTCAAGAGAATTTATACTATAACTAATTCATTTCTCTGCATTTTTAGTATTAGGAAACAGTTTGAATTGCAAATGAAGAAAGATTGTGTGTGTATAGATGACTGCATATGTCTGTGTGTATATATGCAAATATTCCTAGCTTCTTATATTGAGATTTTTAGTTGCATATCTTTAATTGATGAAAGTTACAAAATCATAGTAACTGAAGAAAATTTTAAAAGAAGAAGAAAAGAAATAATATCCGTTTGTCAGAAAAAAACAACGGCATATGAACTTCCTTTCAGAAGTTATATCTGAAAAACCCCTTCAAATATAAACCAAAGTGCTGCTTTTAACCTCTACATCAAAATTACTTGAGTTCAGACAAGCCCCAACAATCTTTCCACAACCAAAGCACTGTTCTTAAGAGATAAGGACATGGATGAAACAGACCATTGTGACTAGAAAAAATCCTGACTCTGCAAAAGAAATGCCACGGCATTTGCAGAAAATAAAATTCAAGGCAAAGCCAAAGCATGGTTGTCAACATAAATCATTTCCCAGTAACAAGGTTCAGTGCCATTGCCATTATATGCTGCTGAAGCCAATGTCATCCCCCAAATATTTATAGTGCGTGAAGGAGAATTGTTGTAGGCCAGAGAAAAATTCATTTTTAGGCAAGAGGTGCAATTATGCCTTTTGCAAGCCTTTTGCACTGCCTGTGCTGGAGCCTTGCAAATGCATCCAGGGTTTGGTGCTGGCCCAGCACAGAATGTGCCAAGCAGGAGCCTCTGGTTTAAATAAAAGGGTACAGCAGCTGATGTCAGCCTCTGGTCCTTGTGCTTGCTCCAGGTGGCAAAAAATAAAAACCCCAACTCATCATTGCCCAGTGGCACATGGCCCCCTGACAGAGCTCTACATATCCCCTGGGAAAGGACACATGGCCTCTGTACCTTGGCACAGGCTGCACAGGACCATCCATGCTCCCATGGGGATGCAAACCCCCAGCCCAGGCAGGGCTGATCTGCAAGCACAGGATCCATGAACCCCCTGTGCCTTTGGCTCAGTTAGAACCTTCTTCAAAGCCTGAGCAGATGCTTCAGGACATCTCAGCAGGTTGTAGTCTGGCTGCCTTCAAAGAACCACTGGAAATGGCATGACATGATAACTATTTTTAGGCTGCCATCAGGTGTGCTGTGATGCCACCCAGACAGCTTCAATACAAGGGAGATCTGCTACTGTCTGTTTCCAGGCACGATGACACATTCAGAGATGCTGATGTCATGAGATTGAAATGATGGAAGAGACAGAAAAGCAGGCTTATGTGAAGGAAGAAGCTTTCTCTTCCCAGAAGTAGTACATGGCTTATAACCTTAGAGGTTTTCCTCAGAGAACCTCACCAGTGTCCTCAGGAACAATTCAGCTGACTCATCCCTCAGCTGGAAACAGGATGGTGGTGAGGTACACTGAAATCTGAGTCCTCAGAAAAGCTGCATAACTGAGATGTTTTCACCAAGCTGACATGGCCCTAGAAGCAATGGACAGCTTATCCCTGCCCCTTCTATTCAGCTGGCTGTGTCCAATGGGACACCTTTGTAGCCAGTTGTGGTACTAGTCCTTGTCAAAGGGACACACCTGTTCCTTGGTTAGACAGACACAAATGCTCAAATTGGTACCCCAAGGACAAGCTCTGCTCCACAGTGTCTGCCCACCACCATTGCTGGGCATAGTGGGAAAAATATTCCCATAGCGCATGGAAGACTGCTTAAAGTGTCCAGAGTGATACATTTCATCATGAAACAGAAATTAAAGGAAGAGCTTAGAGTTCATAAATAGTCTAATTAACCTAAATCCTTTATTTTGCCTTAGTTGTAAGAAGCTCTGGATTCTCAGCTACTTTTTCTTGCCAAACAAAATCTTTCTTGCTGCTTCATTACTGACCCAGCAAAGTTAAGTGGTGTCATTTTTATTGAAAAAACATGGTCGAGTGTGTTACAAACTGAGAAGCAGTAATGTAATTTGCTACCGCTCTGCTTCAAGCGCTAAGAGAGAACACAAACAAGTTTAGCTGAAAAATGAAGACTGCCAAAAGCTATGTTTCTGTTCTGTATTGAGTGGGTTTTGGAGATGAAAGAGAGTGAACACTGTATTTTGAAACCAAAAAGGCTTATAAATACAAATCAAAATCTGCCTACTGTGAAGCATTTAGTTAGTACTTTCCTGAATCTGTTGTGCTGGCTCTGTCATGGGGCTGATCTTTTCATTTTGTTTATATTTTCCTAATGCAAATTGTGACTTCTACCCTGGGAACATGACAAAGACTTTCTTCACAAATGCAAAGAAGACAGGAAACTCATGGTTCCCACAAAGCAGCTTTGACTCTGACTAGTTGTGATAATTTTGTTAGCAGGATCCCAGACATCAGAGCATGGATCAGTGAGCCAGACTAATAAGCTACAGGGGCTCCTGTCCACGCATGGAAAGTGTCTCACCTGAGCAGGGTCCAGGCTGTGCTTTATTGTCATGTGCAGCTTTTCCTTGCTTGGTGTGAGTTTCACAGAAGCAGATACAGGATCTTCACCTTTGCTGCAGCTCTGAGAGCTCCAGAACAGGGCTCCTGGCCATTTCTCTCCAGCCAACACCAAGAAATCCATCAACTTGTGTAACCAGCTGCTCAGCCCCCCTAATCCCTGCGGTGCCTGTGGAGCGGTGCAGACACCCTGTGCTGGCCCCTGGCCAGGATGGACACCAGCAGCAGGCACACCAGCAGCACCACCCTCTGCAGAGCAAACCACAGGCATGTTCACCCAGCTTCTTGGGAGAGTTTGGCATCCAGCAGAGCTTTGTGCTCTCTGTGCCTGACCTGTGTTTATCTGTTCTGTGTAGCAATGGTGGCAGCCACCACAGCTGGACAAATTTCCTTGTGACGCTACCACAGTCCCTCTGCTGGTATCCTTGAGGGCTGGATCCCTGTTTTAAATAAAGCCTTCAGACCCTAGAATTGTACCTTCCACCTGCCCTCACCATGCTGACTTCCAGCCATTAATCTCTCATTACTGCTGACAGATGCTGCTAAAAAGGAGCAACTGAGGCTACGGATGACCACTGAGTACCAGAAGGAAACACACTCAGATATTATGAAGGAATTGCAGGGATTTATGGTTAGCATGTTGGGGGCTGAGCCCCTCTAAATCAAGGAAAGAAAAACAGATCCAAGGCAAAGCAGTCAAGGCTGGATACACTGTGATAAGGGGCCTGCCAATGGTTCAGCTTATCCTCTAGCATGTGATGGTGTGTTTTCACAAAAATGTCCAGAATTACTTTCTCCACAGCCACCTTCTTAATGCATCTGAGAGACAAGCCTCTGCATTCACAGGTAACAACTTTACCAAGTGGGCCAAATAAAACCAGGACTTTGGAAATTTTCTTTAGGAACAAATTGCCCTCTATGTAGAGTTAGACTGGGCCAAAAGAGAAGTAAAATCTGAATTAGATGTCAATGGGCCCATGAGTTGCCCATTTTGTCAGTCAGACAACTCAGCTCTAAGTGCTTGCCTTTGCTTCATACCTGTTTCACTATGGATGGAAATGTGTAAATTGCTCCAGCAACATGCACAACCATGGAAGTATTTTTTTAAAGTCTCATCATTAGACAAATGAAACAGAAAGGTTGGTGGAATGGGACCTAATTACTTATGTCTATCATACATGGGAGAATTTAAATGAAAAAGTAAATTGCTGAAATTAAAAATAAAGCAGACCTTTGTTCAGTATTAGAAATGGCAGCTGGGACCTAATTATACGATGCAATTTCTAAGTGAGCAAATCCTGCAGGAAGAAATGTTGTGCAAAAATAAATCCACTACATAGAAAGTAATATATGAGTTAGAACATAAAGGATTTGGACTTCTAACAAAAAGGTATTTAGAGACTAATACCAATGTTGGCTGTCATTCAA
Organism: Cyanoderma ruficeps; assembly: GCA_008694505.1. NCBI lineage: Eukaryota > Metazoa > Chordata > Aves > Passeriformes > Timaliidae > Cyanoderma > Cyanoderma ruficeps. Next base: position 786,385 of record VZDJ01000074.1, read on the forward strand.
ACCCTACCCATTGAAAATAAAATAATAGATTAATAACATGAAACATTAATGAGCAGATGATGCCAGTAGGACTGGGAACAAGGAAATGTCACAGGTATTGTCTCCTGCAGGAGGGCTCTGATGCCCATTAAGAGCTGCCAGAGTTCAGATTCCACACGAGGTGAGGTCTGAAATGCCCTCCTTACCCCATCTGTGTTGGGAGCTGAGGTGAGACGGTGCCAGGCTGTGCAATGGAGGAGCAGCTGGCACCTCTAGTACAGTACCTGGCCTCAGGGAGCTGAGGCTGGAGCTGCCCAGACCAGGCTGTGTTTCCCAGCACTCACCCTGGGTCCAGTACAGTGCACAGCAGTTCCTGCCCAGCTGGAACTTCCTTCTTCCTCCCCTGGAAACCAAAGTCTGGGAGTGGGAGACACTGGCAGAGACTGGCATCTTAGAGAGCATTGAGCCTCTGACATGGTTTCTACAGGGGGCAAATGCATGCAGGACACCCTAGCTGCCTGTCATGGGTTTAAATCTAGTCTTGCAGTACTTCCATGCCTGCAGAAAGAGAAAGGAAGAAAGAGGGATATCTTTTGTCAGTTCATTCCCAGGCTCTTAAGTCATGGGGTTAGGGCTGCGGTACTAGGCAGCCGACATTTCTGCAGCAGCAAAGATGAAAGTCAGACAAAATAATCCAAAGAAGTGCTTAACTGTGACTATTAAGTCTCAAGGGATTTATCAGAGTTTACTTTCCTCTGACTTCTAGGAGAGACTTCAACTGAAGTCCATTAAGCAAATTAAAAAGCAGAAGGAAAATAAACACAGATTAACGGAGATAGGAATTTTATGAAGAAAAGGAAACAGACAGACATTGTGACAAAGCTCCTGGCCTGCTATTCAGGTTTTAAGGCCCCCAGACCTTATAAATGGAGGAGATTATTCTCTTCACATTGCCCTGCTGGTAGTCGTAAAAGAGAGTTAATAGAATTTTTTTTCCCCCACTGAGAAGTCCTGTAGAAACTCAAGTAATAATATAATCCATAATGTTTCAGTTCAGTGCGTGACATGCAGCTATTTGTTCCTTTGTTCCCAGACAGGGAATCAGGCTGTAAATCTTGTAGTGACACAGATACTGTACTGGCTCTGTGGCATTTTGTCTCCTGCTGAAACTAAAGTCCATCTGAGCAACTTCCCACACAATTAGGGATTTGCATGTCTGAATAACTAGGCAAAACTTTTGTATTTATTACTTCAACATAATGATTAATATTTAATCCACAGTAAATACTACCAATATGTTTGAAACCTCATTTTGCTTGGTAAAAAGTACTTTGAGAACAAGAAGATGAGCAAATAATATCATCTTGGAGCCTTTTTATTATCTTCAGATAGTTTACATTAAAGCAAATGGTCCCATAAAGGGGAAGTTCCTTTTGCTGCTCCTCTTCTAAGTCATTTTCTAATTCTCATCAAGGTGGTTAGCATTCAAAGAATGCTAAAACAAAGAGATAGCAGAATTTACAAGAGTAAATAAACTTCCACCATGCTGTGTGGACAGGCCCTGGTTTGGCTGTGTGGTGGCACCACCCCTTGGGGAAAGAGCAGCTTTCATTGGCTCAGCTGGAGATACGACACATCAGGAACAAGCACTGACCATGCTGGGATGTACAGAAAACCTCTTTGGGGTCTCACCACAAACCTGAGAAAAACGGGCCTGTTCCTACTTCTTTTTATTCCCTTGACCTTATTGCTAATTGTCTTCACAACATTTAACCCAGTATCAATGTGTAATTAATCTCTTGTGTCTGCCCATCAGCTGATGTGTGTGACAGTTCTTGGTTTGACACTTATTCATGGGCAACTGCCTGTAGAAATTAAAACCATTTTGAACATGAATTTACTTGAGTTTTGCTCATGGGTGGCATTGGAAACTGTTCTGATATTATTCTAAGTAAGAAAGTAATATTTGCATCTGTAAATATCCTATAATATGAACTTAAAATATAAAATATGCCCCTATTTTAGCTGTTTGTTAAGGTGCTGATTGGAAACCTTTTCTCAGACAAACCTCCTGGACAGGTAGGGTGTGACTCACTGTGTGTGCAGGTGATTGTGTGAAAGGCCAAGGGTGTGTGCACACCAGGGCTAAGGGTTAGTGAGTTTGGGCGTGGCTTCCCAACACCGATGGGTTCAGTGCACCTCAGGGCTTCTGCTCAAAGGCTGACCAGCACCAGGGGAAGATGTCTGAGCAGCTAAAGCACGTAGCCCTTCCCTTAGTGAGTCACATTTGTCAGCTTTCCAGTTCCCATGAAACCCCTGACCTCTCACTCCTGATATCAGAAAGCTGCCAAATGGCAGTGCCTGAAGCTCTGTGCTTTCTGTGTCTGCACTGATAAAACCTGTTTGTGGCCTGGCTGCCCAGCACAGCCCCTGTGTGCGTGCATGCCTCTGTGCACACCCCGACAGACAGCAGGAGCATCCCAGGGTCACCAGAGCCAGACATGTCACTCCCTGCTGGGGAGCTGCCCTGGATGTCTGACTCTGCTTTACTGATATCTTACATCTCGTTTTACCTTTTGCCTTGGAATCCTAGAGTGTGGGGACCAGCAGCTCTGCAGGAATGGGGCCCCCCCTGCTGCTGCTGCTGCCAAAGGAGCTCAGTCGGTGTGAGCCATCCCTTGTGCCCCAGGAAGAGAGGCTGGAAAGTACAGGGGCCCATCTGCACACACCCTCTGCTTACAGGCCAAAGTAATCCCCACGGATGGCAGCTGTGGCATAGTCTGAGTTCCTTCTGCTCCTGTCCAGGGCTCTGCACAGCCTTTAAGAGAGCACTGTCAAGAAGACAGCTCAGAGCATTGTGGCAGAGTATGGTGGCTTCCAGCTCAGCAGTCAGTTGTGGTTTTCTGGCTGTATGACCACAGCCCTTCAGGTAACTGCTGCAGGATGGCTTGCAGGGGTACCACAGCACCTCTGCCCCCCTTGCAGGGGTAGAGAGCCTTGCTCCTCCAGAGCCAGCCCCAGGAGCAGAAGCAGCAGCCCAAGACCTTCTGCTCTGCCTAACTTCACCTCCTGGCTATAGGGGGGGGGAGCATTCAGGGTCCAACGTGGGCAGCTCAATGTCTGTGCCCACAAAAAAGTGGGGTGGTGGATGGCTGGGTCCACTTCCTCTCTCAGACCATGCAGGGTGAGGGTAGCCCCACTGACTCCTCAGGCTGGGGAGTGAGACATCATGGCCATTGCCAGAGACACTTCTCCCAGGCACCATCACTGCCCACAAACATTCTCCAGAGTTGAATTCCTTGAATCTCTAGGACAGATACTTTCCCTTGCACCATATCCATCCTTTCCTCTCCTGGGATACTGGTGAAACCAGGGTTTTCTGGGTGTTTTGACTGTGGGTGGAAGATAAGCAGTTCTGATTTGGGTGGGTTGTGATGCAACCTGCTGGTCTGCACACTCAGCACGCTGTTCAGCAGTGCTGTCCCAGCAAAGCAGGCATCCTTGCCGTGGCAGGACCTGCCATTTCAATTCATCACTCCTGGCCAGAACTTAGAGAGAGCTCAGGTGGTATCAAGGGACATGACTGCTGTCACTAATGTTCAGGAGGTGTTGGAGGGTCTGCAAGTCCTTCTCCAGGACTAGTGACAGGAGGTGCCTCACTGAGAGTGGGCCCCTATAGAAAACAGTCTCCTGGTAATGAGTATGAATTATATCAGTCTAGTACCTGAGGAGAGTCTCTTTGCTTCTCCTGTCCACAGGAAAGGCTGGACAGTGCACTGCAAGGGAGACCTGTGAGAAAGTCCTGGCTCCCCCCTGACAGGGGAGACCTTCCCCCTCCCTGCACAGTGCTTCTCATCAGTGTTTGTAAACTCAATGCATTCCACAAGGTCTAAAATAACTTTAACGATATAGTTTGGGGTTTTTTTAATGGACTTGGTTTTCCATTTTCACATGTGATTTAGGGTTCAGCTTCAAAAGATTTTCCCCAGGGTCTCTTTTGTGTGTGTTGGAATGGGGCATGCGGGTGAGGGTCAAGAACTGGGTAGATAGCAATGCCCTTGGACACAGCTGATTTATCTTGAGTTTTCAAAGACACTGAAAAAGGGAAGACCTCAAAAACTGATTAAAATCTGCAAGCTTCCCAATACCTCATATTTATGTATTTGTAATAAAAACACAACAAAACACAGCCCAGAATCTTGTCAGGTAAAACTTATATCTGCTCAGTAGCGTAAGCTGTCCCTGTGGGAGTTGAGGGTGCTGCACAAACACAAAATTTTTCTCCTCCATGAAAATGCCACAGTGCTATGGGAGAAAATGTCTGGTGTGGAAATGTTTGCAACGCACAGCTAGGAGGATTCAAGGCAGGGACAGAGAGGGTTAAAGAGAGAAAGGGTGGTGGAAGTGGCTGTCACCACAGATGAGCATTAGCTCTGTCTGTTGTTTTCTTTGAATGCTTGGGAAAGTACAAAATTACAAAGGAGTATTTTTTGATTATGCTGTGGTGGCTGTTCTTGTGTTTAAAAGGAAAGAAGAGAAAAAAAATCAGAGCAACATATTTGTTGTCAGTAGATGGGGTCTGAATCAAAATCTTACCTTCTAACTCTGCCGACCTTTGAAATCCAAGACTGGGTGTAGAGATGTAAGCCAAGGACAGACATTTTAAATCTGCACCAAAAACATTTCATTCAGACTAAAATGTCAGTTCCTAACAGAAAATATATTTCAATGTTTGAAAGATTCTATTTGTTCCTTTTCTAGGGAAAATCTGGGGCAATTTCTGTACAATACCAGGAATTAAGTCCAAAATTTTGATCTGTGACTTAGTTGCAGATTTTATGTGCATTCTGGAGATGGTGGATATCTCAAAGAGTTGAATGGCAGCTGCAGTCCTGCAGCAGGTATGGAAACACAAGGTGAACTGTGTTCATTTCTAGATGTGATTAGCCACGTCCCATAAAAGCTCTGGTAACTTCGTCAGAAAAATATGCAACTGACTCATAGCAGAGCCCAGAGTACACAGAGCAGCTGCCTTGTGTAAGGTGTGACAGAGAGCCTGTCCCTTCCCTTTCACTTAGGGCAAAAACCTATGTGTCCAGTTTAACTTTTATTTGGAAACAGACTAAGGAACTTCCTTTCAACTGCATCCATCTGAAATCCCAAGGAAGGCATAAAGTATGTTTCCTTTGTTTTCCTGATGAAAGAAGTTTTTCCATTTATTTCTACATGGCAGTGTTGCAGAGGAAATTTGATAATGCTTATGAAAAAACACTATATCCCAGCCTGCAGCCCCTCTGGTGACACGAGGACTGCAGGTGATCTGTCACACTGTCACGTCTGAGCACTGTAAGTGCTTGAGGACCTTGCCAGCACACATGGGCAACAGGGATCATGAGATCATCTACAGGCACATTTTAGAGGAACAAGAAACCTCCTACCAAGACAGATACAAGTTAAATAGAGGACCTGATCCTGTTTCCCCATGAATTTAAAGGAAGTGTTACCACTGATTTTAACAGCAAACAAGACTGACCTTGTAGTGTATGTCATCAAACAGCTCTGGACTCCTTGAGAAAATTTCAACACTTCCATTATACGCCCAATCTTTCAAATTGGACATAAACATACACTTGGCAGAAATCTCAAGCTACAATTAAATTAGGAGACTTTTTTTTAAACATTTTTTCCAGTCACAAAGAAAAGAGAGAGAGAGAAAGAAAGGATTCTTCTGGGATGTTTTTAAGTTACTGCTGCTATGCAACAGCATTGATCACCTTTCTACTACCCCACCTTAAAAAAATGAATTCATTCATTCTCAGGGGTAAAAGAAAGGCAAAAATAAATTAATTGATTGATTTTGCAATTCCTATTTTTAGCTGCAAGGAGGGTAAGTGACACCAGGGGTTCAGTCGATGTGAAGAAACTGCTGCTAGAACAGAAATGGTCACTTGGCTGACGTGTGGCATGTGGTCCATGAGGGCTTGGGAGCCGTCAGACCACGGCTCACCCCACTGCGAGCAGGGCTGTTTGTGTCCAGAGATGCCAGCTCATGCTGGGGCTGGGAGCAAGGTAGCTGGAGCTGCTAGAATCAGAGTTAGGTACCATCCCAAAACCCAGCTGTGTGTCCAGCCAGCCATCCCAACAGTGTAGCTGTAATTTTCTGAAAAGCTGTTTGAGACTGAATTATCTGTGTATCTGCTACAGGGAATTAAAAGTGTTGGTATGACATCCATGAGGTGAGAGAGCTGGTCTTCTGCTCCATGACCTCCAGCCCCACACTCCCAACTCCAGTGAACAAAGCTGGGATGCCAGATCCATCTGCACAGTGAATGCAGGAGACAGCCCCAAAGCACCAACACATCCCCAGCAAAGGTACCACTGCAAACTCAGTTTCTCAGTTTATTTTGCTACCTTTTTCCAGCCTGAGTATGTAGCCAGATTTTTAGATCTTGCAGATTAACTTATTAGAAGAAGAAACTGAAAATTACTCCAGTTATTTCTTCAGTGCACTACCCTTTCTTTACAGATTTACAGAGAGTGCATTGGGCACAGGATGGCTCGTGCTACCAGGGACAATTATTATTTGCTCCCAATTCAAAATGAAATTTCTTATTTTGTTTCTTATTTCATTTTCTTATTTTATTGGTGGTCTCCCAAATTGTTCCTTGTGTCAAAGTCACTCTGTGTGGTCTGGCATGCCAGTTGCCAGCCTGTCCTTTCCCTGCATCTGCTCCTGGGCTCCCTGCATCCCTCTTTTACACACCCAGACACACACCCACTGTCACTGGTCCCCTGCATGTGCAGGCCAGGGTCGGGTACTTGCCATCAACTGTGGAGGAGCTCCTCTCCAGGCTGTGCTCCCTGCCTGCTGAAGTCCTGCTGCTACAGCTACTGATCCTGGAGCTTACATAAGGAAACACAATTGTTTATACACAGATCCCGAGGGAGAGACTGGCAGCTTCTTTGTAATTTAATCTCAACCAGGATAAGACAGTAAATATTGTCATGTTTTCATAAGGATGAAGAAGGGTGAATAAAGCAGAAGGTGCTGAGGAAAGAAACACCTGTGTTATTCACAAGGAGGGGAAATACTGAAAAAGCACAAAGTTTTACAGTTTGACCACCTTCACTGAAAAAAAATATTGTTACAGAGACTGGGGAATCTGTTTAATTCTTTCAAAGAGTTTGATCTCCAAACCATCACCCATATTCATGACCTGGGGTCCTGTATCAGTAATGTTAAACAGGGTAACCTGGTCCCATATACTCAGCTGTGTGTGGAGCCAGTCTAGCACAGAATTAGCATTTCTGTTCAGCACTGCTATCTCTGAGATATCTCTCTGGGACTGGGAGTCCACCCAGGTGGCCTGATCAAAAAGATCAAGAAATTATGTGATTACAAAGCAAAAATACCATCATGTGCAGAAATTCTAGGCACAGCAGAGCTCTTTATTTCAGGGGAGAAAAGCATAACAAGAACCAAAAGCTGAGGCTTAGCTCCAGGCAAATTCAGTTAAGAAATTAGTTATAAACTTTTAATCAGTGACAGAAGATTAACAACCAGAATAAACAAGCAGAAGAAACGGTGGCTTCTCCAGCTCCTGACATCTTTGAATAGTGTCCAGATGCTTTTCTGGGTCTGCAATGGTGGAAGCCAACTCCTGGGGCTCTGCCAAAATGGACATGGGTGAAACCCTGCAGTCAGGAGTCATCAGTGACAACTTTCTCCGCCTCAGGCTGGACCAGGATCAGATTTTATCCTGCCCTGTATTGGCTTTGCAATATTCACCATGCCATTCTGGATGAAGCAGCTTGCCATCATCAGCTCTGCTCTACAGCTCATTGTCCCATCCCCAGTACCTGGTGCCTGTCCTGTCTCCATGAAGCAGGGCTGAGTGCCATTCCATGGGCACTGTCACTGTGCCTCTTGCCATGATCCCTGTATGCACTCTCCACAGGGAAAGGGAGAGATGGCCAGTTCTGCTGATGCTGACAGGGTTCCATGGGCTCCATAGAGGAGGGCAGAAGTGGGAGGCAGAGGGGAAGGCCATAATGGACACCTAACAGCTGGAATGAGGGAAGTCTCAAGGGCCCCAAGGTTCAGTTTTTTATCCAACTTTCACAGCAGTGGGGAGTATCCTTCATGTTTTAGATCCCAGACATTGTCATCAGATTTCTAAGGTTATTAGATAGTGGGTGAGTGTGGGTTTACTGCAAAAGCTGTTGTACCTGGCCTTCTTTTCCTGGGTATCAGTGCCTTGCTGAAAACGTAGACTTTCCAATAGAAAGGGCTGTGCCACCATGTGGCTCCTAAAAGGTATTTGAAATTCACATTTGGCCTTCATTGAGGAAAAGATGATCTAATGGACTCTCTTGGCCTGATGTCTATGAATCCTTTCACAGTTTCCCAGGACACTCGGTGTGTTTGCTCATGACGCTCCTGCCGCAGCAGTGGGGCAGGGGCTGTGGTTCCTGCAAGGATCATCAGCCCTGTCTTGCAGCCCATCCCTCTCTCCTGCCCCAGGGGCTGATTCCCACTGATTTCCCAGCTGGACCATGTCCTGGCTGCCTCCAGCTGAGACCCCCCTGAGCTAATGCAACTGGGGTTGCTGCAAACCATATCACGAAAATTACTTCAGATTTGTGCCAAATTAATTTCTCTCTCAAGGCCATGGGACACTTTTTATCCTGAACTCCTTCTTTCCACATGCTGCTCTTTTTTAAACTGTTCTGGGCTGATGTCATCGATGCTGGTCCCAGCTAGAGGAGTAATTTGTGGAAACTTTGAACAAAATCCCCTCAGCATCTTTCAAATGGAGGAGTGGTAAAATAGACTTTTATAATTGTTAAAAGTATGATCAGTTCTTTTGGCAATGCTGCAAGAAAATAGATGATATTGAAAAATCAACAGTAACACAGCATTATGGGGGAGGGGGGTGGGGGGCGGAGGTTGTACTGTGCTTGGTTGCAGGAATTAAAAAAATAATCACATGAGATCTACCATGTCCTGGGATCTGCTCTAACCTTTAAGACAAAGAAATTCAACTCATAAGCAGCATTGCTGTATAGTTTTACTGTATTTCACATAAGACAGCAACTCTGTGATGGCTGTTTGGATCATTTTCATGAAGGAGTTTGTAAATGGAATAACAATCAAACACACTTCTACAAGAATGTCTAAACCACAAAAAATATTCACAATCCCAAGCATCAACCTCATTCTCTGAACCACTTAATGTTAGGCTACAAGAAAACCCACGTGGGTAACAGTAAACAGAAATTATGGATGAGCTTGTCAGAAAACCTGGAATTTTTTTTGCTCTCATCTGTACAGTCTATGCTGGTATCATGTGCTAACCAGATCCCTCTGTAAACATACTGACCTTGCAGTGCACACTGGTACTAGACAAGTAATGGTCCCAGGGAAGACAAAACTAGCCTCATTCACATAATCAACAAACAATTTTGTTCTTTAAAACAACAAAATATAGTGTGGACAAAGAAGAAAAAATCAGAATGTTTATGCCTTTTTTAACAAAGCAAAGGCTAAGATGTGATGCTGTTGCAGCACATGTCCTAGCAGCAGTGGACATGGCACTTTCAGTTTTATGGTTGAATCCATGGCAGCCAATTGTTTGTTGGAAGCACTGTTACATAGAGCTTAAAATGTTCTGGTAATGCCTTCATGTCAGCGTTTTCTGGCTATTAGAAATTTCATTGTGCTGCTCAAAGTTGGCAATATTTTGTATTTAAGTTCCATTATTATGAGTTTTGCTTGTGTTTTACTAAAGAGCAGTATAACACAGACCCTTGGGGGAAATTCTACTCCCCTTATTAAAAAATTGTGGCTATTTTATTTTCCTTATCTCTGCCATCCATTTCCTTTTGTTTCTCAATGCATTGCTGCAAATCACTAAGACATTTTCTTGTCTGCTTTACTTTGGACCCTTTTAATGAAAGCTCCTACATAATCAAAGTCACAGGATTCATTTGATGAAGTGAACTGCTTTTGCTGAAGGGTCATAGTTGTAGATTTAGAATTTCATAAAAGTGAAAGATCTAAAGGCAGGAGAAATGGACAACAGTTTTTACAAGATATCAGATAAACATCCAGTAAAAGAGAATGAAATTCAGCTCTTACAAAGCAGAACAGCTCAGTGTGATCTGTTTTAACTACAACCAGCGATTGGAGCCAGCCTGCCTGCAGAAAAGTGAACCTCGCTTCCTTTGACTCATTACTCTGTTTTCTGTGGCGTGATGTCATGGCCAGGAGGTACTCTGTACTCACCAATGCAGGGCTGACAAGGAGTGGTGTAACATAAGAGAGAGAAAAACATGAGAGCAAAAACATTCCCTTGTTCCTTTGCTTGTAGGTACTACTCAGGCTGCTGCTCAGCAGGCAGCAGGAGCTCAGACTCTGATCCTGAGAAACAATCATTGACTGTGTGCTTTCCTTCAGAGCACAAAGCTTGAATAGCCAAAGTTTCTCAAGAAATAAAAAGTTCTGGTAAATATCTGTGTGAAGTACATTTTTCTGACATTGCCAATGCAAATTATTTCAATATTGTCAAAACAAAAGCCTGTGTTTGGTTTGGTTTGTCCCCTTGTAGTGTTGCTGTTGCTGTTTGGATCCACCATTCAGGTTCCTCATGTCCTCAGCTCTCATCTGAGGGCCAGACTCCTCACCAGGGTGCACATTACCACATGAGCCATGACCAAACAGCTCCCAGAAAGCTCCCTGTTGGAGGGCCTACAAAAACACTGAAAGAAATCTCCACCTCAGCATCAAGCAGGCTCAAGGCACACATCCCACTACAGGTCCAACATGCTGAAAAGTCTGGTTCTTGAGGAAATGAACTGGTTTATGTTATATCTCTCCCAAATTCCGAGTGCTCACAGAACCACCTTTTTGGCCCTAAGGTCTAGGATGCTGTAATGGGGGACAGTGCCTGCCTCTCAAGAATAGGTAGCTGAGGGAGAAGGAGGCAAACGGGGTCATTACTGTCAGTCTTACACTTTTTAATGTTAATTACAGTGTACATTTAGGCAGAGTTAAACATTCAGAGTGGGGTTCAGCTCACCTTAAGTAGGTACCTTTTGTCTGTCAGCTGTAGGATGCACAGAGCTTTTTTTAGTAAATTTAGTGCATAAACACAGACACTAAGAGACAATGAAGACCAGGAAGTTTCCTAATGTTTCCTGGTGTGGTGTCCAGCTGCAGGTCTGTTTGTGTGGTCTCCACAGGTCCTGCACGCTATCACCCAGACAGTGCAGACACCTCAATACTCTCAATCATCTCTGATGGCACTAGCTGGTCATATTTAGGCAACTGACCCAAACTCTCTTGGCCACATTGGCTGATTTTCCATTGCCTGTAATGGTATCTAGTGTTCAGACATCTATATTTAACTGCCTGCATGTGGGTGGCTAAATCTTACACTGAACTCTAGGGTCACTATAAGGAAAAATACTGTCAGTAGCACAAATTTGCAAGAAGAATACCTGCAAATTCAAGAGTGAATGTCCTTGTCCCTAGGCAAAGAGCTGCACCTGGGTATTGCTTAGTTTTTGTCCCCCAAATGAACTCTTTGATTCTGCTGTGTTTTATTTCCTACAAGTTATAGAGAAGAGGGTTTTAGTAAGGGTTTGAACCTCACGGTGCTCTGACTGGCTTAATCAGTTCCCTGTTCAGCATGCCATGTCCTTCAAAACAACCATGCAGGGTTGTGAGAGGCGTACATCTGGCATGAAATTAATTGAATCTGAGGCCAAGTTCTCCAAAAATAGGTAGTTCCCTCCAAACATACCTTTGAGTCTTCATCATTCTTACCATAATTTATGAAGTTTGGACTTCTCAAAATTTGCCATGACTAACTTACATTTACACTAATAAGTGCATAAGTCAAGAAATTGCAATGTTTTCCTCCATGACAGATTGAGGATGTAAATCAGTGAATGAGCTGCTAACATCTCATTACATGCATCGATGTCATTACCTGGAAAAAAAGCACAACAGGAATGCCTGAAGCAAGAGTTTTATTCACTGAGATCCAAGGACTTGGTCTCAACTACTGACTCAAATTGAAATATTTAGGATGAAATTCAGTGTCTTAATACCAGTAACCACTACTATGCTGTATGGGCTTGTTATTCTCCTTGCTTCTTTAATGTACTTAAACCCTGTTGAGGTAATGGGAGGGACATGGTTGGGAATGTCAGAGCTGTTTTAATTCAATTGTAATCTTGGCAAACTTTTACATTTTAACAGATCCTTCAGTAATATTCTCCAAAACCCCACAGGAGTCTGCTAAACTTTGTAGGGCCTGCCTTAGATGAAAATATACTCAGACAGGTAGTTAATGGAAAGGTTTGTTCTTTTTTGGAATCACACACACTTTGGCACACACAAAAGTTCTTCCCTGATAAAGCTACAAAACTGTAAATTCTGCAAACCCTGGACAAGTAGGAAGAAATCTGAGCACACTTAGACACTGTATAACCTCAGCTAGTGTGTGCTCGTTTCAACTCCATTGCAGGGAAAGAACTGGAGAGTTGTGGTTAGATGGAACCAAGGCTGTCTGACAGTGCAAGGATGAGCCCAGCTGCACACAGCAAACTGCCCTGGCTGCTGGAACATTTGTCTTGCTTCTTTTATCTGTGTTTTCTTGAGGCTTTATGTGAGGCAGAAGATGTGGATGTCTTGGTCTCTCATGGGAGCTGCTGGGGCAGCTCAGGTGAATAAAACCCCTAAACCAATTAATATCCCATAGTGTGAAACAATCTCTCCTGCTCTAAGCTACTCTGTATCTTAGTTTGTCCCACTTTCTCCCAGGAGGAAGAGTTACTGTAGTCCTCCGGACCAAGAACTCTCAAGTTGTTTCAGCAGTGGGAGAGAGAGAGAAAAACTGAGCCACTACCTAAACACAATAAAACACAGCACCAAGGGAACAGGAACAGATTTGCTGCAATATAATCCACTTTGGTGGGAACAGCTTGGGATGCTGCCTCCGTGGTAGCAGGGGTCTTCATAGCCACAGGGGTGGACTTCTGTTTTTTCCTGGGGAAATTTCTCTGTGTGTGTGTTGCTGGTCCTGAAGGGTAGCCAGCCCCTGTGCAGACAGCAAGGACTGCCACCACATCCAACAGCCTCCTGGGTCTTTTGCAGGTGAGCAGAAGAGAAATATTTACTGTTCCTTGTCACAAAGGATCCAGGCAGGGAATGACAGGGAGAATATACAGATCTGCTGTGCTTCTCCCTGGCTCCTGTTTGGGCAGGGGGCCTATGCATGGGGTATGACTGCTCTTTGTGGAGTGACTTGCAGACACAAGGCACTCTAATTTTGGAAGAAGCTGCGTTTCCCTTGCAGCCTTGCATGGTCAGGGGTTCTGGGCACTTTGGCACAGAAACCAAAGTCTGGGAAGGGATGTGGAGGTGTGTCTCCCAGGGCACCAAGCCTTGTCCTGGGAGAGAGCTCTGCAACTGGGTACCACTACAGCTATGACAGCTGCTTTCCTCACCTCACCACACACTATTCACAGCGCTACAAAAGCCCAGAAATGGTTAAAATAGAGGAACATTTCTCACCAGCACAACACATTTTTGAGAACAGGAGACAGGCAAATAACAGGCAGATCTTCAGCACTTTCCCCCTTTACCTTTCCTTCATGCATATGCAAAATTTATTGTTATGAAGGGAGAAATCACAGAGATCTCTGACACAGAAAGAGCATGTATGATTTCAAATCTAAATTCACAGAGTAATCAGAATTAATTTTCAGAACAGTATCTTGTTACTGGTAAAACAAACAGTGTAGTTACCACCAGGGGAACTTCAAGATCTCAGGAGGGAAGATCATGAAAAATAAAATAGTTATCTGGGGGGAGAAAAAAAAGAAGGAAAAAGACTCTTTCTACAGAAATTTGCCTCAGATGAAAATTAAAAGGAGTGAAGTGAGAGAAGGTGGATTACCCTCCCAATTCAGCAATTAATGCCAGGAGAAGGGGAAGAAGATATGCTGTGCTGTCCATGGGCGCATCGATGGCTGCCGTGGGGCGGAGGCTGTCCCTGTCCCTGTCCCAGCCAGCCTGCACTTTTGAACCGAGAGATTGAGTCAGGCCCTGCGGACCCACGGGAAGATGGGAACAGGATGACTGGACCTTTGATGTTGCCAAGGTGTAATAGCGAGAGGAGACGAGAGAGCCCGTGCTCACAGTAACCCACTGTCTCTCATCATCAGCAGCACATTAATTTACCAAGTGAGGATCATGCGGGAGAAGCAGCGGAGCGGCTTGTCAGGAAAAAAGCAACAGGGAGGGGGTCCGCGGAGAGGAGGGGGCTGGGGGCGGGGGGGGGGGGG